>BOPP01000148.1:523664-554188 GCA_017312745.1 Gryllus bimaculatus | reverse complement strand
TCCTCTGCCCAACCGCGGCACCTCGATGGGCGGTTTCTCCGTAGAAAGTGCGAGTGAGCGCCTGGCTGCCTTTGGACTTCCTCACCCGAACCCGCCGACAGGCGATTCCGGTAGATTCGCAAATTGGTTTTTTTTGTGGGCGCCCATTAAATGGAACTGGCTCTCTCGAAGCTGAGCATTTATGAGCGCGCAGGACACTGAAAGTAGCGCTATTCATATGCGAAAAAAAAGAAAATTAAAATTCACTGTTCCCTCTTTTTAATTGCAATAGCAGTTAAAACTAGCAAGTCGTTGGAGCGACCAGGGTGCTCTTTTAAGACCGGTATACGTGTATGTTTACTCTTTGCAAGAAAATTGTTCCGCGTTATTAACCTACTGTAACCCTCTCTGAATGACTGTGCTTTAGAGGATTTCCTTAAACACAGTTAAAAATTCACATTCTCTCTTTTCACTACTACACTTAACTATGTCCAAATCTTAAACAGCTTGTACTTCGAAGGACGCGAAGCTGTAAAAACCTATCTAATCTGTCTGCGGTGTGTGCAGTGCAAAGTTTGTGGGTGACACTCAAATATAAATTTGTATAAAAAATTATTTTAAGTATTTCCATAATTAGTGAGTACTCATACTTGTTATAAATGTAGCTGTAATAGATGGAAGCGTTTCTCCAGTTTATTGCTTACGTATTTCTCTAACGCTGTCCCACAGCATGTGTCACCTATCCCTTCTCCAAGAGGTACCAAGACCAAAGAGACCAAAGCCGTGAATTGCCGTGAGCCGTAAATCAGCCCACCGAGCCCGAGTTCGAGCAAGCAAATAGAACGCCTAGCAGCACTCTAGTTTGCAGATGTCACCTAAAGTGCGCATGCTCTGAGGTACAGGTCACGTACATACAGTTAGGCTGCTGAGATGCAGGGAGGAGGAGAAATTGACAGTACTGCTTCTTGCCGCATGCATTTTGAGCATTTAAGTATGCAAATGATTGATGTTAATGAAATTATAGAAAATTTTAGTAATGAGAAAATTCCGACTACCCTTTTGTAGATAAGGCTACGCCAATTAAGGCTGGAGTTTCTTCTGAACTTTGATTGGCAGGAAAAAGACAAAGATGTGGAAGAATAATAATACTTAAAAATATAATCTTATTTTATTAATTATAAATTTACGATTATGGTACGATCCCTATGTACAGCAGGCTCCCAATGACCTAATTATTATTATATAGTGAGTGTAGTAATAGAAGCCTCGGTTCTGAAAGGAATTACTACTTTTCATTCTAATTTTCCGTCCAGAATCTCCTTTTTTGGGGCGACAGAGGTCAGAGATGAATTTCTATTTTGATTGTAGTCTTCACAACTAGATCTATAGGTCAGGTCGCATTTTCAAAACATTGTGTTCCACACGCTAGCTGAAAGTCACCATCTGATCTGGCGATTCTGAAAGGATCAGGTCAATCTCGAGGTAATTCCGGAGTGCAGGACAGCGGCTGACTCTCAAATATAAATTTGTATAAAAATTATTCCGACTACCCTTTTGTAGATGTGGATAAGCCAATTAAGGCTGAAGATTTTTCTGAATTTCGATTGGCAAGAAATAGACGAAGATGTGGAAGAATAATAATACTTAAAAGATAAAATGTTATTTTACTCAGTATGAATTTCCGATTATGGTACGTGCCCTATGTACAGCACTCTCCCAATGAGCTTGTTCCAATTCAAATGTAGTGAGTGATGTAATAGAAACCTCGGTCTTGAAAGGTATTACTACAATTCATTCTAATTTTCCGACCAGAATCTCCTTTTTCGGGGGGAGACATGGTTCAGACATGAATTTTTCATTTTGATTGTAGTCTTCACAACTAGATCTATAGGTCAGGTCACATTTTCAAAACATTGTGTTCCACACGCTAGCTGAAAGTCACCATCTGACCTGGCGAGTCTGAAAGGATCACGTCAATCTCGAGGTAATTCCAGAGGGCAGGGCAGCGGCTGCAATTGTGCGCCAATGCTCACGGCCGAGACAATCGTCGGGCCTTTGTGCGCGCGAGCGGAAAGACGCCGGCAGCGCATTGGCGAACGGGACGTGGTTCCCAGCGCCGACAGCACACGCAGCATTGTCAGCGGGCGGGGTGCTCATAAGGCGCGTGCGAGCCGCCAGGAAATCCCGAAGGCGCCGCGTCCGGGAGCTGCGGGTGGGGGACTTCCGAAGGCCGCACCTCGTCCCGCCCCCGCACTGCTCGCGCACACGCCCGCCGCTCCACTTGGCGCACATCGTGCTTATAGTCCGATTCATCGCTGATGTTGTTGTTACGTAACCTTGCTGCCGTCATCTTCTCTGCCACCGGGTACCCCACAGGCCCTCTGCGGTTTCTGTCCCGCCACCCCTTGTCCCGCCGCTCCATGTCCCGCCGCTCCATGTCCCGCCGCTCCATGTCCCGCCGCTCCATGTCCCGCTGCTCCGCTGTCCCGCCGCTCCACTGCTCCGCCGCTCTGTGCCGCATCCTTACAGACCTGCCGTTTTCATTGTCCCATCGACCTCACTGAGCGTTTCTCCCACAGGTCCGTCGCCCTCAAAGTCTCGCAACCCCCGCCACTCCCGATGTAACTTCCGACCCCGCCATCCTCCCTCAGCTATAGCCCACGAAGCATCCCCCCTCGGCGCCCTTCAGTTACTCACCATCTCTTCCACCCCCGCCACCTTCACCCCTTTATCTTTCTCTCGTTTTCTCGCACCGTGCCTCAGATTGAAGCAGATACACGTATCTTCTGTATGGGGACTTGGAAATTGAGTTTCCAACTCCAAATTGGAGGATTCGTTCCCGACCGGGCGCGGGGAATTTGCAAAGGGATGAAAATCTTTAGCGTACCTTATAACGATTACGGCACATAAAACAACTTTATATTACATGGCAACGAAATCTCCTGTTCTACCGACAAGACAGAGTACGTATGTTTGATACTGACATCTGATGGACAGTTGCACCTACTCCCTACAAGGCATCCTTACAAGGTGCATTTGCTTATAATATCCATCTTCACATGCCGTGAATGACGCCACATGCCAAGAATTCATCTGCCCATACTCATAAGATCCTCTGGATTTGGGGCTAGATTTATAAGGAAACTAAGTTGAAAATTTGCTGCGGCAGGCCGTCTCTGCGAAACTGTCTCTCACGTATATAATGCACCGTACGCACTACATTTTGTACGATGCCTTGTTTTCAACTTTCCCATTTGCTGCTCTTCTTTTTGTAGTACGATATACATTTCCCTTCGTACTCTCCCATTCGCTGCAATTCCCCCCCCCTTATATCGTCGGTTAATCTGCAAGCACGCGTATGAATATTCCCGAATATTTTATGTATCTATTTGGGTAGATAAGTATAATTAATTAATTACTTACGTCCGTTTATAATTGTAATGATTCTAGCCACTACGAGAAACGGGGCTGGATCGTAAAATCATAATCAGGAGTTTGGATACATTCCAATGGAATTTGATAAGCCTTGTCTGATGTGCTAAAATAACATCCGAGATTTTTTCAATTGCGAATGTATGAATTTTTAATAATAAATTCCTTAATGGGTAGTGATATAGTGCACAGAAGTGGAAACTTTATTTCCTAATAACTATTACTTTGTTCAACAGTCAATTACCTGCTGAATTACAGTACTAGTAATAAATCTTACGTTGTAAAAATGGAATTCTTTGTGCATCAAAAACCAACAGTAATGAAATGAATCGTTTACGTGTATTAATTACGAGTATAAAGGTGAAGACTGTCGGCAAGTAACTTGCAGCTGTCTGGAAAAGATTCATCAATGATTAATTATTCACAAAATATTTTATATTTTGATTAAAATTAGGTAGACAGTTCCTATATTACATTATTTATGAAATTTGATTACTTTCACGTAGAACATTGACAAAAATTTGAAGTTGGGCGGTCTGTACAGCCGATTTCGCTAAGGCTGGAGGGTCTTAGCTGCCTCGGCTCGAAGCGTCGCGGATTCAAATACCCCCTCGGGTATGGATGTGTGTGTGTGTGTACGTGTCATCCGTATGTATATGCACAATATGTTAAAAAGCGACCTAAAAAATCAAACTGGAGATCATATGAAGAAAATAAAGGTTCTGCGAAGAATAAAATCATTCATAAGACAGAGTTCAGTATGAGAAATGAGTATTCAGTAAGAGACAATATAAAAAATGAGGATATAAGAAAAGGACTGCAAGTACTAGAATGAAATATTGTGTACAAATGTGAACACAGTATAAAGGAAGAATGGGTACTACTACAGTTCCAAAAGAAAGATTGTATTTCGTACTGAGAGGAAGAAGGGACATAGGAGCACTAAGTAAAAGACAGATTCCATAATAACATACCAGACAGTAGCCTACACAGTTAAGTATAGTAGAAGCAAGACCAATTCCATAAGAAAATAAAAGTTTAATTACGATTTCATTGATAGAGAATACCTAATAAAAATAATTCAAACAATTATGATTGTGTGATGATGTCTCTTACATCATTACGAGCGAGTATCGGCTATATAGGCATCTGAATTTGAAATGTCAACGAGTGGAAAGATATTTCAACAAGTCTATTCACTCCTGCACACACATATTTATGTTGAAAATCCCCCGAAAAAAAATTGTATTGGCATTTTAATTTGTTTCATTCCACGCATCCAACGACAACTTAAACAAAACCGGTGCAATAAACAACTTTAATCTCCGTAATCGCGCTCGTAAATTCCCGCCAGATGAGGCAGCAGATCGCCACGCAGCGACGACCAGGTGACGGTGAGGTTGCTGGTTTTGTTCGCGGCTCGCGGGACGGCTGGGCGCGCTGTCATAAATCGGCGGCGCGTGTCATCTGATGGCGCGCGCGGGGCGGAGGTGGAGGGGGTTAAGGGAAAGCCGGGAGGGGTAGAGGATGGGGAGGGGAGGGGAGGAGTCGCAGGTGAGAGCGGTGGCGGTGGCGCGTGCCGGTCAAAGCGCCAGCGCATGCGGGTGCCCGCATCCCTCAGGCACAGATGTCCCGGCGCGGCGGCGCCCAGGGCGGGCAGCCTCCGCAGCCACCCGCTGCACCTGTCGCTCGCCGACTTTCCTCCTCGCCTGACTGGAGCAGAGTTTCGGTGCACAGTTGCTGTGATCGGTAGTTTTCTTGGTTTCTTCGATCAACACCAGGCGAATGCTGGAGCAGTACTCTAAGAAATGAGCCTCAGACCGCCCGCGATATTTATTTTCTCTTCCTTGACCTATTATATTTCCTCCATCTTCTCTCTCTCTCTCTCTCTCTCTCTCTCTCTCTGTCTCTCTCTCTGTCTCTCTCTCTGTCTCTGTCTCTCTCTCTGTCTCTCTGTCTCTGTCTGTGTCTCTGTGTGTCTCTGTGTGTGTCTCTCTCTCACTCTCACTCACACACACGTGCTCTCTCTCTCTCACACACACACGTGCTCTCTCTCTCTCTCACACACACGTGCTCTCTCTCTCTCACACACACACGTGCTCTCTCTCTCTCACACACACACGTGCTCTCACACACACGTGCTCTCACACACGTACCCTCTCTCTCACAGACACGTGCCCTCTCTCTCTCTCTCTCTCTCTCTCTCTCTCTCTAACACATGTTCTCACACACCCATGCTCGTACGCACGCACAGAAGCACACACATGCTCTCGCACACAAACACACACACACACAAACACACACACACACACACACACTAACGTACTCTCCAATTTTGTGTAATCCCGGGTTGCGGTTTAGCTGTAAATTAATTTTTCCTCATCAAGGACCCACAAAACGTGGATTCTGAGCATAAAACGTGTTATAAGAAGTTGACTACATGAAGGGTCAAGAATGATTCGGTATCAGAGACCTAGAAAACGATATTTTTGCCAAAAATCCCCATTTCTCGACGGAACATTACATAACTTTCTCACTGTACGCATGCATTATGCAAGAAATTAAAATTTGAAAATACAGATTTTTTGAACGTTCAGGGTAACACGAAACATCAATATTACAGTAATTATAAATAAAGCAGCATGTAAATCGAACTGATCTCTACATTTTGCTTTCTACTATATTGTATGTATTGTTTGTATATTTTAATGTAAATTATTATTAGTGGTGGAAATCTTTTATTTAATTCTCAAAATTTACTTCTCAATTCTTTAGACCATTGTAACTATGGATAACTATGGACTTCAGTTGACATAAGGTCATCTACAACCTTTTTCACAGAACGGCTGTGTTTTCCATTTGTATTTCTAAATATTGTCTTCTAATTACTATTCACCATCCTCTAAATGTCCATATACTTTTTACCATAGCATTAAGTTATAATAACATCACCTTATTGAAAGCCATTGCTCCGACTGCAAATACAGCTGCGAAGACATTACGACCATCACATCACATCACATCACATCACATCACATCACGACTAATCTTTTCAATGGAACTGCAAATATGTTGTGAGTTGAGGATGGAAAAGCAAAATTGTTTGACGAATTTTTTACGCGTATTTCATTACAGTGTCGTTTTTATCACGATTTTGCATCACCGTTAGATATTCCACAGATTAATTCAGTGGACTGAGCACAGGACTCCACTAGGTCAGGTAAGAACTGCGATAAACTTTGCGACATGAGAGGATTTTTCACAAGAAATTGCTAAAATATTAGTAGAACACAAATTACAATAGTTATTATTTACATTACATTAGTAACTATACATGGAAGTCTTTGCGATGGGGTAGAACATTTGGTGGATGTGGCCTTTCTCCTACGTATTTACGTTTAAATCTAAATTCTCACATAATAAATCTTTTAGGTCTTTCTACCATTCACAGTTTTCCTTCTTTTATTTTTCTGCAACCTTCCACTTATTAAATGTTCCTTTCACTTCAGTGTCTTATAAATGTTTCTCATTCCTGACATATTTTTGAAGCTTTACGTGAGTAGAGTCGATCATTTCTTTGATAACTACACGTATTTTTTTATTATTTTATTTTAATGTTTTTAACGCACCCTTCATAACTGTAGTCTCATTTAATGAATTGATAAAAACATGAAAATTATGCATAGATGCTGATAATTCACTTTTTGTGCATTTTTTTGTGTTTAGTATTTTGAATTCTTTATTGTCCTTTGTATTCAAGTTGAGCAAAACGTTTCTCACTAGTTAGAAATATACTATAACCGTGTGTGTGTTTTTGTGTGTGTGTGTTTGTGTCTGTGTTTGTGTCTGTGTGTCTATGTGAGTTTTTGTGTGTGTTTTTGTGTGTGTGTGTGTGTGTTTTTGTGTGTGTGTGTGTTTGTGTGTATGTGTGTTTTTGTGTGTGTATGTGTGTTTTTGTGTGTGTATGTGTGTTTTTGTGTGTGTATGTGTGTTTTTTGTGTGTATGTGTGTTTTTTGTGTGTATGTGTGTTTTGTGTGTGTGTGTGGTTTGTGTGTGTGTGTGTGGTTTGTGTGTGTGTGTGTGGTTTGTGTGTGTGTGTGTGGTTTTTGTGTGTGTGTGTGTGTGGTTTTTTTTGTGTGTGTGTGTGGTTTTTTTTGTGTGTGTGTGTGTGTGGTTTTTGTGTGTGTGTGTGGTTTTTGTGTGTGTGGTTTTTGTGTGTGTGTGTGTGTTTTAGTGTGTGTGTTTGTGTATGTGTATGTGTGAGCCATTCTCTTTTGGAATTATTTAGAATGTATTCCTAAACACGTTTACAGGGGTCATACTTAGCATTTTATTATTAACTCATATATTTCCAAAAGGTCCAGAATATATTGCTTACACGTTTTGTGAACATCACCTTTGAAAATCTAGTTTCCCATATTTCTAATTAAAATCAAAACTTAACTACGGCTCAAAATTACATTGGAGAAAGTAAAAGCGCTGGCTACCCTCGGGGATTGTCGCGAGTACACAGTGTCTTAACTAGTCCAAGCGAAGGAGATCAGTGCGGCTGCCGCCGCTGCTGCGCGCGAGTGAGTGAGGCGGCGCTGCGAGCGCGGGCGGCGGCCGCGAGGGCGGATTTATGCGCGGAGGCGGCGTGGTGCCGAGCGCTAACGAGGGCGCGGGCGACAGGCGGCCGCGTAAAGCATCAGCCCCGCGCCCCCGCTCCGCCTCTCCCAGCTCTGCCCCTCTTCACTGCGCGCCAGCCATCCAGAAAACAGCATCACTTTTCTCAAGTGGTCCCAAACCATCGCTCCCTTCCCACCACTGGTCCCCGCCGGTCCCCGTTTGCCGGTCCCCGTTTGCCGGTCCCCGTTTGCCGGTCCCCGTTTGCCGGTCCCCGTTTGCCGGTTCCCGATTGCCGGTTCCCGATTGCCGGTTCCCGATTGCCGGTCCCCGATTGCCGGTCCCCCATGGCATTTCGTAAATTTATTGTTTTCAGTCGAAGTGTGCTTAATGCGCCCTTCTGTAATATTATGCTGGTCGTAAATTTTGTATATCTATGTATTACAAATGAATAAGGACGTCTGGGAGGAAAGAAACGTTCCTCTCCATAACCTCTCTTCTTCTCATTTATCCCTTCTTTCCCTTTTATACGATTGAATGATAACAAGTTTGTGGTATTAAAAGCTGATTCGTCAAAGCTATTTTTAAGCTCCCTAATCACAAGAAAGAGGAGATTTTCCAATAATTTTGATTAATAATAGTTAACACTAGCAATGTTTCTGGCATAGAAACACGATCGGGAACGGGTGATACGAGAAATCTGCAATAGTCTTCGAAATTTCTTCTGTTTATTTTCTTTCGTTCTAAATCCTCTATTTGTAAATCCTCAATTCCTGAATTCTAAAATCAGAACACAAACTACAAACTTACGTGGCTTATGCCTCTAAACTTGTTAGAGCACTTCGTCTGTCGTTCAGCCAAGAATCTTCGGATTGTCGACATTCTACTGCATTACGTGTACAGGCAAAATAGAAATGTGTAGAAATTAATATAAATGTAACTTATTGTGTAATTATGTTGTTAATTCGTATCTCATTATACATAACTAACGATGCATCTGATTTAATGAGAATTATTTCTGAGATCCATATTAATGGTAAGATCCATATAATATCCTTATAACGGTATATCCATATAATGGTAAGATCCATATTATTGGTAAAATTTATTGCACTTTGCAACATACACGCATACGGAACATATTACTCCTTCGTGCTGATTTAAATGCACGATTTTTAATTTATAACCACTTAATAAGATAGGAACACGAAACAAGCTCTTATCTTTTCTTGATCATTTTCTAACGACTTACCATTACTGAGGTAACGATTTGTGTAAAGATTTTATTAGAGCTTTCAAAAGCGTGAAGGAAGGTGTAAGAGAATAATTGCTACTGCAAATCACTCCAGTGTTCAATGTATCTTTACTATAGCAATTATGTCCTTTTTGAGAGCTTGAGTTCAATTTCATAAGACGTTTACGAAACTGAGCAGTAAGATTCCTGGGATTGAGCAGTATCATAATATATGTAATACATGTGGGATTCACTGTATCAACTGCCAAGGATAAGAAATTGCCAATCTCTAAGAGAATCTATTATAAGCCTTTAGCCATCCTACTTGTTTTTTTTCTATCGCGCTATTGCAAGTAATCGCTTAAAATTAATTGGAATCTCTGGAATATATTTTATTGGTAAAGTAAAGAATTTTATGTATTATGTTAAGTTATGTGCATTAGGAAATATTCAAACCGCAACTATGGAAGTTTATTATTTACAATATTCTGGCATGGGTGGTAGTGTGGTGCATGTTAGTGTACGTGTACAAGGGGAGAGAATAGAACAAGGAAGAGAAAGGAATTATTGCGCACGATCCGTGGCCCGTTTGTTAGTGTACTGCTCCGGCGTTCACCTGGTATTGATCCGAGAAACCACGGAAACGTACCAATCAGAGCAGTCGGCCGCTAGAGTTCCCCTCCAGACTGCGACTGAATTCGATCACGCTGACAAGGTAGTCGAAAATCCCCGTAAACCATCGGGACTCAAACCTAGAATCTCTCGGTCAGAGGGACTGCAGTGATATCAGTTGATGCCCTGTCATCTTACCCAGTGGTGTTGCTTAGGGTTGAGAAAACTCGAATGGATGATATTTTACTGGATGTAGGGTCACGATTGGTTGATTGTTTCCTGTTTCTGGACACGCCAACTGCTTTGGGCATTAACCCCATGATACGTTTGGTATATTACGGGATGTGACGACACTCTTCGTCCAGCAGGATGGTTGGATCCGGGATCAACCTACAATTCGGCTTAGGTTTTTCCCCATACAGATATCTTCCACAAGCAGGGCACCGCCCCAGTTGGAAAACAGTTTAAGTTCGACTCGACTACAGATACTTGAGATCATGAAGTGCATATAAGTATAAGGGTGTGTAAGTAAGGGGTGTGGTTTATGTTAGTGTACTTATGTGTAAACAAGGGAGGAGGATAGGACAAGGAAGAGAAAGGAATGATCGCTCACGGTCCTTGGCCCGTTTGTTAGTGTACTGCTCCGGCGTTCACCTGGTATTGATCGGAGAAACCACGGAAACTTACCGATCAGAACAGCCGGTCGCTGGAATTCCCCTCCAGACAGTGGCTGATTTCGACATAGCTGAGTAGCTAGTATCGAAAATCCTGTCACCGTCGGGAGAGGAACCCTAGGATCTCTCGTTCAGAGGCCCTGCAGTGAAATCTGTGGCTGCCCTGAGCCACCTCTCCCGGTGTGACGAAGGCGCGGCGGTGGAAGAAAGCCCGGCGCCCGCGAGTGGCTCCCAAATTAATTGCCTGCGCCGGCGCCAGAGCGAGCGCTTGCGTAAGGCGTGGGTGGCGTGTAAACAGCGGGCGTTCCCACGTCTTCCGGATCCCACGCCACCCTCCCCCCCCGGCCATCCCCCTGCGCGTGGAGTGGGGCCCAGCGGTGAATTTTGGCAACTCCTCCGCTCCGGCAAATCAACGCATCGCGTCCTCTCAGGGAAGTTCTGTTTGCGACGGCATTAATAAAAGAAAAGTCGCCAGTTATCAGTGTTCATTGAGTTTCCGGAGACGAAAATCAATCAGTTAAGCAAAAACAAAAAAAATCATTCTGTCACCGTTCTGGGCGTGTTTTGATTTGAAGGGTGATTTAAGTGTATGCCAATTTAGAAACTATTCAACACGTGTACTCAATTTATGTCTATTACGAATTCATGGAACTAATAATAGAAAATACTTGAATCAATGAAAAAAGTTATAGTACGATCCTCACTGGCCGTTATCTTTAATTTTGAGCTTATCCACGCAATTACCTTTTTGACGTATATTTTTTTTGAATATCGTGAAAATTTGAAACTGATTCTGGAAATTATTTACTTGTGTTTGGTATTCCCCTCCGTTTTCATAGATTTTCTTCTTTAGTGAAAACCGGAAACACAGATTGGTCGCATTTTGGACAGAAAGAAATACTTTTTCATGGTGGATATAGGACTTCATATCGCTCTGAAGGAGCTGCTGCCTTCTTTGTGTAAAGAATGTGTCTCTAGAAAAAAGAAGTCACAAAAATGTTTCTTGAGAAAAGGGACTAATCTTTTTAATATTTAATGTTTTCGGATATATGAACCAGGATTTTGAATAGAAATTCTAATATCTAATTAACTTCCTTGCTATCATAGCCTTCGTTCTTTTTAGCAGACATTTTGTTACCTTCATTCACTCACTATTCAGTCACTGCTATCAAAGGTTAAATAAGACCATCCACAAGCTGAGGTGGCTCAGTCACTGCATTGCATGTGTTCTATTGTTGACCGGGAGATCCTAGGTTTTGCGTTCCGACCTTTGCAGGATTTTCGACACTGGTACAGAGATAGGTTGAATTCAGCTGTTGCCTGGAAAATAATGCTATCGGCCGGCTGCTCCGATCGGTAGTTTCCCATAGTTTCTCTCATCAACACCATGCGAATACCGGGGCAGTATCATAACAAACGGGACTTCCGCGCGATCTTACCTACCTCTTTCTTGCCCTATCCTCACCCCTTACACACACTTACACTAACACGCACTACACTACCACACATGCCGGAGATCAGTCAGCAGCTTAGATCTTGCCTCGCCTAGGAAAATGTCCCTCTGGTAAAAGATACCTGGTTGGGGAAAACTCCGCTAGCCGACGATATGTCGGCGCCGGATCTCGCTATCCAGCGGAAGAAGACCACTGCTTCCTCCCGAGAATAGACATGCACTACACTTGCGGGAATAATGACCCTTGTTGTTGACGCGCCCGGAAATCACTAGGCGGCCGAGACTGCTGTGCGCGAAAGTGGAAGCGCGTGAGTGAGTTTACTTTTTTTAAATAAAAGCTGTTTAAAGTTCTGTTTTCAATAATTTTCCTTGTGATAAAATAATGCTCCTTACGTGAAAAAAAAACTCTCCGCAAACAACTAATACAACACGCTCAGTCAACGCTGTCGACAACTGACGAGAATGAGCTGTACCGGTAGATCCAATCCCAGACAGAGATTATTTCACACGCAGAGAAGAAGCGCGTTTGCCCTCTGAAACCGCGAAAACAAGCGAGAACGATCGATACAGACTGTTTATGCGACTCTAGTGCCATGCATTATCAAGGAAAGGGTGCTCCGAGTTGCAGCGCTAACTTTTTATTTTTTGGATGTTTTTGAAGGTTTTGATAAATTGATATACCTAATTACATACATATTCAAATTCTCTTCCTAAATGAATAAAATATCAAATTCCTCTCATCACTATTTGTATTCCAGAGAAAACCTTTTATTTTTTCCGTCAAATAGAAGCCGATGCTCCGATTCTATTTCACAACATAATTTTTATTAAACGTAGAGTTATTTAGACTTAAAATACTATTTCCAAAATGTGTTCTGAATGTTCAGTTTCAGGAGAAATTATTCTGATATTTTAATCCCCAGCCAAAGACACTGTAATAACTCAAATTATAACAAACACTTTGAGAAATGGCATCTTATTTGATAAAAAGTGCATCATGAATGTTATCAACAATTTTAAGCTTCCTAAACAAATTCAAACACACAAAACTAACAAAAAATCATTAGTGAGCCTCTGTGTTCCCCTCTTGGTAATGCTAGGGTTAACAAAATCTGCTGATTTTGAGAATATCTTTACATCACAACGTAAATACCGTTGAAGAACCCTGCAGTGCTCGCTGCAAAAAACAAACCCACAGCGGGCGATCATCATGAAAGAATCCCAGCCGTCAGTCAAAATTGTAGCCCAGTGGAAGGTTTTTTATCATGCCGTTTATCTGAAGGTCAGCACATCTGGTAATACCTGTTGTTGTGAGTGCCTGGTAATACCTGAATGCCGAAACGTCGCCATAAACCAAATTGTGGATTGGCCACTCTTATTAGTGGACCTTCCTTCAAAAATCTGCTTTCCCTCGTATCGTTTCGATAAATAATGTCAAAGTGAAACTTCTCAGTCTTCGAACTTGAAAAATACAAAAAAAAAAAAATGTTGAGAAATTCGAGAAGTTAAAAGTGAAGAGAAATTTAAAATAAAGACAACTAGTTCAGAAAACAGAAATTAGGAATGTAAAATCTTGTGTTTTTTTTAAGTTTTGTCTTGGTAATATGTTAAAAATTGAAAACCAATATTCAAAGACATTTTATTCTTTTTTTCATTTTTTCTGTAGGTATGCAATATTTGTATTATATTATGATGTGTTGGACGATATTTGGTTTAATTTTTTGAAATGTGAAGAAAACACTTTTTTTGTACGTAAAACTAATGATGTGAATACGGTATACTAGATGTAGTACGGTACACAAGATATCTGTAAGAAAAATTTCAAAACACTGTGATGAACATGAAATATGTATTTTTAAAAATTGCCGTAGACGGCATTTGAGCCTTTACCTTACTTCTCAGCTTTGTACCACGAAGCGAAATACATTATGATCTGTAATTAGTTTTAAAATTTATTATTGTGTTCATGTTAATAAACATGAATAAGAAGGGAGATTTTCAAACTCTACAGAAAAAACAAAAGTATTTAACTTTTGATAAACATTTACAGAAAAGCGGATAGATTCATCATTTTATTGGTTTTAAATGATTATCATTCTTAAAAGTTCGTTGTATCTTGTAAAAATATTCGTTTCGGTATTATTTACTTACATGCATTGGAAAGAGCGAAAATGCTTCATTATAGGAAGGTCTCATTAAATGAAATCTTAGTTTTCATTATCCCCAGATGTACTAAGATACACCGCTTTCGTGATCTTAAGAACAGAAACTTGATATTAGTCCCTTATATACTATGTGGGTACACGAAAAAAATAGTCCATTTCGGTATCACTATCGTAATTTTCTCAACATTTCCTAATATTTGTCTTAGTTGAATGTTTTCTATAGGAACTGACGGCACTAGGCGTCCTCTTTAAACTTTCTCTAATTTCTGATTTTTGAAAGGAAATTTGTCAATTCCATCCTTGTTTTCTTGTGCAGAGTGCATACATTTGATGGGAATATTGCTTATTATATTTTGTGTTTCACATAAGAGAAATCTTTAGAACTCATCATATTACCGTGATTACGGCTACAGATCTGGAAAAAAACACGACAATAATGCACAAGTGACCTCTATATGACGTAACTCCGCCATTCCGGAACACATTCCAGCAAGTAACGAGAATGTCATGAAGCGTAATGAGATGAGAAATAAGAGCTTAAATGTCGTGAGAAACGACTACTTTCGAGCCTCGAAATGAAGGGAAAACGGAGAACCTGGTGAGATTCGTGACTCGGTGACATTATTGCCCCCTTTTTCCGCATCCGATTTTTAATCTCTCTCACTTTCGTCAAAGAGAGGCTGGCGACTCGCGTGCGCCATCTCAC
The DNA here is from genome assembly GCA_017312745.1 of Gryllus bimaculatus. NCBI lineage: Eukaryota > Metazoa > Arthropoda > Insecta > Orthoptera > Gryllidae > Gryllus > Gryllus bimaculatus. The sequence continues at coordinate 539,327 of BOPP01000148.1, read as the reverse complement.
GAGCGGTTCGAACTCTCAAATCTCAGAGAAAGATCTCGAGCTCTCCTGGCATAAAATTATTTTACACGCGTACGAAGGAACGCACTTCCTGCATTAAGAAGCCTTGCATTGCTATAATCATACATAATTAATTTTAATAAATATATTTTATTTATAAACTATGTAATCTACAGAACGATTTTCTTTAAATTAATGAATATAAGAGTGATGTGAACTGCATGATGCTCTCGTCAATAAATAACTCATACGTATTAAATTACTAGATTTAGATTTAGATTTATTTAGTCAAAAAACAGTAAAAACTGTATGTGACGTACGGGGAAGAAGATTATCTGCGCACGTTTCCTTGAGTTCCAGAATCCTTTCCCGTGATTTTAACTTCACTATTTAAGGATTATTATAAGACTTGGTTTCAAACTTTCAAGTAAGTGATGAAGTTCGTATTACAGCGCTATAGATATGTGCTAACTGAATTACATTTCTTCGAAACCCTCGTTCCGTGTCCACTTTATTGCCAACCAATAGGAGAAATCGTGTTAATGTAGTTTCACTTTCCTTCCTTCATTTCCTTCATTTCGACTTCCTACTTAAACCAAAATAGACCTTGATTGACATGGATGTACATTCACAAGAAAAGATGTCTTTTGTTGATTTTTAAATTCATAATAAAATTTTAAGGATATACATAATGTAAATGAAGAGATATGTTCATGAGCTTGTTACTGAATGATTCATAGTAGAAAAATTCTTTCATTAAAATACTTGAGCGTATTGCACATGAATTATTATACTTGTACAATATCACTTGGCATTCATACGAACGGTGTCTTCACAGTTCGAGGATATTCTGTAAATCTACAAATCTGCTGTGTTCTCGTGCGAATTCTCCTAGGAGGATGACACAAAGTAGGGAGGATGTAGGATGGTACTACCATCAGCCGGGTAAACATTGCCTTTGGCTACGACTTCTAGATACGAGTCCAATAACGAGGGTATATATTTATTTTCGTTTCCCGTTGATTTTCTTACAAGGGCGTGTTACAGAAGATAATTATTTGAAATATAATTGTTTAAATGCGGATTGGTTTCTCAAATTCTAGTACTGGCTTTAGAAATACGTTATGTATAGTATTTATTGATCTATTATAATTAAGCAGGAAATATATTTGTGAGAAATATTGTTAGGATACTACATCGCGTCAGAATTTTTATTTTATCTGTTTTTAAATATGTTGTGCCTACATTTTGCAGAAGGGGTTAGAAGTTTGTGAATGATTAATTTGGATCTGTGTGAAATGATACCGTGTTTAAATTCATATATTTTTTGTGCGAGGATAAATTGCGCACAAGTGGAAGCATTCGTGATTTTTTTAGTACCATATTTGGATAATTGTTAGAATTTTAGTTTTATTTTATAATTTAAAGAATGCCCAGATGGAAGAGGTAGAAGTAAATGTTTGTCAAATTGTTTGTTTGTACATGAAAGGCTTTAATGCGTTAAATTCAGCGAATAACTTCGAGTTAGTAGATAGTAAAGCCGTCTGAACCTCTCTTCTTCCTTAGCTTTCCTCCTTGGAAGCCATATTTCCAAGTTAGGCGACAATCAAGATGCGAACCGCGATACTTGACAGGTTGTGCGGGCGAAGGGTCGTCGCTGTTATCGCCGTTATCGCCGGTGCGTATTGTTCGGGCGTGCGTAGGACCCCCGCGGGCGGTCCCAAACGCCCCGCGCCGCCGACGCGGCTCCAGGGGTCGATGACCTTTGCGCCCCCGCGGCCGACGACGGCGACCGAGTGTGGAATCGCCCAGGGGGCAAATAGAGGCGCGTCATGAGAGGGCCCCGTTGGGAATGTACGTGCCGGCTGCCACTACGGGTGGGAACCCAGAGATTACGTCGTCCGCGGTCCGGGCCGACTGTACAAAGACGTTTGCTGGACGGGTTACACAACGCGTTTGTTGATCCCGCTTGCTGCGCTCATGGATCCGATTTGGTGCCCGGTGTTGCAGATATTTACATATATTGTTTTTTTATATTTATTCTATTTTTTATTTAATTTTGTTTTTATTCAATTTTTATTTTATTTCTTTTTTATTATATTTTTATTTCTTTTTTATTATATTTCTATTTCTTTTTTTATTATTTTATTTTTATTTTATTATATTTTATTTTTGTTTTATTTTTATATTTTGTAAAAAAACACAGCAAACACACAACAAAAACACAAAACACAAAAAGCTGCGTGGGATGTGCTATGGGGAAAGAATATTCTGTGCATGTTTTCTTAAAATCTTTCGTAACAACCCTAACCCACATACAAGTTGAATTATGAATATTGTAAATACACATTTCGGTAAGGATTGATTAGAAAAATTCACTCGTGGGTAATAAAAATGATTTGCGAAACCAAATCAGCAATAGTTTTTTGCTTTGATCCCACATCGTGCCCTTCTTGATGAAATAGACTTCCCGCCGTTAGAACATGGAGATCGATAATTTGAATAAATAAATTATTCACAGAACTGTAGAAGACGTGCACAGATAGTGAAGTTTTATTTAAACGTAATTACGCATATATTGTTAATTATGTTCATTACGTACATTATACATTTGTATTATAGCCTGTAAAATCTTTAGGTATAATGCCTGACAGTCACCAAGGATTTATTCGAGGGGATGTAGCCATCCCATTTGGTGATTTCTTATAAATAATTTTTGATTTATGCTGAATATAAATTTATTTGTATATATTATATTTTTGTTTGTTGATTTATAGTTAATATTTATAACGTTAACAATAGACACATTGAATGGCATTTGTTACAATACAAAATTTGTAACAGTATATTTTTGAATGTGCATCATTGACTTCTAAAATGGGACTGAAGCTTCTTTGGGGTGCTTCACTGTATAATGTTTTCCTTTAAATACTATATTTTATTTATTATACTATATGTTATCCTTTATATACTAACATACATAGTAACATGAGAATATAAAGTTATATAATACGAGCGTTATAAATAAAGTATTGACAACATAAATTTGACCCGGATTGTATTGAAGCTAGCACCGAAATTCAGTTACATTCCGTCAACATAATGGCGTGAAATAATGTAGGATGCCGTCGGCGAGATTGAGACTAGTATTGAATCGCCTGAAATGGAATGTTCGTAGACCCGAGTCCGTTGATGCTCGTGAGAAGTTCTTTCAATTGTTGCTACAAATTAAAGTTGCTGTGACTGGGAACCATGGAATGACCACAATTTCCCAGTGGTGACTTAACAAGGCCGATTTCCGCTACGACTAATTGTGCGTATCATGCCAGATTCATGATGCCAACTTGAATCATATTTATGTAATTAGCTACCACCGAGTTATACCCACTTCCCGTTTGAATAAATTTATTATTATTATTATTATTATTATTATTATTATTATTATTATTATTATTATTATTATTATTAATATGCCGCATCCGCGCCTTGGTCAGAAGGGTCGCGTGTTCGAGTTACTCTTTGGGCATGGTTGTTTCTCTTACACTAGTACACACAAAGTGGTGTTTAGTGGAGGGGACTTGCACCCCTTGTTGTTTGGTGTAGCATTATCATGGCGCAGACCTACATTGATTTTTTAAACAATTTCTTGCTCTCCCCTGTTGAAGAGCAATTCGGGGATAGCGATTGCATCTTTCAATACGATCGAGCACCTGTTCATACTGCACGGCGGAGTGTTTACACGCCAATAAAATCCCTGTAATTGACTGACCTACGCAGAGTCCTGACTGGAATCCTGTCGAAAACCTTTGGGATGTTTTGGAACGCCGTCTTCGTGCTAGGCCGCACTCACCTACATCAATACATCTTCTCAGTGCAGCACTCCGTGAAGAATGGGCTGCTATTCCCCCAAAACCACCCAGCACCTGATTGAAAGTATACCTACGAAAGTGAAAGCTGTCATCAAGGATAAGGTTGGACCCACATCTTATTAAGCTATTTTCAGCCACGAGTACAGATACGTTTGATCACATAGTGCATATTTAATGTCTGTGTGTCGTCTCAGAAGGTTTTGTGAGTTTCCTGACCGAAGATGAGGACTCCGCAAGTTTGTGTCTAGTGTGAAGGTTAATATGTGTCCCTATTGCGAACATAGTGGGTCCTGAAGCTGGAAAAGACCCAGGAAGAAAAAAAGGAAGAAAACAATGTAAGACTCAAGATGGATTATTCCGAAAGAAATGAATACATTTCCATTAACAGGAAAGAAGTGTCACGATAAGTAACTCACTAACAATATCTGCTCAACAAAATGAATGGCTTCAAATGGCTTAGGAGTTGTGGCAAAAATCCACTCGCATACCTCTACCGTGACGAAGCGCACTCACCCAGCGTGTTGCAGACAGTGATGACGAGACCACGAGAATAGCTATCTACAATCGCCATTCTACCTTTGTAAACATAAGGCGGAAGAGGACATGTTTCCCACTTCAACTGGTCGCACTAAAAACATTCGCTATTACAACGTATTACTTCTAGAATACAACAAGCTTCTAGAAAACAAATTCGAGTTGATTCCATACACAACCTAGAAGTAAATGCACACAGCTGTTTCATTGCCTTGACTTGTCACCGCTACTTTATTTACAACCCTCTAAAAAGACGTTTTCTATTCCTAACTAAGAAATATACCTTTCTTGGATGTATTTCATTCATGAACTAAATGTACTTCTTTTGATCGTCTATAAATGATCTACTCTTACCGTGACAAATACCAGTATTTTTTATGGCTAAAACTATCAAACGGCCTAAATTGCTCATCTGATTTTCCAAAAACTCTTAGGCGCTGCCCGTGACGTTTATTAAGATAACGGAATTTCCGAATTGCTCTTTTTCTTTTCAAAGATAAGTACTATTTTACAACTGACCTGTGTCTCCAGCAGCTTCATTTGCTTTCTACTGAGCATTGTATGTGTTCCTGACTGCCTTTATCCGGTCGTTCAGACTTTCTTAATTCGCTTGAAAAGGTGCCCCGGAGCATCCAGAAACGCTTCGCTGGGCTTCCGCCCTTCATTTTTATTTAGTTTATTACTTGTTCTCGTAATCACTTTCCCGGGAGCATTGTACTAAGAAATATCTTACATAAATTTTCTTTGAAATATCAACACATGTCAATTACTTGAATCTTGACACTTTAAATCTAATCGTTGCCATTTGTTTATTAATTTTGCTTTAATGCTTCTGAAGAAGTTTTTTGTTGAGGAAATTTAAAAAACACTTCCTTTGCAACACCCTTATAAAGAATTCTGAATATTTCAATCAGATTTCGAGATAAGTGCCGGAGAAAAAGACATTCTTAAGGATATTTCTATATTGTTTGAAAACACATGGTATTATTTTATATCTCAAAATATGGTTTTATCTAAATTTTCTTTTCTTTTAACATATTTCGTTACTTTTCTGATACCTTAACATCAATATCATTGATAAAGATAATTTCAATAATGAACAAGATGCAAGGTACGCAACTCTGATATTCAGAGTACAAGAGTAGTTTTATGTACCAGCAAGACAAGTACAAAATATAACAAATGTCAGTTAAATGCAGTTAACTTCACAATTGTTACATTGTTAGTGATTGAGCTTTTCATTCTTAAGTGAAAATATTTGTCACACAGATTCTGGACATTGCTGACCGATAAACATGGCGTTAACTGCGTTGTTCTGAACTGCTCGTCCACCAGAATGAATCCAGCTGTTATCTCCACCTGCTGATCGGTAAGTTATTAAGTTCATTTCTTAGAATATTTTGTAGAAAAGTAAATAGAAATAATATTTTTGTCAGAAAATTAATTGTTTCGCATGCTCACTTGAACCTCTAACTCGCAACAGTAAAAGGGATATTATACAAGACCTATTTGTGGCACGTACTCTTAATTTGATATTCTTATACATAACTATATTTTTGGTGTTCTTATTCCGAAAGTTACGATGAATTGTCATCCTTATAAAAATGCAATTATCTTCCAGTTTTTTTCAAATAACTTACCTGGTGCACACGTAATGTTAAATTACATTGTTACAGGAAGACAATGTTTGGTCAAAGTTGACATTTGAAGTGCTAAATTTCAAAGAACGTTTATCAATATGAACCTTTACAATATTTTTTCAGCTATATTTTGTGATAGGTATGTGAACACATGATGAAATATTTTAAGATCACCGTAATTTTGAATGTTACTACAATAAATTAATTATATTACAGTAAAATTGCTTATAAAATACTCGTACAAAAGAATTTTTTGTCTTGCGCACCTGACAAAGGAAACCGGAAATGTCTTGTTGTACGTGACACAACCTCATCCCCCAGAACAGCCGCACTTTTTAGCATTCATCGCACATTTACTGTTAGCTCATCCACAGCCCCCGCTCCCACCCCACTCCTCAAACGGATGGGATCTGAGACGCACACTCGCGCGCGTCACGTGCTCGAATTCCAAACAAAACCGCCCGCTTCGCCCCCTCGCGCGCTGCCCCGCGCCGCCGCCGCTTCCGGCAGCGGAGAGCTCTCTTTTTTTCCGCGGGGCCGTCGACACCCGCGCCGCGCCCTTCGCCCTATTGACGGCCGATAAAGCCCCCGCCCCCCCGCTGTTCCGGGCCCTTTGTCGCGGGCCGTCCCGCACACGGGGTGGAAATTGGGGAGGATTTCCAATACTGCCGATAAGAATACATATATATTGACGACCGGAGGAAGCTAGCGGGCCCGGCTCCGGGGCTGTAACGTAGTCGATTCCGCAGCTGTGTGACCCACATCTGTCCGTCTTGACAAGAGCGTGCGGAGAATTCCTCGGCGGGATTTGAAGAGCTGGAGGGATTGTTGCTTAGAAGACGACGATCATCACTGTCGTTTAGTTGTATTCGTAAATTTGTGTGAGATGACGTTGCGTGATGAAAAACGGAAAGAATTTGGGACCTGTAAAGGAATGATGAAGAGTATTGATGGATTTAGGATTGACGATGACCGATTAGTAATTACGAATTAAATGAAATCTCCATGTTTTAAAATAATTTTTTTTATTTGAAAGATTATTATTTTGGGAATGTTGATTTACAACTCTTTAGAAAGTTAGAACATACAAAACGCTATTTGTCATGAGACAAGATGTCATTAATATTGTCTTTAAAAAATAAATTTATTGTAGACTTTTTTCTTTTTCCTTGAGCTCGTCTCTTCAAAATGAAAGTTGTAGATTCATCAAGACATTTTATTTTCCTCAATTTTTTGTTCACTCGGAGCTTCGTTAGCAGAAACGTGACATCTGCATGAGTGACAAAGCCTCTTCCATTTGAAAAGTAAAAACACACGTTCTCACTAGATTTTCATCGGGTCTCATATCTCTCCATTTATGTAAACATGCGTGACTGGGGCAGCATGCTTTGTGTGGCTCGAGAAGTTTTCCGTTCCGGTTTTGCTGCGGGATTTTCTTCTTTGCTTTCTAAGAATCCATTATTCTCCAGGGGTTGCATCTACATTTCTACACAAGAACTTTCAGATATTCGTTGGGAAATATATTTTTTGTTAACCGTGGGTGAAGAGTTATAGCCACACGGATTGCAGGACATTTTAATCAAAATTAACAATTATTAATAATATATATTGTTGTGTTTTAAGTTTCCCATTCCTTTTTAGTGCTTGGACTGTGTACTAGGTTGGTTGTAAAACTATCACTCCCATCAACTTATTCTCATATCGAATGCGGTAGATAGATGTCATTAGTGAATGAACACTTGCATTTCGCATCAGCGAATGACTCTGAAATTCACAGAGAAAACTCTAATATAAATAATTGCAATATTTTAATAAAAAATGACCTATTATAATACAAAGGATTAAATACCCATTGAAATATGCGAATTTGACACGAATATTGTGTCTGTTGGGAAATTTTAAAAGCACACAACTCATTCGTGTGTTATCTACTTTTAATTTTCAATTGTTTTATCAGACTTATAAAACCAAAAATCTCCAGTTCAACATATAGATAAATGGATATTTTTTCAACAAAATTGCAAATATCTAAATAATACATAGACGTGTATATGAAAAATGAATTGTAATTGATCATACCTTTTATTTCTATTTGGAATATTGAGAATTCGATTTAACTGACAAACTTGAATTTAATCGAAAAGTATGTTTCAGTGGTTCCACAAGAAAATGCACAATTAGATAATACAACATTGTGGATCACAAACAAAGAATTGAAGGTTCTATATCAGTTTCCATTATCATTGAATATTGACATTAATATCTGTATATAATAATTTTCGTGTTCAAAGGGATTTGACCTACGTGACTTGGAATCTACGTAAGAGTAGGAATGATGGTTTGCAAAAGCCAGAATTCGATACACGCTTGCTCACGAATACCAAACGCACCTTCCCTACCAGAAGTTCGCAGACGCAGTCGATTTTTCGATTCTCGTGGCCAAGGTTTATGAGCTTCTCCGGTACACAAAGTCCGCTCGGAAAGAATAGCGTGTTTGGCTCCCAGACGATGCAACTCAGCAGGGCGCGTTCGGGCATACTTGGGAAGGCACGTGAAGTTTTCGCCGGAAAAGAACAAAACGAGATGCCCGCACTGCCCCGGCAGGCTGGCTCGAGAGGAGAGGTGCGGGAGGCGGGAAGCGAGGTTAACAGGGAATACCGGCTATTTTGCTGAGAACCAGCATTGCCGCTGTCTCTGCAGAGCCCCTGACCGAGAAGTCTTAGGGTTCGAGTCCCGGCGGTTGAGGATGTTCGACACTAGTTTTACAACTACATTGAAAAAATGATCATGTCTCCCTCAACCATAAACGTATGGTTATGTTTTTTCAAGTTGTGACGATCGATTTCTACATTGTGACATTAATCATATTATGTGACGTACTGGTGGTTGATTGTCAATACTTACCAACCGATTGACGTTGAAAGTTACGTGGGGCATATATAACCACACTATTAATTCATATTACGTTCTTAGTTTTTACCGCTAGAACGCATTTGTGAGACCTATAGGTCTCATTCAACCGCTGTCTGGAGGACAATTCTCGCGATTGAAGCTATGGATCGTAAACTCTCTTTCCTTCCTCTTCCTCCTCCCGTCCTCTCCCCTGGAGAATTTTTCGATAGGTTGCGTAAAGAAGCATACATATTGCCAATAACAGAAAACATGGAGATGGTTGATGTAGTAAATGAGACCGGAGAAGATGACAGGCGACGTTAGATGAAGGAAACCAGGAGAAGCGTGTAGCGGTTGGTAAAGGAAAGAAGAGAAAGAAGTCATCAGAGGTGGAAACGGAAGAGGCAAAGACAAGTAAAGTATGTAGATCAGGAGGTCGATAATAGTCTTCGAAGAAACAGCATCACCGTTGAAAGAGTAGGCTTCCGCGACCTGACTCAGTAGACCCGTTGCTGTTGGAGACACTCCGCGTCCTAGGCATAGTTGCCAACGTTATTCTTTATAGGGCAAGTGTTGGAAGTGAAGGCGTAAGCAAAAACTGAAGGAAACTGAGACAGGTCAACCGATTGCGAGTGGGGTGTGGATATAGTACTAGGAAAACAGCAGGATGACCATATAATGTAATTGACCGTAGCAGTCACAGTGGTGACGACGACTGCGAAACGTCATGTAGTGGGGAAAATTGGTGGGTGGCAGGGATAGTGATGCCAAAATTTAGCAAAACATACTTCGATACATCACTAAAAGTCGATGTAACTATTTTAGGGCGTTTGTACACGCCATAGCGTCAGCTCTATCGATCTCACGTGCATGTCTAGATGCATTAAAATGGGGAAAAACTTAAACTGCGCATGCGCAAAAGATCGAGAGTGCTTTAACGTTCGAAGTTACACAAACGCCCTATTGTCTATAAAACTATCGACAGAAAACATCTACGAGAAGATGTCGATGATTTAAATATGGTTTACCATGAAATTTTTCGAAGAAAATTTCACGGTTCGAATGTGATACATCACACGTCAATATTAGTTCAGAGTTATAGGCCTTACTTTTGAGTGTTTTATATTTGACTTTCATAGTAATTTTCTAATCAATGTGTTTGTAGTTAAGGTAGAAATTGCAATTTAACGATATTTCCACGGACGAAATAATCAAAACTACAAAAACACCAGAGAGGTTGGAAATAGCGAGCGGTTTCGTATTGTCAGGCGATCGGCTATAGTGACAGTTGTCAAAGGTTGTTGTTTGCAAGCAATCCAAAAATAAAACAAATACTGGAAAATTTATTTATATTTTTATTAAAAATCGCTATTGGGCTATTATATCGATTTGAAGAAAATATAGAAAGCAAAACGTCGATGCTATAATATCGATATTTTAAAAGCATAGATTTTTTTTTGCCATCCCTGGGCCAGAGGGGGGCGGCGGTGGCGGCGGTGGCGGCGGTGGCGGCACAGGCACAGCGCACCGCTCGGCACGCAGACAATTACTACGCCCAGCAATGAAGTCATTGTTTTGCTGTGTGGACCACGAGCGAACCCATCCCCCCCCCCGCCACCCCTTGATCCCTTCCCACCACCCCCCACCCCACCCCACCCCACCCCACCCCACCGCACAGCACCTTCCTTCACCGTCGAGGCGGCCGCTTGCTCCTTTTGGATTCCGCTTAGTCGCTCGCATTCGTTGAACTTAACCGCGCCGCCGGCACGTTAACGTAGGGCATAAAATGTAATGGAGTCGGCGCTGCCCGCGCCGCACGGCGCCGAGGACGTGCTCCCGCGCCTAAATTAATTTCCAGCTCTGTTTTGCGCCTCTTATGAATCGCTGCTTTCGCGTCTTCCATCACCTGGCCGTTTGCGTTATTCACGTATCCTCCTGTGGAATGAATTCGAATGGCTGCGATATGATTGCGTATGTATGATCCCGGCTGGTCTCGCCTTTTCTGAATTTAAATTGTCGGCGGCAATGAATTTAATTTTAACGTGAGGTTTTTTCGGCCCAATTTATGAACAATGTATTGTAGAATGGGTTGTGAATATACATAAACAATATTTATTCGAGTTTCTTTATCATCAAAATAAGTGTTGGTGTCTGATTATTCTTATCTTCAATTATAAATATATTCCTTAATAATGGTAATTTCAAAACAAGTTAATTAAAGAACAAGCGAGTACATTACAATTAATAAGAAGTATATTATGAACTTTTAAATTAGACCAGAATGAGATACATTGGCCTTCGCATTCCGTCTGTTGCCAGAAGAAGTCGAGGGGTGTTTTGTTAGGAAAGAAACCGCACACAACTGTACAGCTTGAAATGCATTTTCTCTTTTTGTCAGAAATATTCCGAAGCGAAAACAACCGATTACGCGTGTAAGAATCTTATGGTTTCATTTCCTAGTAAATAAACCGTAGCCTTATAATATACGAGCAAAATTGTTTCTAACATAATTTCAAATTTCCTCAATTAGTACTGTAGTTTCTGTTCTATCTTTACTGCAAAATCAGATTTGCACATTGAAACTTCCGCAATTGAAAGAAATTATAATCAGTGTTTTTGAAAGGGCTGTACTTAAAACTAAACTAGGAACACTCTTGAAGTTATATTAACGTTATATAAATTAAGGTTCATATTCCAATAAATACTATTCAAATTATTGTTAACAAAATTTGGTTATATATGTGTGTACGATAATATTATGGAATATTATTATTATTATTAAATTTCAACCTTGACAGCTTGCGAATCTATATTCTAACCTTTCACGTGCCTGTTCCAAGAGGAACACCACAAAAGGTACCGTCTCTTCCACGGGAGAAGAAACAGCTTCAGAAATTCTGTGCTTATCCGGCTGAAGAGATAATTACGAACCATTAACGGGTGCGCTCTCAATTATCCCCCGGGAAGGCGGGCGTGATGGCTGAAGACGCCAGCCAATATAGACACTCGTGCTCTGGGATGCTACCCCGGACCGAGAAACGGCGTTCGCATCGCCAAGTCTTTGCTGCGAAAGCGTTGGTCTATGATATACTAGATTCCGCTAGTTTAAAACCTCAATATTCGATACGTTTGGACGTTAAACGTCCCTTATCATATTTGATACTTTGACAAAACTTATCAAAAATCTGTGACGAGCTGTTTCCATCAATGTGAATTCCCTCAATAAAAAAGATACTTTTTAATTCAAAAACATGTTTTAAATAATCCCCAATTCCATTTTAGGTTGTGAAAATGCACAACCAATCCAGTCATTTCACGACGTTAAATGATAACTATTTGTTCTATAGCAGCACACACTTTCTCGAATTATTTCTTAATATGCAATTTTAGAATATTCTGAGAGTTCAGTGGAAATCAGACTATTATTTTATGATTTTCTTCTTCTGACCATGGAAAAAATTGAAAGAAGAGTCTCGACAGTAGCGGAATTTCGCTAAAGAGTTCTTAGTAGCTGAATAGTAATGCTTACATGCCCTGCACCACCACACCTGTCAGAGAGAAGTCGGGCGCTCAGTGCGTCTCCTGACTGGGGCGATGCCCCGCTGAGAGATTTACTAGTGAGGGGTAAACCCAGCATTTTGGCGTGTTGGTCAACTCCGGATGTCGCGGTCTACCAGGAATAGAAATACCGCGAAGTCCCGGGATGTATCATGCGCCACACTCTGGTCCTAATAATCAGAGTAGTTGACGCTTCCGGGACCATGAAATTTTCCCTCACTTCATGTAAACTATCTTACCATAATTTTATATTATTGTCTACGCCAGAGCATCTTAAATCTCTCGTCTTTCCTAGGGTCTCTCGTTCATAGATCAATGAAATTATTTTCTCAACGTCCATATAGAATTGCTCAGTTCAGTTAAATAATTTAAATTCATGTGATACCTTTCTGTCGACGGCATTTCAACCATTTTTATAAAAAACGCATCACTGGCTGTACAACTCTACCTGTACTTCAGTATAATTTGAAGAATTTGGTCGAAAGATGCCGTATTTGGCCAAACACTATATCACTACGACACTCTTCTTACCGTGCCCTAGTAACTGGTATTTTCTGGGCCATTTGAAAGGTGGGGTATCGAGCACCACCGGTGTGCCTGCACCGCCATTTGATAAGGACAGAAGACATCAGTTTTGCATTTGGAAAGGGTTGGTAGATGTCCGTTTTTTTAATAGAGACATCGCCTGAGCAAACGGGAATTATACTGTAATTTAGCCTAGATGTCTAGCTAGTGGTGAAAATTCTGCCGCGGTCGGGACTCAGGCCCTAGGACCTCCCTCCAGTCAAATGCTCTGCAGTGATACCAGTTGATACCCTGAGCCACCCAAACCGGTATATCCAAATTGGGAACGGTGGGGCCGTACTTCCCATTCTAAACCATCCCGTAATAACCGGCATACGCCAGCGGGGGGACGTTGCGGATCCAGTAACTGTGAGAGACTAACATTAGCAAAAACAAAGCTAACCATCTATACTGCCGACCACAATTGTCTTCAGAATTTAACTTCAGAGTCCCCGCAAAAAGTGCCCTTGTGATGCGGAGAGAATTTCGTGCGATAGCCCGTGCGCGTGCGGCGCTGTGGAGTGCTTGGGCTCGTGTGCCTGTGGCGCACGTGCAAGGGTGCGTCGCGCGAGAGAGAACCAGAGTTCGCGACACGCAGCGCCATGTAACAGAGAAGCCACCTTGCGATACGCGCCGTTACACGCCCCCATCTCCCCTTTACGTCCTATTTTGCACCCCGCCGTCCCGCCCCGCCTCGCCCCGCCCTCGCCCCCGCCGCCCCCGCCTCACCCCGCCTCACCCCGCCTCGCCCACGCCTCGCCCCTTAGCCCTCGCCCCGCCTCGCCCCGCTCGCCCCCGCCTCGCCCCGCCTCGCCCGCCTCGCCCCGCCTCGCCCCCGCCTCGCCCCGCCTTCGCCCCGCCTCGTCCTTTCCCTCGTCTTTCTCGTCCCACTCGTCCCGCACCATCTCGTCTCGCTCCGTCCTTCCCAACACGCCCCACCCCGCCTCGTTTACACAACCCCACCCCACCACCCACCCCACCCCACCCCACCCCACCCCAACCCCACGGCCCGCACCGCACCCCACCCCACTCCACACCGCCACCCCCACCCCACCGACTACCCCACCCCACGCCACCCACCCCAATCCGACTCCACACAACTCGCACCGACCGATCTCTGGCTCTCCGGGCCCATCCCGCCCATCCTCTCCATCCCGACTCATCCCGTCCCGCTCCACTCCTTCCCCCCTGCCTCGACTCGTCCAGCTCCGCGATGCCCCGCCAAGCCAATCATGTCCCACCCCACCTCACCTCACACTGCCCCGCACCGCCACCCGTGCCACATCGCGGTGCGTCGCCGCCGCCGCCGCACCAATTACAGGTTTCGCTGAACCGCCGCGCCGCCGCCGCCGTGTTGTTTCGCGCTGCAAACGCAGCCGTCCTTATTGCTCCGTGGGCTTTTTGTGGGCGGAGGGGCCTTTTGCTTGCGAAGGACTCTGTCCACCTCTCGCCTTGCGCTCCCATCCAACACGGAGCACCTGCCTCTGCCATTCGATGTATTCTCCCTACACTTCTCATTTTAAGCTCATTGCGGGTCAACTTTCCTCTTCCCTGGCTTTTTCCATCCTCCTTCCTCTGCTTGCTTCTCGTTTATCTGCTAGAACTCTCGTTTTATCTTCCTCTATTTTTCGCTCTTATCTTCTTTTTCCTTGTCTGATCTGCCTCTGTTGCTTCTCCTCTCAACTACCCACACGTCTTTCTCCCTCATCCATCCTCTCCTTCCCTTCTTTTTCTTTTGATCTTTTCCTATTATTTTCGTCGCCTCCATCTTTTTTGCATAATAATTACTCTCTCTTAAATATTGCCATAATTCATAGACATGTGCGATATTCTTCCTTACTAGTAATATTGCAATTTCAAAATTGTAATCGCCGTTAAAGATTCTTGCAGATGTGGAAAGTATAGAGAGAATTAGAATACGTTAGAATTTAGTACAGTTACCTTTTTGCTAATATGCGCAAAAATGCAAATAAAAGATCATCTGTAAACTATTATTTAGCGATATCTCTGGTCCTAATATAAGATCAATTTCAATTAGTTCCGAATATTCTGTCGCTAATCCTTTTTCTTACAATTACATCTGTTTCTTCTCCTATATTTGCACGCTTACGAATGTAAATGTACAAAGTCGAATACGCATGTGCTTCCGTTCTGTAACATTACTCACAGTTCTCACTCGTATGCACTTGGCGTTCTTCAAAATCGATACGTTTCAAAGTAATACTGCATCTAGGTATTTGCAAATTTGTTATTAGAAATACGGTAATATGGACGAAACATTCCACTTGTTATGTTGAAAAACGCATCACTATTGATAGTTCCGTCACATATTCTGTTGTTTCACATGTTCCCGACTAATCAAGTACCCGCTTCATAGAAGAAAATGATGGCGTCGTGGAATGAAAATTAAAGCAGTTTAATGAACACTACCTACAAGATACTTTTAGGTGACGTTGATTTAATTATCCGACTATTCATTACGATCGCAGCACTAAAACGCGTAAAATCACGTTTTTGAAATATATCTTTTGACCGGATCCAAAGTCAAATTATCAGTTCCCCTCCAGGAAACCAAGGAAACGCGTCGGATGTCATGTCATATATCTCGA
>BOPP01000148.1:508798-523610 GCA_017312745.1 Gryllus bimaculatus | reverse complement strand
TCTCTCTCTCTCTCTCTCTCTCTCTCTCTCTCTCTCTCTCTCTCTCTCATTCGCAGTGACTCAAATACTGTATAGGGATTTAATGACGACCGGTGGCCACTCCTGCAGAGGAAATCAATCTTGAATTGATAGAAAATAAAATGCATAACTTACCTAAGCTTTACATTTGAAACATTCGGTTGTTCATCACTACTTTGCTCTTATATACTGGAGGTAAAATTGGTCAAATAAGTGAGTTGTTAGCTGAGACGAAGTTTTTGAGGGCTATCGAATGATGTACCACTAGACATATTCTCGATACGAGTGACTTGGTTTGAGTACATTTTTGCTTTCATTTTTATTTCGTTTCCATTTGAGTTGCACATTTTCGTTTTCGAGCTAAATTTCTGGATATAAACCAAATGAATACTTTTGTGCACGCAATATTTCCTTGCTCTTCCTTGACCTATCCTCAAGCCTGACTTATACACACACTAACATGCACTACACTACCAAACATGGCGGGAGATCTTTCGGGACCTTATAAACTATCCCAGCTGGGTCGATGTTCGCTGGTGGAAGACACCTGGATCGGGAAAACCCTCAAGCCGAGCAGTAGGTCAGCGCCGAATCTCACCCTGCAGCGGGAGAACAACACTGCTGTCTCCCGTGATGAAACATATATTACACTTACGGGATTAATACCCCCCATCATATCCGTTGACTTCCCCAGATCAATCAATGATGCTAAATTACTGCTTCTTTTAATTATCAAAAACCGCTAACACACTCTGTGAAACCAGGAGTTTGACGGAGGTTCTACCGCTGTCGAAGCCGTAAGCTTCGTGGTCCCCAACTAGGAATCTGACGGAGGTTCTACCGCTGTCGAAGCCGTAAGCTTCGTGGTCCCCAGCTTACGGTCGGAGGCGACGCACGCCCCTCTCGAGACGGCGGCGTTCCGCGAAGCGCCCGTCGCGGAAGGCGAACAATGGAACGGCACCGCCCGTGCACCACCCCCGCGCCGCCCTTTTTACGCCACCTCCCCCCTCCACCCTTCTCCTTCTTCTTCTCTTCAGCCCTGGGCCGTTGAAAGGCTTCTGCATGCGAGGACGCAAGCCCCGTTCTTGCACAGCCGATCACTCGAGCCGCGGAGGCCGGGGGAGGACAACGCATAGCGCACGTGATGGAAATCGTATAGGCAGTTTTCTTTTCTATCTGCCCAAACAGCGGATTTTTCTGTTTAAGTTGTTTTCTTTTTCTTTTGTTGGCTGACGACCGGTTATTAATGATTAATTGTACTGTGCTCTAAGTAATTATAGTGAGGTGCATTCTAATAGCTTTATTATTATTATTATTATTATTATTATTATTATTATTATTCGCGTATAGACCTTTACTGACCACGCAACACATTTCTTTATCCGAGGCCGGTTGTATTATTTCCTGGAGAGATCAACGCGTAGAATTATGGGGATTAGCCTTTCGGCTGCATCCCTTGGTTAAAACAAGGTTGTTAGCCTTCAATTATCAATTAGTGAAACATAGGATGACGTAATTATTATCATAATTATTACTATTATTATTATAACTATTATTAATTTTGTTATATTATCTATCACATCAAAGAATGATTTCCATGCCACTGGGAGTGACAATCATAGGAGTGTAAAAATAAATTAACTATCTATAATTTGGGTTTTTGGGTTTAATTATGGATGTTGAGTTGTTTGCTAAACTGTTCCGTGGAAACAATTCTCATTTCTTCTGTTTTGCATAACATTTATTTAATAAATTTGTCAGGTCTGTTAACGGAAAAATGCAAAAAGCATTAAGAATAATTTAAAGGAATGTTTGTTACTGCGTATAATGCTCATGTCGTGTTCAATGGTTACGAAGCATTGAGTAAAACATTTGTCAACATACGGCAATACGACACATTCTATTTTTTCTTCATTTCTTTCTATTGAACTACTACGCTGTCGTGAATGATATATTTTCATGGTATTTTTTTCATTTTTCAAGCTGCTACAAATTATTCGCATCATTGTGCAATGACTACAATTATTAATAACATGTATATTAGTTCATTTATGGATGTACTTCCAATGTATGTTACACACGCAAAAATAATCTAGATTTGACAATTGCAAAAAATTATTGAGAGCACATTTTCAGAATATTTGCAATAAGGTTTTTAAAAAATTCTCCTATAGAAGGTATGCTGAAATGTCTACAGAAGAAAATAAATAGTTGAATAGGATAATATTATAATTAGCTTTAACGGTCTATGCAAAACAGAAATACCACTCGTTTAGTATCGTCCGTGAAAGTATCAGCCAATTTTAAATGGTAATATCACACAAGAAATGCCTATTAATCTGTTTATTTCCTTCTGTTAAATAATCCTACGGGGTTTAACTCTGAATGAAATGAACGGAAAAATGTTCCTGCTCATTGAGTTCTTCAAACAATAGACTATCCTTATTCAAATAGTTCTTAGCGAAACAGATTGCCTTTGCTCAATAAATAACGAAATGCACAGTGATGGAAAGTGCAATGTAAGGAATCCTGTTTAAAAAGACGCTCCAAAAATAATGTAGTACAACAGATTCTCAACTTAGGCTAAGAAGAAATGAGAATCATGAATCGGATCAGAGTTTATATTTCTGTAAAAACTGATTGAGGTGTAATGGAATACCGGGAAGTAGGTTTATGGATATCTTATTTTTGTTTTGATTCGAAATTACTTCGCAACGAACAACTGAGTAATTTTTGAGCCAGAAATTCTTAACAGTTTTAAGCCCACATGCAAAAATTTAAAACATATTCTTCAATACATCTATCTTTCATGGAAGCTAGCGGAGAGATATTTATATATTTTTTAATTTATTTCCTCCTGGCTGGCCTTTCAGACTCCTCGGAGTTATTATTTACAATATTCATTACATGATCACATATGTCGTCTACAGTTACAGCATTGAAAAGTGAGCCATTTCTGCACTAATGAGTGGTGTGTGCGGGCGCTTCGTGTTGCTGATACCACAATGACAAACTACGGCTTCACACCAGTTTCTAGCACTCTCACACAAACCTCTTCAGCAACTGTTTTTCCTTTAAGGAATACGAGTGGGGGCATGATGTCACTCTCTCTGGACACGATACCCAGGACATGGACAGAATCCAACAGGGAATTTTGGTCTTGTCACCATGGGAACATCCTCGGGATCATGAGCGAAATATGTTGTTCCTCCTTTTGACTTATGGGTCAAGGGTAAACATTTTCTCGTCAGAAAAATCGGAAAGAACCCCTGCTTCATTATTCAGAATACTGAGTGACACCCTACTGACAACACTCCTCGTAGCCGTTGCGTCCTTAATGACTTAAGACGTTTTACCTTAATGACGTAATACTTGTAACTGAGGTCCTCATGAGCGATTCTTTGTATGGTAGATACGCTTGTCTTCAAAATGTCTGGCAACATTCAAAAAGAGATTTCAGAATCATCAGAAACTCATTCCTGTGCCTGCTTAATGAGGTCTGGAGTCCTCCTAGTCTTCTCTCTAACAGGAATCGTCCGTGCCGGTGTGAAGAGGCCTTTCTCAGAAGCTGCGTAGCAACATCATGAACTGTTGGTTTCGGGTAACCAGGGAACTTTGCTATCTCGTGTGTAGTGTGTCCAGTGCAAAGGTTTTCAACACTGGCATCTCTCAGATTCTTCTTCGGGCACTACTCAACAAGATCGGCCATGATGAGGTTATGATTCTCTTTACAAACGATCCATCTATATTTACTTTCATCTAAAAGGTTGGTAAATGAAATGAAAGCGGCGGGAAGTTTATTTTGGAAATTGTCGTAATTCTACAAAAACACCCGTATATGCTGCGGTCGATCTGCTTCTGGTTGCATTAAACCTTGCTGCTAAATTTGGACAAGATTTTGCATTATACCCTGCTATAGAAAGTTAGCACTCAATTGTGGCTGGTATGGTATGCATGCACACAGCATGGCATTGCGGCCATTGACCATTTTGATATGCGAAAATACTGTTATTTTCCACTGAGCTCGCGTGGAAAGTATCTTCGAAGTTTCTTTCCGAACCATTGTTACATCCATTGGCATTTTTATCTGCTGTTCCTTTGCGGAGACGCCGTTTTCACACATTACACTCACCTAGTACATATTTACATAATAACTAGTACATAATTACCTACACTTTTACAACTAATTCAAAGAAATAATAAATCTTACATGTGGTTGAAGTAATGAAACACTTAGAAACACATAAGCGTCGATTGCACAATAAACTCACTGGCAGTTGCAGATGCTTATCGCGAGGAGCGACTCTCATATTTCTAAAAGGGACGTGAAAATCCATCACATATTCATCATGCGTAATTTTTTATTTCAACGTTTACGATGCGTTGTCAAGTCATTAGAGTATGTTTACTTTTTGAGTGTTTTACGTCTACACAGGAATATTTTACAGTACATCTTTGCATTCTTGTACTGTTTATACAGATTTCGTGATGTGTGTACTACTGATTTCTGAACGAAAGTAATGGAAGATCTCTTCCTATTTCTTGAGTCTGTGATTACAGAGATGGATTGCTATTGCCTTCGACTCTAACGTAACAGTAACAGTCGAATGTTCATAAGAGGTGATAAATGATATATGAATATCGTTGGGTGAAATGTTCAGTTAATTTTTATGGGAGCATTAAAATTCAAGCACATTATAACCGTGTATCAAACACAAAGTTATTCAACGTATGACTCGAAAGCCCAGAGCTTCAAGTCATCGGGTCTTCGGACACAGGTCTTAGAGCCAAGGAACTTATCACTAGAAAACAAATCTTAACTTTACCCTTGACTAAAATTGAAAAATAGATTCATTCGTTATATAATATATAAATAAGTTTACAAAAATACTTCAAAAATGTTGTTTTCAGAAACAGAATATTTTACTTTCAACTATTTTGTAGACTCACACGATTTACTTTCTTCTCTCCAACGTTGTGTGAATATCTTCAATGAAAACAGCAGTTGCAACTCTTACAAATAATGACTGCATCTTTGTCACTACAACTAAAAGTTGTCCAACATATGCGACCCAAGAGAAAAAGTACACTAAGAGAAAGGTGGAAAGCAACTGGAATAACTCGCCGAGATCTACTCTCTACTGCCTTCATTCTGCGTGTCTGGTGCTTCCATAAGGCTCTGAACCGGATTGCTTGCGGGGGCTCCCTCTAACGAGTGGGCGGTCGTCGTCGGCGGCGGCGGCGGCGACGGCGGCGGCGGCGGCGGCGTCTGGCAGCAGAGGTGGTGGCGGTGACGACGTAGGCAGCGGAGAAGGTGACCCTGATGGTGGCTGTGACTGGGAATAATTGACTGTGTATCACTGTGACTGTATGACTGATTGACTATGACTGCGACTGACTGTGCGACTGCGACTGACTGTGCGACTGCGACTGACTGTGCGACTGCGACTGTCTGCTGCGACTGTACTGACTGTTTGCGACTGCACTGACTGTGCGATGCGATGACTGTGCACGCCACTGACCCTGTGGACTCGATGACTAACTCGTGGGACTGCGAGCTGACTTCGACTGCCGACCTTGACCTGTCGCGACTGCGACCTGACCGGTGCGTGGCGACTGGACTGGCATGCTGAACCTGTGCGACTGGCCGACGTGCCTCGACTGAATTGCGACTCGCGACTGGACTTGGCGACTGGCGACTGCGAGACTGACGTCGACTGGACTGGACTGTGACTGGACTGGTGTCTGCGAACTGCGGACTGTGACTGACTAGTGCGACTGCGACTGTGACTGACTGTTGCGACTGGCGACTCGTGCGACTGCGACTGGGCGACTTCGTGGGACGTTGACTGATGGCGACTGCCGACTGTGACTGACTGTTGCGACTGGCTGGGTGACTTGCTGGACGGATGACTGTGCGACTGCGACTGCGAGGCTGTGGCCGGACTGGGAACTGACTGTGCGACTGCGACTGTGAACTGTGATCTGTGCGGACTGCGACCTTGTGACTTCTGACTGACTGCGACGCCGCGACTGGACTGTGACTGACTGTGCGACTGCGACTGTGACGTGACATGATTGTGTGACTGCGACTTTGGATACGCACACCGCCCTGTGATTTGTCTTTGTGCGGCGAGATGACTGGCCGACGGAGAAGCGACAACGGAGGCGTCGGCGGTCTGTGACGCTAGCGCTGGCCAGGGAATTATAATCGGTGGCGGTGATTGTAGCGAGCGCGGGGGCGGCGACGGCGACGGAGGCGACCGCCTCCTGCTCTACTACTCCTTACACAGAACGCCCCCCCCTGCAACCTGTGCGTCCAGCAATGGGCCGACGTCGATCACCGCCAGCGTGCTGGCTCGCGAGAGCCGCTCGCCCCCGGCGCTTGTTACTCTCCGGCTGTGGGGCGAGGATCGGCGGAAGGCGGCTGTGGAGCGAGCCAACTAGTCGTGTGAGAAATGGCCGCATTTCATGCTCTTACCCCACACCGTTCCTTTGAATGATTTCACTGCAATGCAAGGAATGTGTTGTTTTTTTTCAAATGTCTCAAAGTGTTATATTTGCTGTGAATATAGAAAACGAATGCCACCGCTTATTATTATTCACGATTCAAAAATTATTGCAGAAAAAACTGCCAGTCAGGTACTATAATATTTTCAGCGAAAATACCATTAAAGAAAAAAATTGACGTTGGAATTGAACAATTTCTGATAACATTTCGGCAGTCTTACGTTATACATTTGTCGACCCTAGGTTAGGTTACGTAAACTGAATGTGGATTAGATTTATTAATAATTCTGCAATTAATTGTTAGAACTTCGTGGCAGAATACACTAACTTAACATTACAGAACTTTAAAACTATACAAAATATACAAACTTCACAAAATCACTCGAACATTTCACCGTGCAATCTTTCATAGAACTCCACTTCACCAAACTTTACTTCACCGCACTGCGATACAGCGAGCTGTAATGTCTTTCTTACTCACTCGTTTCTCTCAGTTTCAGAACGTCACTGCACTTCACGCCACTGCACTGCAACATAATAATAATAATAATAACTAATAATAATAATATCACTTAATTACAAAAAAGATCATAGATAACTTACACTGAATTTTTAATAATATATTTAATACATATCTACATTTAAACAATGAAAGTAATTATTTTAAAATTTGCTCAGGCTTCGAGGGACAGGGGATCGAAGATTGTCACAAGGCAAACTGTTCCAGTCCCTAATAGTGCGATTCGCGAATGAATTTTCCTCAACGTCCGTTTTTCCTGAATTCTGTCTGAATTTTTTGGCATGTGATCCGCCTGTCCGGAAATATGTAGGTTTTCCCTAATCGACTTTGAATTTCTTTCCACGCTCGAAGGCCTGTGTACGCTTTATACATTGCATGGAGACGTGACTTTAATCTTCTCCTTTCGAGTGACTCACATACCCCTTTATTCTTGGTACCCATGAAAGTAAATTTTGATGCTCTACGCTCAACCTTTTCTAGTACCTATGGACCTATGTAAGTGCGTGTTATAGAATTAGTGTGTCGTTATATTTAAAATACCAATAATATTTGTTTGGAATGAAATTTCTATTCAAACAAATTTTTGTGAATGATTCTTTTGATTTTGAATTGAAACTGTCTCTTGAACACATTCCATGTTTCACTGTCTAGCGCGAGGAAGCATGAGATTTTTAAGTGATTATTTTCATTTAGAAAGACTTTTTGACAGCTCTACAATTTATGAAATCTATTCGCAAGGGTTCATCTCATGTGATAATGTTTCTTTTTTGTATTTTATAGTTTTATGCCGATATTGAAGAAATCTTGCTCCCTTGACAATCGAAAGAAGGTAGCCACTACCTAATTGAGATTTAAAGAAAACTACCTTCAATTCCTTTCACATTCGTTAAAGCAGAATGGAATGCTCATTTTTATTGGTTTCGGCAATATCTAGAAAATGATGAGAAATCCAGCGTGAAAGTATTTATTTTCTAAAAGCCTAAATTCATTTGGAAACTTTCAACTAACGCAATTATTATTCTGTATTTTAAATTCAGAGATGAAAATTAGTTCCACTGGAGGTGGTAGTAGGAGTAGACTGACATGGCTGGACGTGGTGACCAGGGTATGTGTTTTGGGAATGGCGGGGATGTAAATAAAATTGCATCAATTTTAAACTTGTTTAATTTGTTCAATGTGTTATTTGTATCTAAGAGATGATTGTGAGAAATGAACCCCAGGTAACGCCGGTGTACTTCAGCATGTAGCTATGATAGACTTACGGTATATTTAATTTTGCTAATATATTTCATTGCAGTTGCATTTCATTTTTTCATAGGAAATGGGACATTTATTATCTATTTTGCTGTTTTTGATGAATTACATTAAGAATGTTAGATATATGTTGTAGAAATTCCAGATATTTCTTTTATTTGTTACAAAAAGTGCCTTGAAAATATTCTTAAATGGGGTATTCTTACTTCACAGGTTAACGTGATCTTTGCAGAAACAAGGAGGTTTACTTAGTACGTTCGATTATTTTGCTTCCTATTAAGAACATGTAACAAAGTACTAAATTGCTCTGGCCTCGGCACTTAAATGCCGTCGAAGGGGTTAAGAAAAACGCTAATGGAATGAATAACATACGACTAAAGGTCAGCAACAACACGTTGGCAACATTTACTCCCTTTCTGTGATGAGAATGACAATTTTTGCCCTTTCTCTAAAAGGAAATTTTCTTCAGGCCTCCCCATTACCGGATTCCTGAAATTGATTCATCTCTGCTCAGGAACAAACCTGAATGTAATTGTAGCTAACACGGATCAAGAACCCAATGCTATTCTCGTCCAGTAATGAAGCTATAGAGTTCGTGATGAATTAGATCTGTAAGTGCATACAAATCGTAGCAACGCTAATCATTAAGAATGACAGATCAGGTACCCAGAAAACCTTAATAGAAAACCTGTAGTCCTTGTGATAGAGAAACCCGAATTTGTTGGATTGGAACATATTGCAATTAAAATTCGAAGAAAAATCACCTTAAAACATAACAATATATTTTACTCGCTTCAAAAATGTGAGTCCACAGACTCTCGCAGGGTTTTTAGTTATTTTTTTAAGTTACAGGCCATAACAGAATAGTGTAAATTATAAAATTATAAATGACGTCTTCCTATCCGTTTATTACCTCAATTGAACTTGAATTTGAAGTTGATTTTTTTCTCTTTAGGTTGAATAATTATATATATTTTGATAAATAAATAGAGATATTGTCAGGTATCAATATTTTAATTCCACTAAGAATCGATCCAGTTTGCTTACGCATCTTGTATACAATAACCAACCTGTTAATATTTCACATTGTATATTTGTATTGTTTTTAGCTCTGAGGATGATCGCTACGCGATCGAAATGATCATTAGTGGAATTAAAATATTGATACCTGACAATATCTCTATTTATTTATCAAAATAAATAAAAGGTATCTACTTCACCAACAATCCAATTAATAATTATATATACTTTAATACATATTTGCTCTCTGATCTGTATGAAAGTGTAAAGACAGAATTGTAAAAGTCTGACAAGAGTATTCTTAGGGACATCTCGAAATTTAAGTGAGTTGAAAATTCTCACATTTATTCTTGTCTTATTCAAATTAAAATTATTTTGTTCTTGCTATTTTGTATAACTTCCAGACTTAAGACCAAATTATATTTCTTTTTTTTCTGTGACATTTTTCCGGATTATATCATCTGAATCACAATTTGCAGGCGCCTGTAGTAGACTGTAGCTACAAGAATTGTTCGTACGTGAATTAGTAAGAACGAGGACACACTTGCTTCCAGAGAACAGGGTAGCCGGATTCCTGTCCACAGGTACTTGTTCGGTGATGAAAAGTTAGTTTCCCTGATTTAGCAAATGCAGAGATGGCCCCTTGTTTTACTTCTGGACGTAAATGTAGCTTCACTATGCGCTCCTTTTACTTGTAATGGTAAGAGTAGAGGTAAGGGTGAATTGCTATTTTGTTAGCAATCCAGAAAAATCATACTTGTAATTCGTGTATCAATGCCAATAAGTTTTCTATAACTCAGAAACGAAAATGACTATTTTTCAAACATTGCTTATCCTGCAGTTTTTAATTAAAAAAATTTCTTTATTTCATTTATGTTAAACTTTTACTTAAATTTCAACTATTTATAGTTAAAATGCCGGGAGAGGATTCTGGAGTTCAAGAAAACGTGCGCAGATAATCCTTTCCCCCCTACGTCACATACAGTTTTTACTCTTTTTGACTGAATAAATCTAAATCTAAATCAAAATAAAACCTGCTTAGAGGAAGATGTACGGCAATTTGCTGTGTATTGATAGCGTTGGTTCATTATTTTCTTTATAATGTACTTATGTGAAAATCAATACTGGTCTGGGTAGGACATATAGTTTTTTGAAGTGTTCTATCTCTAACGGGACGTCTATCCAAGAACACCGAAATGACACTCGCCATTCGTGGCATATGTTGAAATGACGTTTTATGTGAAGAACGTGATGACTTGCTCCCAAAGTGAAATTTAAACGAATCCTCAAGTAAAATTCAAAACCACAACCCTCATACTGAGCGGTTGCCACCGCAGATATCGGCACTATTAATCTACCAGGATGATGTGAACACTGTCTGAGTAATGATATTTCTATGACGGCAAATAAATTGCCGAGTCAACGATGACGTTCAACAGAAACATACCCCAAGAGAGTATGTCGGCCTTTCAAGACGATTCGTCTTGAATAACCGGAAACCCGCATCTGGATGAATGCCACATGAATGGACACAAAACAGCTGAATGAACACAAGGAAACGCAATTGCTTCTAATGATAGCGTCGAGCGGTGTCGAACACAGCGCGCTCGGATTCCTGGTCGCGCCTTGTCGGGGTGAGGGTGGCAGGACGGGGAGGGGGGACAGGGCGACACGCGCTGACGGTGAGCGGCGGACAGCGACGGCGCATTGCGGGGCCCCGCCCACACCGGGGGCGACGGCGTCGGCGGCGTCGGCATGCAACCTGGCCGCGGCGGCGGCGGACTGCTGCCGTCGCGTCTGTCGCCTAACGAACGTAAGTTGCGAGCGGCGCGACGGCGGCGAGGAGATATTTTAACGAACGACGGGCGGCGGTGCGAGCGAGCGCGCCCAAGGGGTCGTTACGCTGCCCGCCGCGACCGTGCGTCCCTGCGTCCAGCCAGGCCACCGACGGGACCATCGAGAGCGCAGCCGCCGCCTCGCCGCCTTCGCCCGCCGGATCGCCGCCGCCTCCGCCGCCTCCGCCGCCGCCCTCCGCCGCGCACTCGCCTCCGCCTCCGCCGATCACCTCCGCACTCCGCCGCCGCCTCCCGCCGGCCGCCTCCGCCTCCGCCTCCGGCCTCCGCCATCACCTCCGCCTCCGCTGCCGCCTCCGCCCTCCGCCGCCGCCCGCCGCCTCGCCGCCGCCCCCGCCGCCGCCCTCCGCCGCCGCCTCCGCCGCCGCCTCCCGCCGCCGCCTCCACCGGCCGCCTCCGCCGCCGCCTCCGCGCCCTACTTCGCCAGCTACGCCGCCACCTACTCCGCCAGCTACGCCGCCGCCTCCTCGCGTCTCCGCCGCGCCTCCGCCGCCTACACCGCCGCCCCCTTCACTGCCCGGCCCTTGCTCAGTCATCGCCCGCCGACCGCCCTCGCACGCGCGCCGGCACCGCACCGCACTCCGCTAGCCGCTCGCGCCGCCTCCGCTGTGAGCGGTGAAGGTGATGGCAGGGAAACTAAGACGGCGATGGAGGCCACGTCCGGAGGACGGGGCTGTATGGAAATTGGCGGTCGACAGGGCGGGGAAATATTCGCCAATCTTCTGCCAATAATCCAAAACCCAGTTTTTCTGAGATCCTTAAACAAAAAACGTTCATTTACAATACTCCTGCTTAATAAGAATTTCAATATATTGTATCATTTCTATCCACCACATCACATACCTTGCTACAAACTTCTTACCATAACGACTCAAACCTACTAGCTTACGAAACTCAGAGTCACAAAAAAAATCCAATCCGTAGATCCAGACAACCAAATTAAATATCCAACTCACTTACTGAAAATGAAATCCCGCAAAAAGATAAACATGATTAGAAACGAAATGTGGAACTGCTCCGAAATAGCAGCATAGTATGTTTTACGTTCTTAGAATAAGTCAGCAAGACACTGTGATACCGTTGAAATAATTAATCTTATTTAATTTACCTCCATGAAATATGGAAAAAAACTAATTAAAATGGGGTGGGATCGGGCGGCGGAGTCAGGGGCGGGAGTCAGGGGGCGGAGTCGGCGGGAGTCGGGCGGGCGGCGAGTCGGGGGCGGGAGTCGGGGGGCGGAGTCGGGGCGGGAGTCGGGGGCGCGGGAGTCGGGGGGCCGCGGATCGGGGGGCGGGAGTCGAGGGCGGGAGTCGGGGGGCGGGTGCTGAAAAGGGAAATGCGGCGAATGTATTGGAAATTGCGAAAAGGGGACCCGTCTCTGCGGAGGTGAACGCAAAAGTACGAGTAGTTGGAACTTCGCGGTGTGACAGACGGCAAAAGGTGGCTGTAGGGAAGTTGGTCGAATAGCCGTACTTGAAAGAGCTCATTCAGAACAAGATAGATGAGGCGACCAAAGGCTAGCCATTAGTTTGATCACTTAATGACCAGATGGTAATGAGAATGAAGGTGGTGAATTCTAAGAGGACGAGGGTTGCTTGGTATCGTAACGGCGTTAGGCTGAAGAAGATGCACAGGAGACATCTGGTACGTGCGGATTGTCATAGCTGATGCTGGATACGCCGAACAGCATATGTGAATATGGGGGCTGGCATGCTGCTTGCCAGGCACTAGCTCCACCCGCTACCTTAGATGGTGAGCCTGCTGCCTCCCGATGCACACAGCGTTCCGCGAATGTCTTCTGCAATTTGTTCGCTCGTTCATTTGCAACTATTTTCAAATGTCAGTGCAGTTAACGTCGGTGGTCTAGCAAGAAAATGCAGCGAAATCGGAAAGACGACATTGCAGCCACCAAAAGCTAGTAATTGAGATAAATTGCGTTAGATTAGGTTTTTTAGTAGATTTTCAAACTATACATAATTGAAAATGTAATCACACTTAATTATCCATAAAGGAAATAGTGTTTTTGTATCACCTGACATCATATTCAGCTGTGATGGTGACATATGTCAATACGATAACAAACATTTCATTTCGTTGGATTAAATACCTGAATTATTAGAGTTGATTTAGAAGAGGAAATTATATGTATTTAAAATTTGCCAGAAACGTTACGTAAATGCAAATGTACTAATGTCTTTGGAAAATTACGTTCTCGCGTAGTGATGCGAAACGAGAATTATTGGACCTATTATGTGCACTTTTCTGTTGATCGCTGGAGATTCGACTGTCTTTAAGAAGAAATTTTTACTTCATGAAAAGAAAACTTTTTCAATTTCTTTTTCAATTTCGATTTTATAAACAAAACTTTTTCAATTTTACGTATTCATGCCATTAAATTGTCTAATAAGAATGTACATGTACCCTCTCTAAATAATCACTAACATTTGCTTTTAGACAATGTCAAGAAATTTTATAGTGTTTTGAACATTTAGAATATGTCGATTTTACCAGATATTAAGGTACCTTAGACTAATTTACATTTAATGAAAATTTCAAGCAATTATGCATAAAAGTACTTATGAAATTTGTTCAAATATATTTTAAAAAAATTGGAACATGTTGACAAATTGCATACTTTTTATCAGTAGAGAGATAAACGAGTTGATATTTCGTGTTGCTGAACGCGTGAACTTCTTTTGTCATTATTATTTTTAATAAACTACAGATCTCTATTTTTATAGACATTCGTATATTTATTTTAAACACAAAAAACTCAGAACACAGGAGGAATTATTCACATACATATTTCTCTTTCTATTTTTGTGAACTACAGCGTTTTGATGACGTTTTGTCATCTTCAAGTACGACTTCAATCTTGCTATCTAGCTAGTGTGGAAAATCTGCTACTGTCGTGATTAAAACTCTTTTATCTGTCCACCAGAGACGTTTCAGCGTTAACAGTTATTGCCCTGAGTAATCTCAGCCAATTTGAGAATTAAGTCATACTTACTTTCAAAAATGTGAAGACGCATAAAACGATGAATAAAAAAACCATTCACATCATTTAATTACATAATTTTAAACTGCATTGTCATTCTAATTAAATTCTACAGAGAACGCATAATTCTTCAAAATGTTTTAAGAATTGCTTTTATTATGTAGAACGTTATTCACTGAAAATAACATTAATCACTCATAACTTGGGTGAAACAGTAATACAAAATCACTCTGATGTTCTCGAACAATTTTTTTTCTTATTGCGTGTCAGATCAGCATTTTTCGTCCATCCAAAAGTGAATCTCAGAGAACTCAATTAGCAAAGACCAAACAAAATTGTCAATAATGGTTTCAGCTGAAGTGCATGCTCACTCACAACATATGGAAAAATACCAGACATACGGCATCGAAACCAGATGTTGAATGCCTTTCCTAAAACCCTACGTAGTACGTCTATGCCCATACACAACTTAAATGCAATTGCGAACGGCACACAAGAAGAGGATTGTATATTATTACGGGTCGGAATGCTCAATAGCATGCAGTTGGCGCATGACGCAATGGCGATTGTGACGGTGGCCCTGCAAACGCGTCGGAATGCTGCCACCGCTTCGCCGCCTCCCTCCCCTCCCCCCTCCCC
>BOPP01000148.1:472868-507420 GCA_017312745.1 Gryllus bimaculatus | reverse complement strand
TCACACACACACGCGCGCGCTCTCTCCTCACAAACACACACGTTTGCGCGAAATCACACTCCTCGTGTGGTGAAGATGGTGATGTGGTTCATATCATTACGTGGCTTCCGCGGTCGGAACTAGTATTATGTAGTCTATTCGGGACGAGCTACGTCGCTGTAATGGTGGCCAATTCACGTGTTTTTTGTGCATGATTTACATTCTTTTTGGTTTTCTTGAATTTATTTTGGTTTGCTTTTTATTTGCTCTATCTGGAAGTAGAGTTATTGCTTTTGAAATGCACACTTTCGTTTAGATATTTTTTCGCGAAACTTTAAACGAGTGTTTCACCTGCCTGGGTCTCTTGGCGCCTTGCAATACTGTGATCGAATGGTGGTCACGGAAACAGCACTTTTGAACTGCCTGTGCTATGCATATCAACGGTTAGTTTCGAGGTGACGATGAATTACTTCGTTTTCTCGATTGATCATCTGGTTCTTGGTTTCTTGGGAGTCAGTTGATAACAATAAAATACTACGAATACTACGAATTACTTAGTTTTTAGTTATATCTTTCGCGCATCGGACAATTTGGTTTGTTACATGAATTATGAGAAATATCATCTGAAATTAAACAACAAAATTAAATCGAGTTTAAATTACGAATATAAAATTTTCATGTTTTCTTGGAGTGACCTAGAAGATCTATGAGATAACTTTCAATTCGATTTTTAGTAGCGTGTTTGAGATTGTTATGCATGAACGCTTCGGAAGCACTTCACCTACTTTCTCGCTCACGAACCTCCGCTTCCAAACCTCCACGATCGTTCCCCTTGTCCCCATCCCTTATTAACATCCCGCACTTCTTTACCCACCGTCGCCATTGCTGAGACAATTCTTCATCACCCTCCACCTGCCCGTGGTCACCCGCTCACTTTCTTGACCCGCACCCAGTCCTGCCCACGTCTTTGTCCTTGTTCACTGTACTCTCACCCGACCTGACCACGGCATACTGTCTCACCACCCGATGCCACACCGCCCTCATTCAGGTCTCATGACCAACCCCAATTATATAGTTTTTTGAACAGTCTGTACCAGCTTCTTAATATGTAACCCGCGGTCCTTGGATTTTTAGTCTAAAATACCAGTTCATTACTCAATTATAAAAGTTGATATAATGTTTGAACCCTTTTATGTGTTGTATTTTTTGCACATTTACCATAAAGAAGGAACACAAAGCTATTTATGAATGTCATCATTAGAAATAAAAAATAAAATAAAAAATAAAAAAAAAACAGACTGGACTGTATTTTCTTGTAGAACGTTGGGACATGCGATCACTTGTAGGAGCTGTGCTCTGTAAAAGAGGTCATTAGCCACCGGGGTCTAACGATCTCCCTTCCAGCCATGAATTTCGTTTCGCTCCTTGATCACTTCTTGTGTCAGTGCGGCAGCCTGTCGTACCAATGCTGGCAAGAGGCACATGGAGTTAGGTAAATAAGGCGAAGTGGTCGTGATTTGGTTTTATAGCCAAGAGCTCCCCCGCCTACGCAACTACGGTGATGCCAATGTTGGCAAATGGAGTAACTAGAAATTTCTAAAACAAGGAATGCTTTTAGAATTTGGATAGAAAGCGTTGTTTATACATTTTTTAAGCCGTAGTTATTAACATTCCTTGCTTTATATTACATTCGTTGGTACAATATTCATACTTATAATGTTACGATATTCAGTTTATTTTGATGTTAAGAAGCAAGTAAGTCGAAAATTTGGATATTTTAAATGTATGAAAATGAATTCTCTAGAATGGCTGGTTTCAATACAGTAAACAAACAAACATAAATGTTAATAACAAAGAAAGAAAATAGAAAAACAGTATTAATGATAAAATGCAAATTTTTCGAAATGGCTTATAACTGATTACTGCTAATTAAGAAAAATCTTGAGATTTTCCACACACGTCTGTTCCACACACGTACGCTAACAAAGAATGTTAGCGTAAGTATTATGTAGCGAAAACTGCAGAGCTCGATGAAGTATAATAATATATTTTAATGCAATATTGATGAAATAGGCGCATCTTTGTTTAAAAGTACGTACTATACTTATGATCTTGGATGAGTCACGTAATTTTAAATTTTGAATTTTAATAATAATAATGATAATAATGATAATAATGATAATAATGATAATGATAATAATAATAATAATAATGTTTTATTTTCTCAATTTTTACTTTAGTTATTTTATACAAATTCGGTGCTAGCATACAAAACAATTCACACAATTTTACAAATTTTTACAGATGTATACTACCTGAGATCATACAGAGAAGAAAAATATTTGGGTTGGGTTGGGTTGGGTTTTTACAATTATTTACGGTTATTTACACATATTTATCTTCTGTTACGAGATCAACTGTCTACGATGATTGAGTTTTGTAGTTCATTATGTCTTAGTTGTGTTGATGTGGATACCCCCTGTGGCCGACATGATGAGTGGTAAAATGCTGATAAGTTGTTTCCAGAGATGTTTTTATGGCTATGTCTATGTATTTTGTTAACTTTCCTTCAATTTTGTTTTGTGGAGTATACGTTTTTGGTATTGAAACATCAATGAGAAGTTTTTCCTTTCCTCTTTAAGTACTAGTGTGTTTGTATTTTTATTATTAAATTTATTATTATTTTTGTTATTATTACTATTTTTATTATTATCTTTATTATTATTTTTATTATCTTTATTATTCGTTTTATTATCTTTGTTATTATTATTATTATTATTATTATTATTATTATTATTATTACGCAATGATGGATCAAGTGTAGGGAATGGTAGGGTATGGGCAATGGTAGGGAAATACTGTAGTGAGCACCTTTGTTCATCACAAATGCCGCGTAATGGACCTGCATTTAAATCCCGACGGAAGGTGAGCAATCTTTCCATTACTTCACTGACTACAATGATGGGATCTTCGCCCTTGGAATAAACACAATGAAAGACAAAGATCGATCTTGCGCTTTATGCTCGAGGCTGCTGCGTTGCCTCCGACGCGGCGCACGCCCTCCCGCGTTAGCGCCCGAGCGTGCCATCATGCTCTCCGGCTGGCTAGACGGACAGACGATTGGACGGCCGGTTGGACGGCCGGTTGGACGTGCGGCCGGTTGGACGGTGCCTGCCGGCGCGCGTCTGGTCAGCCCCGGGCGGGGGCGGGGGCGGGGGCGGCCTTCGCGGATGTACGCCCGCGAATCGGCGCGAGAGAGCCTGGCGCTCTTATCGACCAGGCGGGTTTCGTAGCGTCGCTGGCGCCCCAGAAATTTTGAACTGGTCGCCCCCCGGTTGCTCTGAGAGGGAGCTGCGCCGCACGCGTGGCGGCCGGCCTCCGACCCCGCCCGCACCGCAGACCGCCGCCCCGCCGCCGCGGGATCTGACGCATCGCTGCCCCGCGGCGCGCCAGCGCTACCGCGTCGCGGCGTAGACTGGCGCTCGTGTCGCGCGAGCTCGTTCCGAATGCCGGGGTGGTGCGCGGAGAAGAAGGGCGGCAGGGAGTGTGGGAGACGAGTCGGATGGCCGCGGAGCGGACGCTTATTGAGCGGGGGTTGGAGGGTCTGGAAGCTTCTATACTGATCAATGTCGTGGCTCCTGGCCGGGAACGTCGCGAAGACGCCGTCAGGGTCGAGAGGGGGCAAGGGGCGCAGGGCCACGATGGGACGAATCGACTCTGGAGGGAACGATGAGGCCCAGGGTGGAGACGCGTTACATTAGTTGAAGGGTTGAAAATGTCTAATATATTAGTGCATAAGTATTATTTCAGATCTGTAATGAATAAATTATTAATATAGTTAATTTCTAAGTAAATGAAACATAGTTGCTGGCGTGTGCCCAAAGGAAGTGAGTTGCAGACTCTCTGTCCCACCCAGCTTGGGACAAAATCTCGATGTTGAAACCATGTTTACTTAGTTACAAAATATTGACATATGAGGTTCAGTATCCACATTTTTATTTTTACTCTCAGAAAGGAACTTTTGCCGGTCAGATAGCGAGATCGTTAGAGCGGTAGGCCGTTTGCTGGTTCGAACCAGAAGCCGCGGGTTCAGAGGTCCCGTCCCGGGATGGTACTGAGATGTACTTGTGAATGTGAATTGTGTGTGTCCGTGAAGTGGTGTATGTGTACATGTGTTACCCTCTATACGTCGCGCACGCCCGAGTGCACGGTTGGGGGCGGAGGGGGGGTTCCGAAAAGTCAGGATTCTCTGAAGACTACTGCTCCCAGGCCCAGTCTGTCTGAGAAGGGTACTTGAGAGCTGCGTCAGAGGAGCAGGATGCACGCGTCTTCGTTGGCTATAGCGCGGTGGGAAAAATGCAGATTCATCTTAGTGATAGTGACATTCTGAAATTCGGATTCTTGACTGATCGTGCGAAAAAGTGCTAGGCTTCAGAGACGACGACGGGTAGTGGCGCTCCTGCTACAGTGTGAGACTCGGGAGGTTGGAGTCGCTTGTCATTAAAGCAGAGCGAAGGAATATGGTGAGCTGAAACGAGCGGACTCGCTAGAAGACTGCTCAAGAAATGTTTCTACAGACACTTGATGTCGAAGCGGGAGTGTAGACTGCGACGAAGCACGAGCGAGTTGCTCGAGGACGATGTGCAAAGTGCGGCGGTGACGTGTGAGCGGTCGCACTGTGAAGCAGTCTCGATATAATCGGACGAGAAACGGGTGCGCGAGTTAGCGTGAGAATGTAACTAGTAGATCTCGGACGAGTGTCAGTAAGAACAAGTAATAGAACGTGTCATGATACTGAGCGTGTGGACACAAGAGTAAGACTGGCATAGTTAGCAAGAAGCTCGAGGATATAGCGGCGAGGATTTAAGACTGAGAACGTAATTGAACAGTCTCGTTTGGTGAGGTCGAGTCTTTTGGTAGTTTATCTGGCTTTTTTACTCTTAATCGCAGCTGACGCGGCCTTGATAACTACAGTCCGAGTCGCTTGTGCTCTGTCCACTTATATGTCCGACTGACGCGTCCTTAATCGCTCTGAGTCGGAAATTTTCGCAGACACAACGCGCTCTTACGCCTTGTCGCATAGTATCCCGACCCGCCTATGTCGCAGACTAGTGTCGCACTTTGCTTCACCATGTCTAAGCCAAATGCAGGCCGCATACCCACGCGGGTTATACACTATGACCCTCTAGTGACAAGCTCTCCGGATCGTAATCGATTTGTTGCGCTAGACAGTTATCACGAATGTACCTGAGACCTAGCACGACTCTCGAAACCGCTGCTGACGCTGTCATCGATTCATACTAATCTATTTGACCAGTTCCGTTTATGCTAACCACTTCGGTCTCTCTGCAATTGTGTGCGAATGAGATTGGTGGCTAGGTCGGACCGAGTATCAGCTCAAGTGATGTGTATCACTGGCGAGTGCGTGCGTAGTGGATGACGTCGTCTATACCTGAAAAAAGAAATTGCTCTCGAATAGCCGAGTGTAATCGACCCCTCTGTGCAAAAAGATTGCATGAGTATACCGAAATACTTTGCTAGCTCTTCTTTCAGGAATGTGGATGCAGTGCCATCCCAAGTGTTGGCAATAGATTAATGAAACAAAACGTCTGTGTAATGCTTACCCTCATTTACATTCAGGGTGAAACAAAGACAGGCTGGGTGTCGGCTCGGACTCATTGAGCTTGCCTCTCGGATCGTCTTGTCAGGAACCTGCTTCTGTATGAGACTGTGTCCGGCCCTGTAGTTGTTGAGATTATATACGGGAAGCAGCTTAATTGCGACAGTAATTATATGGTTTACAGGGTGCATGAACCGAAATACACACTTAACCTAGAAGTTCATACGTGGCTCGATATTTCTTCTGTATACTATAACCTACTTCTATGTCCTATCGGATCAGTCAGAAAACCAGGACGTATGTGCAACATTCAACTGTCATGGTGGATGATAACCACTACAGAATAACACTCGCACTAACTTTTTCACGACTTAGAGCCTCTCTGATCGCCATGCTCAAATTCATTTAGTTCAACTCTTCGTAATTCCCAGAGCACGCAATTTTTGCCACTTGATCAGTAAGTAATCACTCGGCTCCCAAACATTCTCGGCCGGCGCTGTATTACTTTTTGCTGTTGGCGGCTGCGTTTACTCCGTGCTGCCGGCCTTCCTTTGCGCGGTTGAGCCGAAAGTTTGCAAGGCCTTCCTGGATACCCCCCCCGTGCGTACTGTCACTCGCGGTATCCTCTGTAGCTACAGTGTGGCGGCCTGACTCCGAACACCTGTTCGCTGAGATCGCGACACTCGGCCGGTTGGAGCCCTCTCTGCTGCTCTCTCCTGCCCCGCTGTTGCCCGCGCACCTCGCGCTCACCCCGCGCCGAGTCGCGCCGGGTCACCCGAACAAAAGAACAGCGGTTGGTCCTTTCAGCCGCGCGGGCGGGAAACACATTCTGCCATTCGCAGCTAGCGTCGGTCGCTTCTTTCGCATGCAAGCGTTCTATTTCTAGGTAGATGAACAGCGCACGGAACGTCTCCACTGTCTCTGATACCCAGCATTAAGTTCATCGTTTTTTCCGAGGATGGCTCCTACGATAGAATCTCGTTGCTCCAAGCAACGTGCCTAGTTATCCAGTAGTTATATTCGTGCAGTTACTTTACGCGAACGGCTATTTTCCTGACCGGTATTTTGAGAAAAAATATTTTGGCGGCGTCCCGCTGGTAGTTCACGTAGGATTCCTCTACGAGAATCCTGTGAACCGAAACTTGCTCGATTCACTTGCCAAGTGGAGCTCGTCTCTTGATACTAGTCTTCAACTGGTTCCGACTGCCTACCGCTCAATGTCCGTCAATATCTCTCAGTCACATCTGAGTTTGTTCTTAAGTAGACCTTGAACGTATTGCTCATTAAATATGACGTGGAAATATTTCAAGGAGAGGGGGGGGGTCGACACATGAACTTACGTAGATGTTAAACAGTGGAGCTACATGTGAAGATGACCAGCCGATATGCCGTATCTAACATAAAAGCAGCAATGTAATGGAAGGAACTCTGAAATTTAGTGGCAATATAACAGTTACTCCTAGATATTGAGATGTAAACTGACATTTATGCCGTCCATTCACATCCTCGCCGCTTTCTTCTCTTCGCTTACCTTTCTAATAACCCATTAACCTCTGGTAGTTTCTATACAGCAACATTTTTCAAGGAAGTACGCAACCTCCTCTCAAGTAGGGTAAGCCGAGATCGCAAGCGCAATATGCGTGTGGCTGACTAGACCGAAAGCTTGCAGCGTAGTTCGAGTACCCTGCGCCTAGTCCTTGTTGTCTCTCTCGGCTGATCGTTCGTTCGTCCGTTCCCCGTCGGCTGGAATCATCTGCCTCACTCGTGCTCTGTCACTCTGTCCGCCTCCGTTTTTTCACTCTCATCGTCCCCGTGGAACGCCTCACCTTCAGCTCGCTCATACAACAATCGTGACATTAGCAGTATCATCATCAAGCTCTATTTTGCATCCCTCCCGCTCCTCTCTTCAGCCACTTTCAGTAATCGCTCCGTCCGCCCATCTCAACTTTACTTGCTCGTCGCACTCTGATTTGTTCTCGTGTTGGCTTCTGCGACCGTCCGCTCATCCTCTCCACGTCTGGTCAATGGACGACTTCTCTAGACCTCCAAATCAATGATATTGGTAAACGGCGTCATGCTTCTCTTAGTTCCCAATAACGCTCATCAGCAACCACCGTTGTCATCATATACGCGTGTAGACACTGGAAAGCAATTCGTCGAACTCACTCTCTCTCTTCTAAGTGGGATCTCCGTGGTAGTCACAATTTGTGCTTTCTTACAGGACGCATGCAGCGGTCTTAA
Organism: Gryllus bimaculatus; assembly: GCA_017312745.1. Taxonomy (NCBI): domain Eukaryota; kingdom Metazoa; phylum Arthropoda; class Insecta; order Orthoptera; family Gryllidae; genus Gryllus; species Gryllus bimaculatus. Next base: position 499,580 of record BOPP01000148.1, on the reverse strand, counting down.
TCGAGCTGTCTGCGCAAGCAATGATATCTTATAATAAAAATTTAATTATTATTTGGCTTTGTTTCTTCTTCTTAGCTTTATAAGTAACTGTTCGACATGTCCAACTAGAAAGCTTGGATAGCGTTAAATTCACACTGTGTGCAGTACTTTGGCGAAATTATATAGAACTTACTAGTAATTTTGATACTAACACCGTGCTCACTCACTTAATGCATCATTGTAATATTTGTTCCGTCCCAGTGAGGTATATCGAGGAATCAATGCATCCTAATCTGATATGGACGAGTCTAGTGGATTGCTAAGTAACATTGCCCGCAGGCAGAGTATTCTACTTCTCATACAAATTAGAAATAAATCCCATGCGGGATTCATCTAGCATAGTGCAGAGGATTTCTATCTGTAGAATGACATTCGGGCGCGCGTGTGTGCCGTATGATGTGAACAGATCTTTGTATATCCGAATTGTGACGTTGAGCCTTTTTAGAGTATCGGAGGTTGCGCGTTTTGTCGAGCACTCGATGTGCGCATATGTAGAAAATATTAAATGTGATAAGACTCTACAAGAGTCTCTACGCTATAGTGAGGACTCAGTGTGTTCCCGTCTTAGGCCGCTGCTGCGGTCTCCCTACAAATATTCAAATACTGTGCGACTTCGACACTTGTTTATAGTCCGCAATTGCGCCAGAATGTATCTAGTGTTAAGTTCTCAGTTCGGACAGACTCTACAGACTCAAATTGCGCCGAAGAGAAGCTGGGATATATCGGGAGGTGGTGGAGAGTATGTTGACTCCATGATTGAGGCGCAGTTTCTGCCGCTGAGCTCCGATGTGGAAGGGGGACTCAGGATATAAGAAAGACACAGCTGCGCTAACCATCAGAAACTGTGCGCCAAGTAGCGAAAGGCAAGTGCGAGCGAGAGGCATGCGAGGGAGGACGAGCGGTAGGGAAGAACGGATGGTTTGCGTTTGAATAGTAGGGAGGGAAGAAGATTATGTACATGAGGTAGCGAAAAGTGAACAGATAGAGCTCGAAAGTGTGATATGTTTATAGTGGAGTAAGACTGTAATGATTGAGTGATGAGTCTTTGCGAGATTGATAGATAGATAACTCCATTTAGACATGATTCCAAATTTCTTACTGATCGCATTGAACGCCGAGTTACTAATTGATAGATTAAATTCGCTCCGCCTGCTTGGGCGGGAACGCCCGCGACTTCTACTCGGGTTTGGCCCCCCGGTTTTCCCCGTGGACTTGCATAGTTTCTCTGTGTTACATTGTAGCGTCCATCTCTCTCCTCGAGAGGTGACGGGCTGGCTGGGTCGGTGCATTGATTCGCAGTCAATGAGTCCAGCGGCTAGCGTCGCCTGCGCGGCCGTGCCTCATTCTACGTATTTTTTCTATGTGTTTCACCTCCGGCCGGTCCGCCCATAATGTCAACAGACGGTCCATCGTGCTTAGACGTGCTCCGTCGCTGTATTGGTCCTTTTTGCCCTCCCTCCTCCACCTCAGCTCTTCCCTTCCTCCCCCGCCGCGGGCGCAGTCTCGCGAGACCGGTACGCCATGCAGGGATGTTAGTGTTTGTGTGTGGCGGGCGTGGTTCGGTAGCGCTGCGACGGACGCCTTAGACACGATACGCGAGCCTGCGCCTCGCGTCCGGGACGGGCGCTCTCTCTGCTAAGTCGTTCTCAACCGTTGGCACTAGAGGGTTGTTTGCTCGCTCTCGTTTTCATATAGACTCTTATTCTTTTTCGGTACAAGGTTTTTACGTCATTCGTGTAGGTCATTAAAACAACATTCCGTGTGCAGACAAGATTTTTATGTCTCCTTTAGCTAATTTCAATATTCAGAATTTTACGTATTTACCAATTGACTAGATTTAACTTGTAGTTCTCGATTCTCGCTTTTTGTGATTTCCCTCCAATTTAATAACTTTCATAATTCTCCCCTAGAGAACTTGTATTCGTATCAACTGTTTATCATTATTGACTTCGTAACATTATCTCTCACTCTCGGAATCCATGGTATGAATTTATGTGCAATGGATTTCCTGCGACTCAGAAAGCAATGACTTATCAATAATGTCTCGGATAATTGTAAAACAGTTATCTATGCTTCGTGAATAGTAGAAATTCTGGCTTCGTTTAGCTCGTCAGAAGACTTTTGCGGCATTTGTTCCCTATAAAATATTCTTCCGAAATACTATTTTCTCTCTCTGTTAAACATATCGGGACTAATGTGAACTAATATGATCGAGTTTCAGTTTAGTAGGATAATAGGCTCGGTTAATTTTTCACATTTATTCAAGTATGCTTTCGCTGGTGTGCGACGTCTTAGGAGATAGTAGTGAAGACAGGTTAAGCTAGTTCTCAATACTTCACAATGTTTAGACTGATGTAGATTCATGTATTCACACAAAAGACTAGCATTAGACAAGCATATGACGTTGAAGGTATGAACAAAGCAGATTCCTGCGATAGAAAGTGTTCAGCAGACTAAAAGTGTGCAAGTTTTGGTTACCTATCAGTCGTTTAACATCATTACATGTGCCGATGATCGCGGAGCATCGCCAAGCGCATCCATGTTATATCAGCTCTGGATAATTTCGTAGTTTTTAGTGTGTATGTCTTCATTTTTTCTTGTTTTTTTCTTTTCTTTTTGCAATGAAGAGCTCTGAACCGCCATTGTTGAATATGTATCGCAACAGCACTCTGACCATCTTTTCTCTGTTCACAATTTACCATACATAAAATGATCTCGGTCTATGCGACTCATAACTTTTAACAACAAATTTCTCAGTTGCAAATTCATTGTCCTGCGAACGCACAAGAGCCTTGCACACCTACTCGTACAATCATCCTATCATGTAAAAGGCGACTTCATTTATCTCATTCTATAAGTAACTAGATGATTGAATGATACTATGAAATGCGATTCTTCCTTGCATTCCATCATTGTACTATGAACTTTAGTTCATGTCATGATGTTCGTGGCTGTGATGAGTTTTGATGTACGTGTGTACTCCGTTATCATATATCTCCATTACTTAGTCGTTGCTCAATTTTGCATGGCTTAGATTATTATACGTCAGTAAAAATATGTATAATAAATCGGAATCTGCCTAGCTGACATTAATACCTCGCATATGCTGTTTCTTACTCTTGCATGCTAGCACTCGGCATTCTCTTACATGTGACCTAGTAGATTTTCTCTTCTTACGTTGTGATTGTTACATTTTCTAAACATGAATAGACTTCTTCTGAATTTTATTTTAATAAGAGTGATTCTCGGCTTAACATTTCATTACGTGGTCTCAACGATTTTTCCTCCCTCCAAAGAGAGTACATGCATGCTTTCGCTGAGCTCATATCTGAATCTTTGCTACAGGGTCATGTAAACGTAATCGCTTAGTGATAGGCAGAGTAATGTTTATGGGTTTAGCTGTTCAAGGAAATTGCAGTGTTGTGCAGTTTAAATGTGTGTATATTTTAGTAATAGTAGTTACGCATATTACCCTATATTGAGTCATGTCATATATTATGTTCTCTTAGACTGTATATGCTTAGCTCATATGTGCTTGTTAATAGTTTTTTGGTTTTGAAGATGCGATGCTAAACAGGTTCCTTGTGTCGCGATATTTCTCTACGGCAAGGTTTCGCGTTCAGTGGCATGTTCATGTCTGTAATTTATAGGGTCGGATCACTTCTCTTCTGTAGAGCGTCAGTTGCGCTGGTTCATAGCATCTGTGCAGGATTGAGACAAAGTGTTAGGGGTTAGTGATCATTCTAGAGAGTAGATATTAAAAGCTACATAGACTTTACGGCACGTAATGGTGTCTAAGATCACGTGATGGGATTGCAGGTTGTGCAAGCGAGCACTTGTGTGCGTGTAGTGCACCGGTCTTGCCCTTAACGGTCACCTTTCTAGCCGTGTTGGGGGTAATGTCAGTCATCCAAGTGCTCATTAGCTGGTAGCCTGACAGCACCTGCTTCCGGGCCTGCCGTAGTGGTTCTTGTATCTGATTCCGTGCTGTGGCAGTCGTGTTTAAGCGTAGAGGCGGAGGAGAGGTTGACAGGGTCCGAGTGGAGCGGGTTTTCTGAAGTTGGAGTGTGAGTGGAGTGCGATTGATGACGAGGGATTTGGGAGGATTTGTGTGTTTCCAGGGTAATTAGGTGGGTATTGGGGAGGGGAGTTGTAAATTTGTGAGCTTATGTTCTGCTCGAGTTAGATATTTCGTATTCTCGTGTCTTTGGTTATTAGAGGACCGCCGGCTTGGAGGCTCGTCGTGGCATGGAGAGAGGATGCGTGGAGCTTTGCCATAGATGAGTCTGCATTAGAAGTCCGACCTTTCTATGATGGTTGTTGTGTGAATAGTGGCTGAGCGAGGTTATGGCAGTGCGGGTCGTACAGTTATTTGTTTCTGGCAGTGTCCCCTAGTATGATGAGGCAGCGTGGTATGTGAATGGCAGGGCGTGGGCTTGGCCTCTCGGCGCTAAGAGCAATGATCTGCTGTTCTACGTGGCGTATGCTGATCGTGAGACTGTTTGTCGAGTGTGCTCAAGTATGCAGTCTCTCTGCTCTCGCGGGGGTAGGATGCCGGGTTGTGTTGTGACGCCGGCTATATAGTCCTTTGATCAGGTCCTGAGAATATTGCAACTGGTTTATGTAGCTGAATTGAAGTTTGTGAACTGAGCTAAGTGCGTTATATGATAATTTAATTGCCTACTAGGCATTTCTATCTACGTTTGGATTGAATATATAGTGTAGATTGTTGTTCTCAGGATGTTGTTGTGCTTTCACCCGGCTACTTTTGATTTTCGATCTGATGTCGCAGATGTAGTAATATGGCTATGTTTTTCCTTCGAGCATTTAGAATACCGTTGTTTATCTATTCACTTTTCAGGTTAATAATTCCATTGAAACTACGTTGCAAATCGTTATTAAATAGTGTGTCATGTGTGCCTGTTTGGAAGGCTACGTAGTTGTGCGAAACTGCAGAGCTCCATTGATTTCTGACTTACATCCTCCAACATATCTCCCATTTTATAACTTCACTTCTACCTGCTTATTCGAGTATATAAGTGAGTGGAAGATACCTCTCCCAACTTAATTTTGTATGAAGTTTTTAGATTGTGTGTTATAGATTTTTTATACTATTAGTTTATGATGAGCGTTTTAGTGTAAGTAATGTTTTGCTGTCTGGTAGTACATTTTAGTATTTTTGTGTATTGACTAAAATATGATTATCTATTTGCTCAGAGTATATGGTGCGGCAGATTCGTAGTAAATCTCGTCTAGCTTTGCTTTACAGTGAGCTTGTTTTGTTTTTAGCATATGCATGGTGTGAGTGCCTTCTCATGCTTCTTATTTTTTGGAGGCTGGCCCGATTTGGGTTCTGTTTGTGTTGTGTTTTTGGCGTTTGTTAGTTGTAGATTTTTCTCGCTCTCTGAGAAGATATGTTTTTGCATTGTGCCCTTGGTACCCTGTTCAGGGTGTGGATGACGCTGTGCTGGTGTCGTGCTGTGTGCTTAGGCCAGTGCTGCAATTATCAGCCCGCATTTCGGTCTATTTTCATTTCGTTATCTATTGTCATGCGTATTTATTCGTACCGTGGAAATTGTATTTTCTCTTTATGAGAATTATAAGAATCTCACCAATATCACACTTATTAATGATTTAGAATTAGATTGGCCTCATAGAGAGCTTTACGACGATCCTACTGCGTAGGTGGGTGGGGAGTTATGTTGTTTATGAATGGTCATGAGTGTTGTGGCATGTAATGTACTCACTCTGTTTGCTACTTGTGGTGGTGAGGTGTGTGATTAGCTTATCAGAGTTTTAACCGTTCTACTTTTCGAGATTGATTTTGCTCCGTCTTGCTGATTATTTCTCACTTCTTGCTGCTCTGCAAATCCCTTCATTTTTAGATTCAATTTGTTGTGCTGATTACAGAGCTCAGTCTCGTTATACTATGATCTAACGGCTTCGTCAACTAGTGTCGGCTAGTCTGATCGAAGTCCATTTCAAACACGTAGTGTCATTTTCTTTCGTAATTGTCATGTGTGCTATCGGAGAAGTGTGTTTATATTATCGTATTTAAATTATGTATATATGTGATACTTATCAGCAAATGTATACGTACGCCATAACATGTGTTTCTTCTAGTATTGGTATCAGTGTTGTGCAGCGTTGTTGTAGTCTATAATCTGGGGTGTGACCGGATTTTGCATACTGCTTCTCGGCTCTGTGATCTTGGTATAACGCTTTATCGGCATTCCTCTACTCGGTCTGGATTCTGGTAAGTCCGTTTTGTTTTGTCTGCGATCGAGGGTAAGAGCAATTTCGTCATTGTGCCGTAGCAATTGGTATTCGACTACTTGAATCGCTGACCGTCGCGCACATTGTCGAGTTCTATCCGGCTTGGGGCTTGCTTGTGTGGCTTGCCTGCTGTTGCGTTAGCTCTGCAGCTCATGCATTGTTCTCTGTTCTCCAAGGGCGTACAAGTGATAGATACTACCTTTTTCCTATCTATTCCTGCTCCGGTATCCCTATATCACGTCATGTTTGTCCCCGTATGGTCCATAACTTAAACCCTCAGTACGTTCTCCTACTACATACTACACTGCTTTCAGACTAGCCGCGGCCTTTGCTCGCGGGTACGCGTCCGCCACGTGAACTCCGTTTGCGACTTCATCTGCCCGATAGCTCCTCACCGATCATCTCCATTAGCTCCTCGCTCATTCCCACTTATTCCGTGTTTCGCATCGCTCTACCTTCATTGTCACTTCCGCCTCACACCGGTCGCATCTTTTCTCCGCGTATCCTCTGTCCTTGCAGTGGCGTCTTCAGGCTTATGACGATTGCAGCATTACAGCTAGCCCTTCGAATTTCGGATGTGGGTGCTCACTTATGTGGGCTGTCTACCTCTAAGACTGCCCGTTTAAATATTTGCGTCTTATTTGGTTATTGCTTGTCTTACTTACGCTTTTCAGCTTTGATCGTAAGGATGGTAAGTGTCCCAGACTGGTTGTTGATTATTCTAATTCAGCTATTCCCTACTAGTGATTTCCACTTAACATTTTCTACGTTCGCTCCTTCTTGTGTTTCTGTTCGGATACCTTCTTAGTTGTTAATCTTCTCACTTAGTTAGCTCTCGCTCGAATGTGTGGCATTTCATGTTATTTGATATTATCTCTCCTGATGTCGCGAGCCGTCTCATGTGCACAAAATGCTTAGAGGTTGTCTAGCCTGATTCTAGTTAATATGTCACATGGATGCCCTACCATGGCGTATGACTAGTCTTGACCGCCTGTGTGCGGTGAATCGCTTCTGCGATTTGATTCAGACTTATATGGTTTACTTAATTTCGATATCTACTATAAACCAATTTAGTCCTATTGTGACTCAAGCAATATACTTGGTTCATATCTAGCTCGATTTTGAGTAAATTTCGACTGGTTTGAATTACATTTTGATCGTGATCAATATAACAATGTTTTGATTTTTGGTAATATACTATTGGTTAAGTGAGAGTTTACTTATTACACTATATATGTTGGAACAGGGTTCTATAAGTGCAGCTACATTCTCCTCTCGCAATCTCGCTTCACTTGTTATACGGTTAATTCATATTACTCATGACCCCTGTCCCTTCATTCAGTGTGCATTGCTGCGTGATTTCGTTTTCGGCTTCCGTAGATAGTATTCTCGACTCATGGCGAGCAGTCGCATTCTCTGCTCTGAGAGTGTGCCATAGATATATTGTGGGTATTCCTTCTATAATATTTTTCTATTTAGCACTGTTTATAGCCTCAGTTTTCGTAGGATAATCTCATGGTTCTGTTGTCTCAAGTGGTATGTCTCACGAAATTGTATCTTTTATTGATGTCTATATATCTATCGTCGTTTGGCATGGAATTGATAGAAGATGCCTTTAGTTGCTGTGTATCCTGCGGAATTACTTTATGTTATCTTAGCATATTATTGATTATGGTCGTGGATCTCGCTGATTATTGCTTAATTATGTGTCGTGGCTTCAATAATATTGTCTGTGATTCTTGTAATATGAAAGGAAATACCGGGTCTTTATGTCAAGATCTATTGTTTGATGTACATGGACGTTACACTGTTTAATTACTATAGAAAATTGACTTAGACGAACATTCGTTCGTATGTACTATAAGTGTATTGTGTAGGGGAATGTATGAGTAGGTATGACTATGACGGCTTATGAGTACTCAATTTCTTACATTATAGTTTATCGTAGGTTGATAGTTTTTTAACCTTTTATATAATAGTAATTTGCTGCATTCGTTATGGCGTTGAGGGATCATATGTTAGTCTAAAATTGTTAACGCTATAACATGATGATATGACGCTAGATAGTTAGATTTACTGTATGTAAAGATATGTTTAGTTGTGTCGCATACCAATATAGTTGTTTATGTGTAATGATTTATATTAGTAAGTTGAATGTGTGATAGTGAATTACAGTTCTAGGACGTGTTCGTCTCCAAATTCACAGCGAATGCATTCTAGCTTCAATTTATGCAGAAATCAATCTGTAATGACGTTTACTTTATTGATAAGTGTGCGGTGCATTTGGTCGGGACAATCGTGCTCATTGATATAAGTGGGTTCAGCTGACGGTATTACTACAAACTGGCATCACTTTTGTCTGCTGTACCTGTATCTATCTAATGGCAGTCTGCTAGCTTTCTCTGTCACGCTTGTCACTCGATGTAAGTGAGTTTATCTGCTCCGTACAGTTTTGTGTACTTAATTGATAATTATCGTGATGTTGGTTAAAATATGTAGATCAGTATATATTATTTTGCCCAGGTTTACTTCTAGATATCTGTATATTCCAGACATAATTTGATTGACACATAATTCTGCATATAATTATCACGGTTCCGGCTCAGTTGACTTCTACTGACGATGATGTTGTGATGTTTGTTGGATCATTATTTGACTTATCTATCATCGTTATGTTACAGTTGTGAGATAATTGTATTATTATCGGTGTGGCGTTGGATTCATATCATAGCTGGCTAGATGTCTTCATGTTTCTGCTCTCTCGGTCTAACAGTCTCGAGATGACTCAGTAGATTTCTGAATCCGAAGTAGAAATTTTTTATCGATTACATTATTGCTGTCAATTGCCTTCTCAGGACCCAGACTGGTTGCTCTGGTGTTTAGAGTACACATTCAGCCATGGATCGGAACGAACCTAGAATCATAGAAGTTACTGGCGACAGAAAAGATCTTTTTTAGGAATATAGCGTGGGCTTCTGGAATTACTATACGTTGAATGTTTAGGGTAGAATTGAAAGCATTATTGGAGGGACTCAATGTACTCAATAGAGGGAAGATCGACTCTCTGAGTGTACGATTCCATAGTAATTGGTAACTGACGATAAGATTCCGTATAGTGTATAATAGTTGCGAATGAAATTAGTGTAAAAGAATTAAACTATCTTCAAAATGCACGCTCGGATATGTTTTGTGTATTAGAATAAGACTCCTACTCGTAGTTATGGACCAATAATCGCCCTTAAGGACTATCACCTTGCAATCTAGTAGAGGTATTCAATGTACTGTACCATTGCAGTTTCTGTACGAGCTCGGCCGGCTAGCAGGAGGGACGCCCGCGGTGCCGTGTTTTGTGGCCCACTTGATACTGAAACGTCGGAAGCGATCTACCGCGGTTAGCGCGTCTGCTGTTACTGTGCGCTCTCGTGAAGCAGTCTTCTCTCGCTGTCACCGTCCTTCGCAGGCTGATCGCTGATAGTACGTTCCGTGAGATCGGCGCTCGCCGGCGGGAGAAGGGGTGAGCGAGGGAGGGCACCTGCGGCCCAAGCCGTCGGTCCGCTCGTGATGGCCGCTCCACTCTGACTGCTGTATACACATAGATTGCGACGGGCGCGGCGTCGTTAGGTCCTATATTTATTGGAAGGCACTGTACTTCGCAAGACTGCACAAGAGGTGAGCCTACAGTATGTGTCGACAATTGCGTACGTCTCAAGACACTGCCGCCTCTCCTCAGAGGAGTGTAGTCGTCATTCGACATCTCAATTTTCATCGAGCTCGACAGCGCCGGAAGACCGTTCACCACGCTCACGACTCAGGCGGGCGTAAAGCTATACTTTTTCTATTTCATTATCGGCATATCAGTCTCTGATTTGTTCTCAATTACTGGCTTCGATCTAATCTATACAGTCGCTTCCTCCTTTCCTCACACATACTTGATCCATATTTTTGTCGAAATTCATTCTTTCTTCTCAGTATGAAATCATCAGATTTATGACGGTTCGTTACATTATACGACATTTGTCTTGATATCGTTATTCGTTCCTGTCGTCTAGTTACTCTAACCTATACCTCCTTATCTCCAATGTGCCGGATGACTCCTTTCCTACCTCGCAGATCTCTTAATTTGAAGCTTGCGCTCATCGCCTCCCTGAATTCTATATCTTCTTGGTCCCGGCCAATCTCTCACTTAACTCCCTATAGATTCTTACTTCGCATTTTTATGCGTTTAACGCGGCTCAATTTTTTACTCTAATATTATCTTATGTTATATGCCTTCTATTGTACCTATCTGCAGTTGCAATGCGAAATCTCGTCAGTACACTTTCTCATACTTCATCTCCGGTGCTCACTCTCTCTCCACTTCTCCTTCGGCAGTTGTTCAACGTGTCTGGATCCGCTCGATAATTCAAACGAGACTGCGAACTCATATACGCAGAAAATGGCTTCAATCTCTACCAAATCTTGGAAGATGCAAAAATGCGTGCGAATCGAGTTGGATATTTAATATTTTTATCATTTGATTGGCGGAACGTCCTTATTGAGACGCGTACATGTCTTGGCACGAGTGACTGTTGTAATTGGAGTGCCGCCAATGTAGCGTGTTTAACTACATGTTGAACTAGTGTTACTTGTCTACAAAATATATTGGTTACAAAAGTATCGCGGTTGCGATCTCGAAGTCATAATCTCAGTAATATGCTCGTTACAAGCGGGACTCTGAATGTTTCCATATCTCATGGAATGCCAGAATACTGACAAATTTTTCACTGAGGAGATAGGTACTGGATACATTTCGAACTTGCCTGCGCGAATGTTTTGTTTACAGTACTCGCGAGCTTATGTGTGAACTCATCCAGATTATTTAATCAGTCTGTCTATTTGAGAATAATGAACGGTATATTAGCTTGTACGGACTAGATATACACTTATCTTCACGTCGCTGGCTTTTGGAGGGAGTTTTTTCTCCATTGCGGATGGGTTAGTTTGTGTCTTGGCACTCTCCTGCCGCTGTTTTTTTTTCCTAATTTGCTGCGATATTCAGGGTGATGTTCTTAGCTACCACTTCGTAGTCCGACGAAATGGGAATACCCGTTGGACCGAATCTCTTTATTCTATAGTATTAGGAGTGTGTTATTTATATAATCATGAGGAAAGAATATATAAATTGTAACTAAGAATACAAGTGAATTAGTGACGAGGTGTACTATACTCTCCAATGTATCTCATAGAATTAAAGGATTGTTGTTGGAACAGTATATATCCTCTTTGGACAGAATAACTGCAAATATCATATGTAATATCGCAGTACTATAACTTTTATTGAAAAGATTCTAAGTTTATTACTTAGAAACGTATATAATACATAGATCTAAAGATTTCTATATATGTTTTATTTAATATTCTTATATATTTATGATTATCTATTTTCAGACATTGCGATCATGCGCATATAAATGCTATTTACATTATGAGTAAAAGGGACTCACATTTAGTTCACAAATAATGGATACTAGTCGATTTCACATAGTAAACATAACTATTGCCAGTAAGATAACTTATTACAGTCTACGTTCGTTTGTAATCAATTGTCAATTGTACGCAATTCGCAATGGTTGGTACACTATAGCTTATTATTGTTAGGTTTCGATAGATCTACAAATCCATGTCTCCGGTGAGCATCTAGCGTGCTAGAATCATTCGGTTAATCAGAAGTATGTTTTATAGATTTATCGTTCGTAGTATGTATGTACATCTGGTAAGGCATGGAATTTTATGACTAATACGTGTCAATCTCTTTGTTTTATGCGAGTTTGTTATCTCAGGTCTTCGATTTTCTCAAATTATATTCTCTGGATTTATACATCAGCGTATTGTATTTCATCGTTGGGAGTATGTATGTTAGTGAATGACTCTCTAACGATGATATGGAAGGATGATGTAATATCCTTTAATTTTAAACAATCACTGTTTACAATATCGGAGACACTATCACTACAATTGATTTCACATATTTCACGCCTACGGCGTTGGTACTACGTAACTAGCGAACCTTCGCTCTAAATGGCATAGACCCAGCTTATCTTATTTTGCTCCTATCTAGCATGAGCATTCTCTCGGTACGGTGCTTACTCTACTTCTATACTGTGCCGAATTATTTTCGTTGAAGACGAATGTACAAATTATGATTATATAATTACATCAATGTTCAGTTGGGTATTTCAAGTTACCGAAAGTAAAAAGATATAAGGTAATAGCTAGTCTGTACAGATTTACGGTTGATAATGCTAGATTTACTATCTCATATTGCTAGAATACGTCTATACGTCTACTCTCGAACTAATAATATCTAATGCTTGCCTAAGTCATACAATTCGTATTCTACAGCTCTTTTCATACGTTCTTTGAACGTTATGACTCATTTTTTTAAGAATACTACAGTATCGTTCATTTTAAAAAGTGCATGTTTGCTGTTTCGTATCAATGTGATCTCCAGCTATTACTTTCGAAATATATATGCTATGCTCACTTTTCGTCGTATAACCTCCCTTGCTGCCACTTATCTCTTGTCTCTTCTGTCCTACTGCGTTCTCCTTTATTTAATTCACCCCGGTTGACTCCCTCCTGATCAGCCGTCTCTCTACAAAGCTATATACCTACAGGACCCATTGTTTGGCTATGACCTAGTATGATGCTACAAACAGTACTGTTGAAGTGCTAAAAGTTGACTTAGAGGAATATCTGACGTAGCTAGTCGACTTTCAAGGGTATCGACACCTTCTTAGGGATTCACCACTTCTAATTGACGTCTGCGTTAGTGTTACGTAGCGGATTTCAGACGCACCAAATGTATTTAATTTTCTTCCAAAAACCGTTGAGATGAAGTACCTTGCGCCAGGATATGTGTGATAATGCTCACTGTAATATAAGCTACATGACTTTGTAGAGCTCGTCGAAGTTGCTTGTGAATGTATTACTGTTAGCTATATAACAGTATTCTATGTTATGGCGCGTATCTTCCTCTGAGCACACACGACTCGTTATGTACTACCTTATGACGGATTGTTCCCATTGGTAATCTGGATACGTGGCGCGAGTTCTGCGGTTATCTATAATAAACGCTGCTGTGCGTTGCAAGCCTACGTACCGAACTGTGATCTGTAAGATATAGACGTTTTTAGATGTCGAAACTTGTGTTTTCTCTCGACGCGCCGGCTAAGCTCTATATCGACTGGATCTGCTTGTTTGACCCTTACAGTGGCTCACGCGCGCTCGGCAGGCCGCTTCTGTCATTGCGTCTTAATTTGAGGTATAGAAATATCCCGAGATGAATGAAGTCTTTCCTCTTGGTGGCGTTCTCGTTCCTTCGATACCGGTTCAGAATCAGTATCGGAGATTAAGGTGGCGTCGGCCACGGCCGAGATGAATTCGCATCGCAATATTGGATCAATTCCCCTGCTATACGTCTAAGTAGTTATATTATTTAAATTTCTTTAATGAAGTTAACAAACACGCTTGTACCACGTAGCTCGGTACTTGATCTTCGTATTCTCCTTCTACACAGTAGCAAGCAAATCTCGTTCACTGTTCACGATCGACTACGTCACTCTAAACCAGTGATACTGGCTTGCATTTGGGAAGTCTTAGTGACAAGTCGGCACTGAGGTCTTCGAATCAGCGACGAGCTTGTGACAAACCTAAGTTTCAGGTCTCTAACCGTACGACTACTACAGACGGAATTGCCGAGAACTCTGATCCAGCCGCACTGGCAAAAATCGATCGTCGGGTCGGATAGTTTTCAGCTGGTGTAAGTGCTCGAGTGTGTTGCATGTACTTACTGGTCGATCTGTAAAACTGTGCAGCGTGAGCATTAAATTGCTTGATGTGTCTGCTTACAGTGAGCTGGCTCTGCTCACTAAGCATACCTAGATTTTTGATACACTAGCTCTTAAACTCGGCTTCTGTACACTGCCGCGCTGCTAGGCGTTTGTGTAGTCCTACGCGAGCCGCGTTCTGCATACAGCAAGGAGCTGATGTCTCTCGCTCTGGTGGTACCTGTTAGGTGACCTGATCATGGGAGTACGTGATGAGTATGACGCAATAAGTGGATAAAGTAGCAGGAAGATATGAGGCGTCACCAGTAAATTCATGTATAAGTAGTCGTGAGCCTATGGATTATTGGCAGAGGGAAGTGTGTAATTTAAGGGTTGCGATCTGGCACGCCGTTCACATCAGCAGTGGCAGAAATTGTCTCGTAGAGGTGCAAAATTGGGACGCGGTGATGGAGAAGAATGTGTGCCGGAATACAGATCGACTCATGAGTCGTACGTAGCAGAGATCGAGAAGCACGCTGTGCTTGTGTGACGTGTACCTCGTGTCGTCATGCTTAGAATTGGGCGGGGAGGTGTAGAAGGAAAGAGCGGTTTGCGTTGGGCGGTGTGCTTCGTATTGCGTCATATGTACAGCGATACGTGTGTGGACCACTGCATGCCGGAGATCTGAGAAGAGCGGCTCGTCGGCAGGCGGTATTGTTGCTACTCAGTGCATTACCACTGGTCTGTTGGCAGGAGACGATGGAGCGGGAGCTCGGTTACATAGTCATTCTGGGTATTACGAAGGCGATAGTGTCTCTCGCGAGGCGGATAGGCGAGGGTGTTTGGCGGGCAGAATGAAGGAGTATGATGTCTAATGCGCGTCAGCCGGTCCGGACTGATGGTCGAGGCGCTGGGCGACGTAGATACTCGTTTCTTGCCAGGCAGTGGTTAGGCTGGATCGATCACATTTGGCAGAGGCGGAGATGGTGGGTTTGGTTACCATTAGGATGGCGTTGGCTCGGTCGTGAGGTTTACAATTATAGCGGCGGATCGCGGATGCGGAGTGGGGCGCGAGCGCGGAGATCATTGTGTAGGCCGGTCGGGGCGTACGGTTGTATACGACTAGTAACGACTTCTAGTCCAATTTGTATGCATATATGGAAAGGACTAGTTTAGCTACCTTTGGGAGTGCGTTGGACTTTCATATATATTGGCGACGTTACTTTGCGTCCTCCTTGCTATGCATCCGCTTTCTCATGGCTCGCGTGGCAGTGTCTCATTTCCATATGGAAATTGACACGATCGCGAATTTAAATATACCGCGTGTTGCCCAAGGAAGATAGGATCGTTTGGTGGGAACAGCTCGACATAAAAGGAGTAGAGGCGCTCTATCATTGGTAATTCACTTAAGGTGCATATTAAGTGGGACTGTGAAATCCAGTTTGATCAACGCTAGATAGAAGACATAACATCTGCATGATGATTGCTCTTCTTACTCGAGTCGATTCTTTGACGATTCAGTATGACTTCATCTTAGACGAACCAAAACATTACTTTAAAATCATACAAAACGAAATTTCAATAGTTCATTCTCTAATAACAGTTAGTTATTATTGATAGTACTAATTCTCATTTTGTGAGTGAAAATTATCGGGTAATTCTGTACCTCACTTGGAAGTTGGTAGTTTGTCTCTATATTGGTGTTACATACTCACATTAGTTGTGGATTATTAGGTCTAATATTTATATTCATTTTTCATGAGATATAATAGTTCTTTCAATCTCCACACTGACCGCGTCGCTATAGGCACAATTTACGTTTGACGTACTTGAATCTCTTCGTATTTCGAACTCTGCGTGTCGCTTCTTCTATGATTACTCATTTTTTAGTTACTACGCGCAATTATATGATAGATATTATTGAGATTCTTGTGTTTATACGTTCAAGAGTATTATCATGTGTCTGTCTATACTTGATTTACTGTAGTTGAGAATTCCCAGAACATTGTCTGAGTTCTTTCAACGTACGAATGATAGCTCTTTCTCAACGTGTTGTTTTGAGCGTATTGCACCTTTTTTTGTCGCTTGATCAAGTAAAATGAATTTTTGATACCGGTTGCTCATAGCTTTTAACTATATTGATGAAGTTGTTATATTGTCCCGCGTTAATATAGCTCTGAACTCGACCCAGCTCGTCGATTGTCTATCTTTGTAGAACGCTTTAGCTCTCTCAGTCAGGTGCATTTCGAGTAGCTTTCTGTACGTATAGTAATGTTGAACCTTCTGTAGTTACTCGAAGATCAGCTATTATTTGATAGCATCGAAAGACACTTGGATCTTTGCCCCATCCAAAGGGTTGTGTATGTCTTGGGATCGTTGACTATGTTGCTGATCCGTAGTGAATGTCAAATAATAACAATTATAATCACATTTACAGAGTCTTACACACTTCATTACACTTCTGATCATTTAGTAGCTATCAAGTGACCTATCACTGGCACGAACTCGTAGCCCGCGCAGTCGAGTTGCTATGGTTCGAGCCGCTTAGTTTCACTATAACTCGCTCTATCGATGTCATAGCTATAATTCATGGCATACGGCCACTAATGCCTAAAATCCAATTACACTCGAGACGTTAAAGAATGAAATGCATGTTAATAGAACATGTTGATAACTTATACGCTCGAGTCTATTCTCAATATATGTTATTCAGATTTTAGCTGAGATGAATTACAGTTTTTGCAACTATTCAGTATATTTTATATTCTCCCGGCTGTGTGAGACTCACCGAAGTTATTGTTCTGTTTTTTTCTTCATTTTTAGGTGCCACGCCGCTAAGCATATATTGTTCATATTTATCTACATGGTTCTTACAGAAAATTATTTACTCTATTACTCTTAATGAAATCTTTTATTTACAGTTAGTTCGGTAATAATTACATCACTTGATGTTTTAACATTGCATATTAGACATTGATACCTGTCAATGATAATGTATAAAGTATAGTAATAATAGGATATGATACCATGACAGCAGCCTTCATGTCGCCTCAGAAGTGTAATGTACTGTTCGTCGTGCAGCTTCGTTCGCCTAGTCCGCCTTCCCTCCTCGCTTACGTTGTCATTCTGTCTCGGCTTATTGCTAGTCATCTCGGCGCTTAGAGTCCCTGCAGCTGTGTTACTGTGTAGTTTCTCTCGGGGTGCGGACTAGACTCCTAGGACCCTGCTCAAAAGCCCCCTCACAGTTTCTGCAACTCTCCCGCTTATGCTCCGCACCCTCTCCACGCTCGCCTCCGCACCGTCCCCTTGGCGTGCCTCTCCGCATCAGCACACCGGTCCGCCTGTATTCCGCTCCACCCGCATCAGCGGCAACTTTCCACTCGCGCCCACTCGCTCCCTCTCCCCTCTCCCCTCTCTCTCAGTTCCTCTTCTCCTTCGCCTCCCCCCTCTCCCCCTCTTTGGGGTAATAGATATGCGGCCAGGCCGCCGTCTGCCAAAACTCGCTGCAGAGCCGCCGAAGTCGCGCTGCGCGCTGTTGTTAGAGCTGTAAGTATTCCCCCTGCGTTACTCTCGCTTTGCAGTCCGGTGCGTGCCTTCATCCCTTAGGGACAGCGCCCTAACGAAGCGACGAGCTATTTGTGAACAGTTCCATTCATAGCCTCCGTTAGGCCAAATTCTTCTTTTCTCGATCGTCCAGGTAGGGTATAACCAGTCGTGCTTATAATACACTCAGCCATACCATTGAGCAATACGAATTCTCTCTTGCTCATACAGAGTAGGACTCTCCTCTCGATGTCTGGATCCTGTTTTCTTGTTTTCTCTGATGTTTCCCGGATTTTCATATGAGCTGCAATAAGTGCTCAAGTTGTTGAAACTCTACTCTATAAATTTTTGAACACGTTCTCAGAGTCAGTGTTCAGTATACGACTTTCCCTCTATTCATAAACATGCAACGATTATCTCCTGTATTTTTTTAATTTGCTGGTAACGTGAATTTAATACGAAATTTTTGCTTAACCTCCATGAATATCGCTTAAATACCTGCCTGATAAGATTAGTAATTCCTAAGCGGCACAGAATTGTGGTCAACATACATGGGTGCTGTTTATATTTATCTTTGCTCTGATGCCATATTTATTATCATGCTTGATCTGTTATTGTTCTTTCCTGCTATCTCCGAATCTACGTATGACTCTTTATAGAAAAGTTTGACGCAGATCGACATGTGTACTTTAATTATAACTATTTTGTCTTCTAGATTGAACGTAGTAAATGAGACATATCATTAATTGTGTTTGTGAAAATTTCGTATATTTTAACCTTGTGAAGACGCAATATATTCATTAAAAAATTAAACAAGGTCGACGTGATTCTAGTTCTCATATGCAACTAAATCATCGGTACGTTAGTGATACAAAAAGTCATATGATTCATTTTCATAATTAAGTCAAATTTGACAATATAATTGATGGATAAAATATGAAGGTCCGTAATATTGAATTTATAAGGCATAATGTTCAAGTGACAGAGTGTGAGTAAGCGGGAAAGAATGACCGGCACGAATGAACGGGACGGAGGTTATCTGAGAATTTCTGTGGTGGATATTGCCTGTGACCGTGTTTTGAGTTTTGAACATGTGGATCGGGATTGGCATCGGTGGACGGAGAGATATCCCGTGATGACGGGCCTGAATATGCACAATCTCGGTATTTATTCTGAGTGCTCCGGCTCGAGGTTTACATCGGACGTGAGTATGTGTCATTTGAGTTTATCGGAGGGGAGATGAAGAAGTTCATCTTGTGATCGGGAATGAGAACGGGATCTCAGGTACTGAAAATGATCGTTTCCAAGCGATGTACTTGGATGGAACCGGGATCCGAGACGATGATATTGCGACGGATGCGTCACCGATCAGGAGTATTAGATGCGAGATAGGAAGAGTGCAAGACGATCGGGCGATGTAAACGGTTAGTTCATTTCGAGAAGGTAACCGGGTACCGGCGTCGTGTGGCATCGCGTTTGACTCTTGTGTCCAATCAGATGGGATCAGGACGGGACGGACTCAGCAGATGAAGCAAGACGAACCGGACCCCGCGGAATAGGCGAGAGGTTATTAATCTATTACAATTGCGGATGCACCCGAGGCGCAGGAAGCAGTGACACGCTAGAAGCAAGCAATGTGCCGGTCGATATATATCCGTAGAAAAATGTTTCTATTTTAAGCGAGGCTTTCTTTACGGGGCGCGTGGGAATGGCCACGGCACGCAACAGGACGCGGCATGACCGAGCGGCGCTGCGTGATACGACGGAGCAGAGCTGCGCAAAACCCGGCATGCTGGGAGCGGATACGTAGCCTGGACCGCGGTCACTGAGACGGACAGGAGGGGAAACTGGTGCATTAATGAGCGGATGAGGGGGGACTAGAGGCAGGCGTGATTGAAATCTTAGTTCGATAGCGACGTGCAGAGCTCCTTCTGGGTGCTATCACCGCCCGGGTCTCCTCTCCGCCGCTCTCCATCGATCCCGTCCTTCACGCCCACCACCTCGCCGCGCTGGCCTCGATGCTCATAACGTCCTCGACATACCGTCGCGGTGATCAATGCAGTCGACAATCCTCTCACGTCACATAGTCGCGCCGACACGTCTCTCAGCTCGTCCACCGGCGCTCGGACATCAACTTCTTCTGCACGAAAGCCAGCCGGCCCGCCACGCCCGGACCGGTGCATGCTCTCGCTGGGAGCGGCCATGCGCCAGAGATCGCGATTTAGGCCAGTGATATGGAATAGCAAAAATATACTACTTTTTGGGCCACTCATGTTGCTGTGGTGCTATTCGTGGACGATGAATGGATGTCGTGGAACTGCTTGATTGTGATATCGTTGTGGTCTTCCTCTGTCGGATTCGCATAACTATCTTAAGACACAGCGTGTTTTCTCTTAGAAACAACTCTAGGAATATGCAAAATGTAGTGACAAGAGTAAAATCAGATTATCTTTTTTATCTCTCTTGTAATTCTCTTATATAAGTCTTATCCATTCTTACTTTGTGTGGACTCTCTGCCCTATTTTATATATATTTGTAGCGGAGATTAGGACAGTATTACATTTGGAGTATTGAGATTTGATTACCGCTGATGTAAAGCTGAGACTTCACGATCCTATATAAATATCCACAGTGAATCTAACGAACTTAGTTAATATTTTGTCTGCAATAGTGTTTATATAGTCATACTCTTGCGCTTTCTTAATTTCACTTCACACCATCAGTTAAGTTTTGGACTAATCATTCTGCTTACTCATTTTTTTACATTCAAATATCTTCCGTTATATCCTCGCTCCAATCAGAATTTTCCGCTCTTTTATCTTTTTAGAGAGTCCATTAGCGAAGTTAGACTGTACCACATAACTATGCTATGTTAGGTTCGTGTTGTCTCTCATTACATATTCCGACTAGTCGACTAGGATCTAGAAATTATTATTACACTCACCGAACGTTACGGTCGGAACTTGCAAGCGTAGATATCTATACTCTCTGTAGCAACACTTTACCCTCTCTAATTTCTATGGGGCAGCCGCTTTATTTTACTTAGCTCATCGCATAGATAGCACTGAATACGTATTATCCTGTGTGTGCCAATACTTCCTCGACCTTAAGATACTTAACAACTTATCGGTCTTTAAAATGATTAACTAGATTTATTTGCACTATTCGCAGTTACACGTCTAATCTTGTCCGTGAATTCAATTCGAGCACACGACTTAGCTGACGTAGAAACCGACCTGTTCGCTTTATACACAGATCTACCATGTTTTAATTGTTGTCTAAACACGACTTTGACGGCTCAGTATGAAGATTGTCTTGAATAAATCGTCTCACAACATCACACACCCGATAGCAGGCACCGTACCATTAGCACCGAGGTCTAAGCATCTGTTGCTCAAATCTATCACCGACTCCTGGCGAACGGCTTCTCTCAGCAATAGAGTGCTGCAGGATATCTTTGTAGTTACGATCCAAGATAAGTCGCACTCCGCGGAACACATATGTGCAAAGTACTGTACAGCGGCGCGTACGAATGCGCGGTGCGCCCGTTATTGGTATGTATGGGTAGATTACTGCCGTGCGCGGCATTCGCATTGAATTATTGGCAGAAGCTCTACTGCAAGAGCACCGGCCTGGATTTGTTAGAGGCGACGCGGTCGCTAGACGACTATTGCCCTGCGCGAGCACGATTCTGACGCTCGACTGGGTCAACGATAGGGTTCTCTCGCAGCGACTGTGCGTTCTCCTCGCGGATCTTCACCCATGAAATCGCTCGCTCAGCGTCCCGACTCTACTCGCACACGCCGCGTGCAATTGCATGTGTCAGGCCGCTGACACTTAGTCCAGTGCGACCCACGACGCGCTTGCTCTCTGGCAGAGCCGTGACTCTCGGTGAATCCTCGCGGGCACATTTGACCTCATCGGCGACGGAGCACGTCTGCTGCCATGCCGCACGGGCATACGCAGACTACTCGCGTTGAAGTTCGTGCCCTACCGAAACTGATCTGTTCGCAAGTTAGGCTGGCGCTGTGACGTCCTCGTGGCGCCTGAATGTTATAGTGCTGTATGACTTGTGTCTTTCCTATCGTCCTATGACACTATTACTAGATTTTGCCTTATCATTACCGATCCTACTCCTATCCCTCCTTGAATACGTGAATTATTAAACTGATTCTGTTCTCTCCGAATGCGACTCTACTATAATGTCCCTTCTCGCTACTCTCTCTGCCTCGCGTTCTTCGATCATGCGTTCTCATCATTTTTCTCTCCATATCCGTTACTTTACCTCGACCGATAGAACTTTTCTCTTACTTATCAACTATCTCACGCTTTCATCGCTTGTCTATCGGTTTGTATCTCCTTCTCATCGTGTTATCACTCTCGTTCCTTCTCTCTGCACTATCTCTTCCTCGTCGTCCCTCTCCTCTCCTGATTCTATGTCGTCTACCCGTGTCGTTCCTTTCTCAGTTTCTTCGCCCTACAGTCTCTCCCATCCCATCGCACGTCTCCATCTGTCGTCATACCCTCTCTCGCTCCATCCCTCTGACCGTTCTCTCTTCTGTCGGCCCTTCCATCTTCGTCTCATTTCCTCATTAGTCCGCGTCGCTCCTCTGCCCGTCTCTCCTCTCGCGTCCCCTCTGCGTCCCTTGCTGTCACCTCGATGACATCTCCTCTCTGTCCTGTAAATCGCGCCCTATTTTCTGCTCAGTCCTTCTCTGCACCGCTCCCTCTGCCTTGCCTCCTGTGCTCGTCTCCCTCCTCCCCTGCCGTGCCCCTCCGCCGCGTCCCCTGCTGCCGCCTTGCGCCCTCGCCGTCCCTGTGACGGCTCTCGATCCCGCTCTAGTTCGCCCACTGTGCTCTCTCTCTGCCGTCCTCTGAGTTACCTCTCTGAACTGCTGGACATAGATGAGTCTCTCGCCCCATCTATGGCGTGCGGCCCTCCGCTCTCGTCCCGCCCTCTGCAATCGTACGCTCCTCTGTGTGCGTCCCTCTGGTCGGTCTACCACTGCTGTTCGCGGTCCCCTCTGGTCGGCCGTCTATACCTGCCCCGTATCTATTCTTGTCAACGCTCTCTCGTGGTCGCCGTGCTAGTCGGTGCTCCTCGATCCTTTTTTCTCTCGGTATTTCTTTTTTTTGTCGCTCCCTCCTGGTGCCGTGCGCTGCCGTCTCGGTCGTTCTGCCGCTCTGTCTCCGCTCTCGTCGTCTCTGCCGTCCCCTCTGCGTCCCCTTGGCCGCGTCCTCTCTGCTCAGTCCCCAGGTGTGCGTCCCTGACGCGTCGCCCTTGCCTCTGCCTGCTCGCGTACCTCTGCCGTCCACTCTGTCCGCTTTCGCCATACGTCGAGGTGCGCCTGGTTCGACTCCGCCGTCGTGACGTCGTCCTCTCCTCGCTGTCCCCATTATAATCGTCGGCCGGCTCTACTCGCTCCCCTCGCTGTCCGTTCCACCCTGCTGGTAGATAACTCTCTCTCCGTCCGCCTCCTGTCGTCCCGCTTGTCTAGTTCGCTGACTTCGTATCCGCTGGCTATTGAGTGCCTCTCTCGTGATCGTCCCCACATCTCTGTGTCTCCTCTGCGTCGTCACCCGCTCGGCCGTTCTTGGTCCTCGCTCTCTGGTCCTCGCATCTGTCGGTCCCTCTGTCGTCCCTCTGTGGCGTCCCTTGTCGTCCCTTGCGTTCGGTCGCTCTCGTTCCCCTCGTCGTCCTCTTTCGTCCGTCTCTCTGCTCCTCCCTCTGTCGCTCCCGTCTGTTCTCTGCATCCCTCCATTGTCACGCTCACCTACGCGTCGCTCCCTCCGTCTACTCGCCGCCGTTCTGCTCACCTCACGCGATCGAACTTCATGCCGATCATCGTCGCTCCTCGCTCCATTCAACCGCTAGTCTGCTCCTCCTCTCACTTTCGAGATCTTGCTGTTCTCATATTCCTCGTCAAAGAGCTCGATTCGCCCTTCCGTTCTAAGCTATCACCTCGTCAAGTTTCCTCGTGTCGTTCCCCTCTGTGCGCATCTATCTCCTGTCAGGATCCTATAGTGTCTAGCTCCCTATCCAGAGTTGATTCCTCCATTTTATTCCAGTTGTGCATGGCTTGTCTGTTTACCAATTTCCACTTGCAAACCAGTGCCCACTTTACTTGAAATCTCTTCGAATACTGATATGCTCTCTGCTATGTAGCGACTCCTCTCTGTCGCTCCCTCTGTCGCTTCCCTCTACAGCATCACAATTCTAGTCGCTGCTTCTCTCAGCTACATCGAATGGCGCACTCCGCCTTTCCCTGATACGTCTCCCTCTGTGCGCTCCCTTCTGTTCGTTCAGTACTTAATCACTACTCGCTCTCGCCGAATTCGGTTACTCCGCTATTCTACTCGCGAACTAAATACTGCTCAAAGATTCTTCAGTCTCAGCTCTGCTCAAAATCTTGAATTGACATTCATACGAGAAGCTCAATTGTGGTATCACTCTCTCATCTTTGCTACTTCAATTTGATTGAACTCGTTTCGTATTAAAATAGACATTCTAGTGTCGTTAGATTTGAACACCAGGTTTTCTAGTCGTTTATCTTCATAATTGTGATAAAGATAATTAATAACAATCTACGTCTTCTTGTCTTTTATCATATTAATGTGTTTTGTTGACTTGTTGAGAGATATACACTCATCAAGTAATCCTGAATGATGTAGCTTAGCGAATAACGTTCTTGGTGGAAAAATGCGTTCATACTTACTACGGCAATATCAGATAGAAGAATCACTTCTACAGAATTATTACAATAATGATTGATCAGTCTGTCATCAGATTTTCGTTTTCTCTATTCACTATAGCCATTCTGACTTTTTTATTGGATGTATAATATCGTAATTAAATTACCTGGAATGATCGTCGTATATGATATTACCTACCGCATACAAATTTTGTCATGGGTACTTCAGTGTAGATTAATACTAGTATCAGAAATACAGTAATACTCTCAGAGTTTGGATATTCCTAGTTAGCCAGATGCATGTTGATACTATCACCTATCTTGTCAGCTATATGATGCAGCCTAGTCGTTCCCATCATGTAGGAGCCTACAATAATGCATATGCGACAATCCTGGCGGTTGGTAGTATCACGTCATCAATGATTATTGTTGCTGACTCACATGAGTGTATACTAGTCATGTGCAGCGATATGATTCATCTCGCTTTAGTTGACATTGAGTACCGGCGATACTACTCTCCATAAAGAGAGAGAACGCTTGTGGGCAGTTTAAAATACTTGGGGTAATTAAAGGTAATAAGAACTGTATCTTCCAGAAGGCAGCTCCTGGTAAATATACTGTCGAGTCAACGTTATTATACGGACATTCCCTAATTCTGACATTAACAGATCTCTCGTCTATAAAGTGTTAATGTATGATTAAGGCACGATTTGTTGCACTGTCGCCTTACACTTGCATTTTTGAATATTTGGCGGTCTATTTTTTTTAAAAGTTGAAAATTTTCTCCGTGATTTCAACCATAGGATAGCTCGTTCGTCGTACTAACAGAATTCATTTCTCTAGAAGAATTCTAATTTCCGTCACTGAGTCCTCGTACAAATGAGTCCGAAGACAGGCATTCGTAAGTAACATCGTCCCTACACTCTTGTTGATGCTGGCTCATGCGGAATTCGTAAGTCTCCGACAGAGCATGCGAGCAATGCCATCGCTCTGAACTCCGCCTCTACTACGCTGACCTTTTGCGAGATGTTTGCCGCATGATAAAGCAATGTAACCTGCGGACCCGCCTCTCAAGAGCTGGTGTGACATTGCGTTGCAACTCGGCTAGCGTCGCGGATGGGCTACACATAGTCGTGCAGAGTATGTCGCTCGCAACGCCGCTGTTGAATAATATTACTGCGCCTCTGGCCTGCCGATTTGCATTTAATCATCGCTGCTCTGCTTGCGAGACTCCTGGCGTCGCCGTAATCACCCTTTCAAGCTATTTGTACTCGTAATGCCGAAGGCCCCGGCGTAGCATTGCATGGGTTGACAGCATCTATTGAAATAAGAAACCGTGATTCGGAAGTGAAGGTGACCCATGCTGGGACACGTGCGTGCTTTTTGGTGTCACGTTCACTGAACTTCTTGTTTGATTTATTGGAACAGAAATTGTACTTCTAATGTCTGGAAGATTCTTGTCATTGATGGGCGTGGAAGTTGTCTGGAAGTCACTCCGAAGTGTGGCCTTGAATTGTGATATGAGTTAAAAATTTGACTTTTCTTGTGAATTAATAGAATATAATGTTATTCAGAGTTTGAGAGCTACTGAATAGGCCCCATCATTTATTTGACGTCATTACGTTTGGGAGTGCAATCTCATAATGTCGCAGCTATAGCCCACACTGCTCTGCAAGATACCCCGATCCACTGGCTTATAGGTTGATATACTTTCCTCGATATTGGAGTTTGTATAAAATGCGGCTCCACAGAGCTTAATGATTGTTACCACTATTTGACTAGCCACGCTGCAGGCTCAGTGTTGCCTTAACTAGCCCACAACCCTTAACCATAGGCCAACAAGGACCTGCTGCCGTAGAAAACCTTATCTCGCTTATGCCATTTTTTTTTTTGTTGTTGGGTGGGTGTGCAGTTATCGAAAGAAAAGTGATTGGCCTGCCTCAAGACAGTACACGCGAATGTATTTGATAGACAAAAGATGGATTATTATTCGAAAACGATATTAACCTAGATTCCAGACAATGTGCGGTAGCAGTATCTTCGACACGATACAACCGGTGTCGAGCAAAAACAAATAATTTAATTACTATAGTGTTTTGTTCCTATCTTTACATAGTTATCAGAGTTCTGCGGTTCTTGCTATATGTGCTGCTTAGGCAGAGTAATTTCGAAATTTCTTCAAATCTAATCCTGATCATCTCAGAAGATTCTTATCCTCTCGTGTATTCAGTTTGTGTAATGATTGATCAGCATATTCGATCACCTTCTCGCAATACAGAAGGTGGAATCTTTATAGAGCATTGTTAATTTTCGAAAAACATAACATTAGATTATCTCATCCTGTGCCTCTTGTT
>BOPP01000148.1:459870-472843 GCA_017312745.1 Gryllus bimaculatus | reverse complement strand
AGGCCGCGTTGGAAAACGCAGGGTTTCGTTTTTGGGGAGATCTCTGGAAGTGATACAATCGACCATGAAGAATGCGTTTGATAAACTCTCGTTTAGATTGCCCATTTAAATGAATTGTTCTACGTTTTACCGGTTCTCATCTTCTCCGTGGTTCTCTGTTTCTTTGTTAATTGTGTGTTGTTTCTTCTTCATGTTTTGATACATATTTCATATTGTATTGACATTCCCAATTTTATCATTTTTCTATTTAAGTGTAACAAATTTAATATAGGTACTATTATTTCCCACTACACTTGTTCTCGGTAATGTCCAATAAACGATTTTTGTCGTTTGTGTTTGGGCGTTGTCGTGTAGAATGGTGGATCTCGCGCAATATGACGATCTATCTGTCAATACATGTGGCGTCTAAGGATTTTATTAGTAACTTTTTAAAATTGTTGCCGCAGATATGTACGGTGTAATGCAGATTACGATAAAAATTCTTCCCTCATTACATGTATATAGCATATTATCGTATGTTAATTAATATTCGACTTAAAACTTTGCGAGTTCTAACTAATAGCTTTAACGTGTGCTATCTTGAATACTAGTGAAAGAAACGGTTCAAAAATTGTATTAAATATAAATCAACTTACGAAAAAATGATAATATCTCTCAAAATATCGTCGACAAGGAATGTTTTCTCCAGAATTTGAAGATGAGTCCAAATAGCATTTTATTAAATTAACGAAAATAATAAAGAAGACTCGTTCAGGGGATAAGAGCGAACGATTTGGTTATTTACTTATATAATTTTGATAGTGTTCGTATGTAGAATGTGCTGTCTTTTATTTTCAGAATTCATTGATGTTGCTTTAGTAATTGTTAAAAAAACTCGACAATTAAACGCTTCTGACGATACGACACGATAATGCCTATTCTTTTCTACAGTTGTGATGAGGCAACATTCCATTTCTCTTTGTGTACCGTCGTTCACTACGTACATGGAGCAATCTCTCCCGTGGTAGTGACCAAGTAGAGAGGTAATTTGTAAAACCCTAAAGAACATGCGAATGGCTTTTACTTGCAGTGAAGTTTTTTGAAGACATAGCACGAGTCATACACATTTCAAGGCATCATAACATTTGAATGTTTTGGGTCGTAACATACATTTACAAACATGATATTTATGATACCTTAAGTCTAGTAGTCTAGATAGCAGTGTATTTTAAAAGTGAATGTCAAGCACAGCATAGTGCCCGTCACTTCTGGCCCCGAACAAACATTTCATTCTTCGTAGAGAACAGTGAGAAAACTAAGAATGTGGTCATTTTGCGTTAACCTCAGTTATTTTATTTTTTGACAGTTCGGCAAGAATATTCGATCATACGCCACAATGGCTGAGATTCGGAAGCCATAAATCTCAAAACACTTTCGTTGAGTATTCCCAGTAAGGGTACATCAGAGCAGATCCGGGTTCTGCCGAAGAAATTTTCTGCCGGAAGGGCCAACTACGTTTGCTTGACGATAGTCTGTTCACTAAAACAGATATCCGTCTTAAAATTATGATGTAAATGTTCATAACCACCATAAATTGTTACTTATCGTCCTGGTATCTTCATTTTTACCCCGGAGAATAATAACTGACCAATTATCTACTATTCGAATGACTGAAAACCCTATATAAATATAAAACAGTTATGTTTTGATAAAGCTGAATAGGTATCAAGTTTATTGCGAGTTTCACTCATTTTTCCCGACATTTCCTGCTGATATAACTGTTGGGGTGACTTGAATCGAAGGGGTTCAGTAACAAGTTTGCCAACTTCTTATTGAATTTCTTAGTTCTGTCTCAAGTTTATTTGATATGGTCCTGTGTCGTGGGAGTTCGATGTTCACCAAAACCCTTCGGGCACAGTGCGTCTAGGCCAGTGCTCAAGCGATTGCCTTCAATATTCCACCGTAATCGGGCGCATTCAATGGAATACGAATCCCCTCCTACCATCTTCAAAGAGGTTAGTGTTGAGTTGTAATATCACTTGTGCTGCTGATGATAAAGTTGAAGTAATTATTACCCCTTTGCGTTCGTAATTCTTCAAGCTCTGCAAAACCCGTCAGCTTCTTATTTGCTTCCTTCTAATTCGACACCTTGACACTCGCAGCGCATTGGTGATTTCTTGATTTTGGATCACAAAAGAAGAGGCATTTTGGTTTAAAAAAAATAAAAAATGAAAACAAGTTTGGTTCGTATCACCACAGTTAATAGTCTAATAAACTCTTGTACCCAATTGGCCAGATACGTTAAATCTGATAATATTTACATTGATTTTACTCTCTGTTTGCTAGATCACGCCTTTTGTTTTTGATACAATTTTTGAAACGTGAACTGAGAATCGAACTCGCATTACCTGCTTGGCTTGTCGCGCTGTAGCCTTTCAGCTAATGAAATCCTTTTAGGTAAATGAATAAATCTAAATTTTTACAATATTTGCAGCATAATAAGTAAACCGCCCAAGGATAATTTAACGTATAAATTAAACATTAAGAACTGAACGACAACCGATATATCACCTTATGAGTGCGTGTATAGTACGAACCTACAGTATCATTACGAAGTGTACAACATATACAGAACCAAATTCTGAATATCTTGTATATATTCTACTAGGCTTTAATATAGTTTAATGTACCATTTTGTTCAACGTAGTGACAATGTAACATTATCATTTAGTAAATAAAGCCTCCTTACGCAACCGCTATCCTTTTCATGTCGCCGTTCAGCAAATAACTTCTCGGAATAATATCTCAAACTGCTAAGTCGCAGCTTGAATGGCAACGCCATGTAGAAGATTTTCTTAAAACACTTAATAACTAAATCTAATGCAAATAAACAAATTAAATTACTCATGTTCTACGATTTGTAATACGAAGTTGATATATTAACTTAATTAATATTAAGTTAAACAATGGAAAGGGATCCTCAGAATATACAACACCCTCCAAGCATTTCTCAATTCACTTTCACGGACTGACACCGCCTTAAACGATGCGCGGAAAATACGCATTCGCAATTTACCATTTAGAATTTTTTTTCAGTTTTCGAAAATGTATACTGTTTGCCGATGATGGAACCCACAGTACTTTCATTGCTGTTCTTTTCTACATACGCGAAAAAAATGAAGAAAGAATTATAGCCGTTTCTGAGAATATAGTTTTTAATTTTAAAAGTTGCTTATGTTTGCAAAAGTACGCACAAATATTCATATTTTAGAAAAATTGAACACAGTCATATATCAAGATCTATTTTTGATGAACATATTTTATATAGAAATTTTAAAAAAAAATCTTCATATTTGTAGTTGTAGGGAGTATGAAGAAATATTGAGCTTATGCAATTTTTAAAAAATCGGGGATTTTAACTATAAAGAAACTTGCGCCTTTCTCTTAAGCCTGTACGATATCTTCAGTCAAAATTTAATTAAAAAATGTGGTGCCGTTTTCTGAAAAAAATTGTTTGTTAAAATAAAATAGTTAGAAAAAATAAAAGTTGGATATATTACGAGTTCATCCAAAATTACACGAAAACTACTCATTTATGAAAAATTGTACATGACTTTACTTTAAAATTCATCTTTGCAGAACAATTTCATTAAGGAAATATATTACATATTCATATACTGATATTTGGAATGTAAACACTTCTCTGTGCTTGTCACCGAAATTAAGTGGTTTTCCTCCAATTTCTAAGTATCATTTGGAGGAATACTACCATGGTCAGTTTTTGATTCTTAATTCCAAATGAGACACCATCCATTAAAACATTGCGTTGACACACGAACGTTGTGTGATGTTTGTTTAGGGCTGATTTAATCATGATTAGCAAATAAATGAATTAAATTGCTTGGCCAAAATAGCCTTTGGATTCATGTTTCCTCACAGTTATCAAAAGTGTGAATGATACGTGAAGCATCATACTGCAATATCCAACAGTGGTTCTCTTAATTTCAGGCCCCAGCAGGAGACGAACCTAAAAAAACTGAGCGAAGTCATTTGGGATGGTGGGCTTCTGGAAACTTCGTTGAATAGCTCTGCAATGAAGCTTTGAATGTAATTAATATAATTGAACTGAAAAAAGCGTAATTATAAATCGATGAATATTAGAATTAAACTTTTAAAAAAACAACCATGATTTTCTGAAGAAAAACTCACTTATATCGAAAATATGAATAACTATCACTTCTCTATAGAGTAAATTACTTCCTTGATTTTGTAGACTGAATCCATGTTTTGTGAAACATTGATACTGAAAACGTGGTCTACCGCAAATACTGCTTGTCTGTACTTCCTGTGACAACTCTTTCGCTTAAATATTGATAGGTTTTACTTCGTAGTTAATATCCCCTGATCTGTGTGGTCCCACTCAGGCTCCTTCAAATTGCACCGAATTTGTTAGTTTTTGGAGTTACTTAACTTGAAACCTCAAAGAACAAGTATTCAAAATTTCTTCAAAACTAGTTCCAAATGTATGTATTAATTATTTTTCTCGGATAGAGCAAAGACCGTTCACAAATAGGCCAGATACTATTTTAATTGAACAGTCTATATTTTAAAAGACTGGAAAAGGTTAAAAGTTCTTTCTGACAAATGACAAAATGAAAAATTCATTTTTTCAGTATGAAATCTCGAATGGTTAATATAGATTTTCTGAGTTGGGGAGACTTAATTCTCCATATCCAGGGATTCATGAATTCTCTTTAGCGGGCTGAATCTTTCTTTTCGGGGAAATCTCTCCACAACTCACTTTGTCATTGCGCTAACTATTTATTAATCAATATAATTTTCTTCATTCTATCGCCAGTTGAAATGCAAAGACAGCAGAAAAGCATACTTCATTGGAAGCTCCGGCAACGATCCGCGGAATCCGCTGAGATAAACGAGAATCGAACTCGTCCCGGATGCCTCAATCTCGACCACCGAGCGCATCGCAAAGTGTGGGGACGCATTTGCCTCTGTGTGGCCGTGACCTGATGAAAGGATGCCGCACAAGAGAGCGGCCGAAGTGCACTTAAATATTTCACAAAGACGCGAGCTTTGAAATCTCTGAGTCATCGACAGCGAACAGAGGTTCACAATGACCAAGAACGGAATAATAGGGATGGCCTAAGGCGAATAATTCGAATGCCATTCGAAGGTTCCTGCCAGACAAATCGCCTCTTTTGAAAACGGAATCCGCCTCGGCGGACTCATTTCCACGTCAGCTGGGCCTTTTGAGGGAGTTTTTGTCTCATTGCGATGGGGTTAGTTTGTGTCTTGCACTCTCCGGCCGCTGTTTTTTTTTCTTCCTAATTTGCTGCCAGATATTCAAGGGTAATGTCTTAGCTACCACTTCGTAGTCCCTACGAAATGGGAAATACCCGTTGGACGGAAATCTCTTTATTCGGTAACAACAAAATTGTACTCACCCGAATTACAAAAAAATGGTTGGAACAGTTACCTATTTGAAATAACAAAGAAATTGAAGTTTAAGTAGTAAGTTAAGTAATTGGAAACGTTATAATACATGAAATTAAGTATTCTTAATTGTTACTGATCTTATTGATAAAACTTGCTACGTTTAAAACATGTAAATGACTCCTTTATTTACTCAAGAAAATAAATGTTAAAATGATTTATAAATTAACTCTATAATAAACTTTTAAAACCATGCGTGTAACATGTGCATGTAACAACTTGAAATGGGAAACTATTTATTAGGTGAGTAAGTCTGATCAATTGCTCATAAAACTGATGTGTATAGTTAACAAAAGTATTTAAATATTTAGTTTTTAGTACATTCTGGCTGAACATTAATGACTAATATGTCAATCTTTGTTTCACAATTTTCCATTCGCTCCAAATTTATTGGACATTTATGGCACTTATTTCTTGTTTGTATATGTTGGTTGAGTCCTGGACTAACGCATCTAATGAAAGGTAATATAAGACACAAAGGAAATTTAAAAAAATCATGTTTATTTTATTCCATTGTTACTTTTCTGCCTTTACATAACACTCAATGGATACGATTTTGTTTTTATACCCATGACCTCTATGTACGGTGCCTCTCAACTCAAGTATTGAAAGTTAAGCGATTACAAAATGATTTACTTACAAATGTCTTTATATGGTAATAAGTCTTACAATTATTGCTATTCTAGCTCTTTGCGAAAATCTTACATCACGATAATAAAGGTTGCTGTAATATTGATCACAACTTATAATACGTTCTTGATACGATTATGAACTCATTTTAAAATCACGCTTTCATTTTAAAAAGTCATTTCGTGAAAAGGAGCGTAACTTGAAAATTATATACTATCGTCTTAAGTATTGCTGAAAGATGTTAGTCTCACTGCTCTGATTCTAAGGCGGTGCCCCGAAACGCCCCAGTTATCGAAGCGCCTTTAGCTCTACCTGTTGGCGACGTCTGGAACTCCGTGGTGAGGTGCTGGCCGACCAACGCAATGCTCTCGTTGGTCTGCGGATGAATGAGGCGAATATTTGAAGCCCAGTGGATACTTGAGGGGTCAAATGAATTCATACTAGGTTTATTACGTTTTATGGGTACTTCTATGCCACGCTAGTCTCCCTGAAGATTCTCATTGAATGTGTGCAACAAAATATAATTCAACCGGTTTTAATTCAAAACTGATAGTAACTAATAAGCACAGGTATAAATTCTCATTGCTTTAATGTTTCATATAACAAACGTGATCCGTCGTAAAACCATTGCACTAATTACTCAACAACGTGACATTGCAAATGTAATATTTTTGTGTTGTTGAATATCATGTAACTTTTACAAGTGTCTCTCAGGTTCATACCGATGTATTCTCAAATTAATTGAGCCATTAATTAAATCAAAGTTATAAAAAATAGTTCTTGTATACTTAAAGATAGTTCTTTCGTAGAATTAACCTGAGTTTTTTAGATGAGGAAAGAATTGTAGATGCATTATTCCTTGATTAATGTAATTCATTATTGATTACGAATTATTATTTTTAATTTGAAAATAAGTTTCTTGTGTCAATTTGTAGAATTAATAGATGCAAATTTTTTACAAAATTCTTCTGCATTGCGGCAAATTGGAAATCGCAGTTTGGTCGGATATAATTTCAGAACTTGGATGCAGTTATCCAATCCCAACCTTCATTGCGACTTAATTTTTGGTCTTGAATATCCCGACTGGATGACAGTCCCTCCTCTGATCGTCCGTCAGAAATCACTATCGAATAATATGTAGCTATTCATAATTCACTAACTTCATACACATATACAACATTCACACATAATTCACTTTTGATACATTTCATTTTATAACACTCCCCTTAATTAATTAGAACGGTTTTTACTGTACGATATGGTTTGGGTCGATTCTTCATAGTAAGAAACAACCAATGTAGTCTACGCATAAAACGGCTAAAATATGGAAGTATCTTAACAAGTGATTTGAAATTCAGCCACTGTAACACAGCTCATAGCAGAACTATTACAGACGGAATTGCCGAGAACTGTCGGTCACAAAGAGCCCTAAATTACACTGTGTATCGATGTCTGCGGGCAGCGTACAAGGAAGCATTAAAGTGCATATCTGCAAGGTCGGCTCTTCGCATCCTGAATAAAACAGTGAGGCCCCCCGCCCGCAGGCGGAGACCGCCGCGGAGCCACTGTGAAGCGGGCTAAACGTTCGGCAGCGAAGGACTCGCGGTTGCGTCAGGGGCCGCAAAGGGGAAAGGGCGGGGCGGAGTAGAGGGCGGTGGCGGAGCCGGAGGCAGAAGTGGAGGGGGGGCGGACGCGGAGAATCAGGCAGAGGCGGGGACGGAGGTGGAGAGGGGGCGGAGCGGGGCTCGGGCGAAGACAGAGATGACGACTCACAATAACCGCCCCAAATTAATGTTCTCCACCCCCAACCGCCCCCCCAACTCCACCCTTCGTCACCACCGTCGTCTCCCCGTCGCCACCCCGCCGCCTTCTCCGTCTCCGCCCTGCGACCCCACTCCGCCCCATCCCGCCCCCGCCCCGCCTCCGCCACCGCCTCCACCCCCATCTCCGCCTCTGCCCACGACTCCGCCTCCGTCCCCGCTTCGTCCGCTTCTCCGGCCCCCCGCCGCCGCCGCCTCCGCGTTAAGCTCCCACCTTCACTTTCGCCCCACACCCGCCCCCGGCCCGCGCCCTTCGCCTTCGTCTCCGAACCCATTCCGTCCCCGTCTCCGCTCTCCGCCTTACCTCACCTCCGCCCCCGCCGACTCCCACCCCCGTCCCCGCCGCCGCTCTCATCTCTATCTCGCCGAGCCCCGCTCCGCCCCCTCTCACCTCCGCCCCCGCCGACTCCACCCCCGTCCCCGCCGCCGCTCTCATCTCTGTCTTCGCCCGAGCCCCGCCCGCCCCCTCTCCACCTCCGTCCCGCCTCTGCCTGAATTCTCCGCCGTCCGCCCCCCCCTCCACTTCTGCCTCCGCTCCGCCACCGCCCTCTACTCCGCCCCGCCTTTCCCCTTTTCGGCCCCCCTACGCAACCGCGAAGTCCTTCGCTTGCCGAACGTTTAGCCCGCTCAGAGTGGGCTCCGCGGCGGTCTCGCCTGCGGGCGGGGGCCTCCACTGTTATCAGGATGCGAATGACCCACCTGCAGATATGCACTTTAAATCTTCTTGTTACGCTGCCCGCAGACATCAATACACAGTGTTAATTAGGCTCGTTTGTGAACCGACAGTACTCGGGCAATCTCCGTCCTGTAATAGTTCTGCCACTGATCTGAGCTGTGTTACAGTGGCTGAATTTCAAATCACTGTTAAGACAACTCCCATATATTAGCCGTTTTATGCGTCGACTGACATTCGGTGTGTTCTTTTACTATGAAGGATCAACGAAAAATCATTATCGTACTGCAAAAATGTGTTGTAATGTCATTAACAGAAATTATAAATAAATGAAAGATTTAGAACGATAGGGCAATTCATAAATTGCTACCTAATCTCCGATACTGATTTCTGACGCGGTGATCAGAGCAGAGACTGTCAGAGGAGAGACTTTCCATTCATTTTGCGGATATTCTAATACCTATAAATAAGACGCAATAAGAATCGTAGATTGGGTAACTGCGTCCAAATTACTGATCAAAAGTCTTGTCAAACAGCTTTTGAATTTAAAAACCGTTGAATTATTACTGATGCACACATTCAATTAGGGTAATCTTTCAGGGAGACTAGCGTTGCATAGAAAGTACCCAAAAACGTAATAAACCTAGTATGAATTCATTTGACCCCTCAAAGTATCCAGCTTGAGCTCAAATATTCGCCTCAGTCATCCGCAGACCAACAGGACATTGCGTTGGTCGGCCAGCACCTCACCACGGACGTTCCATACGTCGCCCAACAGGTAGAGCTAAAGGCCGCTCGATAACTGGGGCGTTGCGGTGCATACCCGCCTTGCAATCAGAGCAGGAGACTAAAACATTTATTTCAGCCGAATACTTAAGAACGATGAGTAGATAATTTCAAGTTACGCTCACTTTTCACGAAATGACTTTTAAGAATGAAACGTGATTTTAAAATGAGTTCATATAATCGTATCAAGAACGTATTATAAGTTGTGATCAATAATTACGAGCAACCTTTCGTATTATCTCGTGAGTAAGATCTTCGCAAAAGAGCTAGGAATAGCAATAATTGTAAAAGACTGTATTACCATATAAAGACATTTGTAAGTAAATCATTTTGTATCGCTTAACTTTCAATACTTGAAGTTGAGAGGCACCGTACATATGCAGTCGATGGTATTAGAAAACAAAATCTAATCCAGTTGAGTTTTAGCTAAAGGCAGAAAGTAACCAAATGGTAATTACAATAAACAGTATTTTGTTGAAATTTTCCTATTGTTGTCCTTATAATTACCTTTCAATTAGATGCGTTAGTCCAGGACTCAACCCAACATATACAAACAAGAAATAAGGCCATAAATGTCCAATAAGATTTGGAACGCGCAATGGAAAATTGTGAAACAAAAGATTGACATATTAGTCATAATTGTTCAGCCAAATGTACTAAAAACTAAAATATTTAAATACTTTCGTTAAAATAACTATACACATCAGTTTATGAAGCAATTGACAGACTTTACTCCACCTAAAGAAATAGTTTCCCATTTCAAGTGTTACATTGCACATGTTACACGATTGGTTTTAAAAAGTTTATTATAGAGAATTTATAAATTCATTTTAACATGTTATTTTCTTGAGTAGAATAAAGGAGTCATTTACATGTTTTAAAAGAGCGTATTCTAAGTTTTATCAATCAAGGATCAAGTAACAATTAAGAAATACTTAATTTCATGTTATTATAACGTTCCAATTACTAACTTACTACTTAAACTTCAATTTCTTTGTTATTTTCAATAGCGTAACTGTGTTTTTTTTCTTCCAACCATTTTTTTGTAATTCGGGTGAGAACAATTTTGTTGTTACCGAATTAAAGAAAGATTTCCGTCCAACGGGTATTCCCATTTCGTAGGGACTACGAAGTGCGTAGCTTAAGACATTACCCCGTTGAAATATCTGGCAGCAAATTAGCGAAGAAAAATAAAAACGAAACAGCGGCCGGAGAGTGCAAGACCACAAACGTGAAGCCCCGATCGCAATGAGGCAAAAAACTCCCTCAACAAGGCCCAAGCTGACGTGGAAATGAGTCGCCGAGGCGGATTCGTTTTGCCAAAAGAGGCGATTTTGTCTGGCAGCAACCTATCGAATGGCATTTCGAATTATTGCCTTAGGCCATCCCATTAGTCCGTTCTTGGTCATTGTGAACCTCATGTCGCTGTCGATGACTCAGAGATTTCAAAATCTCGCGTCTGCTGAAATATTTAAGTGCACATTCGGCCGCTCTCTTGTGCGGCATCCTTCATCAGTCACGGCCACACAGAGGCAAATGCGTCCCCACACTTGCGATGCGCTCGGTGGTCGAGATTGAGCATCCGGGACGAGTTCGATTCTCGTTTATCTCAGCGGATTCCGCGCGATCGTTGCCGGAGCTTCCTCCAATGGAAGTATGCTTTTCTGCTGTCTTTGCATTCAACTGGCGATAGAATGAAGAAAAATTATATTTGATTAATAAAATAGTACCGCAATGACAAAGAGTTGTGGATGAGATTTCCCCGAAAAGAAAGATTCAGGCCCCGCTTTAAAGAGAATTTCATGAATCCCTGGGATAGGAGGAATTAAGTCTCCCCAACTCAGGAAATCTATATTAACCATTCGAGATTTCATACGGAAAAATGAAATTTTTCGCATGTTTGTCGATTTGTCAGAAAGAAACTTTTAACCTTTCCAGTCGTTTTAAAAAGTATTAAGTGTTCAAATGTAAAATGAGTTATTCTGGCCTATTTGGAACGGTCTTGCTCTATTTCGAGAAAAATAATTTGAGATACATACATTTTTGGAACTGAGTTGTTTGGAAGAAATTTGAATTACTTGGCTTTTGAGGTTTCAAGTTAAGTAACCCAAAAAACTAACAAATTCGCGTGCAATATTGAAGGAGCCTGAGTGCGGACCACACAGATCAGGGGATTATTAACTACGAAGTAAAACTATCAAATTTAAGCGAAAGAGTGTCACAGGAAGTACGACAAAGCAGTATTTGCGTAGACCACGTTTTCAGTATCCAATGTTTCACAAAACATGGATTCAGTCTACAAAATCAAGGAAGTAATTTGACTCTATAGAGAATGTATAGTATTCGATATTTTCGATTATAAGTGAGTTTTTCTTCCAGAAAATCGATGGGTTGTTTTTAAAGTTTGAATTTCTAGATAGTTCATCGATTTATAATTACGCTTTTTATCAGTCAATTATATTAATTAACATTCAAAGCGCTTTCATTGCAGAGTTATTCAACGAACGTTTCCAGAAGCGGAGGCCCACCATTCCAAATACTTCGCTCAGTTTTTTAAGGTTCGTCTCCTGCTGGGGCCTGAAATTAGAGAACCACTGTTGCATATTGCAGTATCATGCTTCAACGTATCATCACACTTTGATAAACTGTGAGGAAAACATGAATCCAAAGGCTATTTTGGCAAGCATTTAATTCATTTATTGTGCTAATCATATAATCAGCCCGAGATCAGAAACATCACACAACGTTCGTGTGTCAAACGCAGATGGTTTTAATGGTAGTGGTGTCATCATTTGAATTAAGAATCCAAAAGGAACTGACCATGTAGTATTCCCTCCAAATGATAGTAGAATTGGAGGAAAACCACTTAAATTCGGTGACAAAGCCACAGAGAAGTGTTTACATTCCAAATATCAGAATATGAAATGTTAATATATTTCCTCTAATGAAATTGTTCTGCAAGCATGAATTTTAAAGTAAAGTCAGTACAATTTTTCATTAAATTAGTAGTTTCGTTGTAATTTTGGATGAACTCTGAATTATATCCCAATGCTTTTTGATTTATTTTCTAAACCGAATTTTTATTTTTTAACAAACAATTTTTTCAGAAAACGGCGGCCACCCACGTTTTTTGAATTAAATTTTATCTTATATATATCGTACAGGCTTAAGAGAAAGGGGCGGCAATTTTTATTTATAGTTTAAAATCCCCCCCGATTTTTTATTAAAAAAAATTAAATAAAAGGCTCCAATATTTCTTCATTTACTTCCCAACCAACTTATACAATATGAAAGATATTTTTTTTTAAATTTTCTATTTATTTTTAAAAAAAAAAAAAAATAAGTTGTGGCAGCAAAATAATTAGATCTTGATTATATGATCTGGACCGTGTTTGTTCCGAAATTTTTTTCTAAAAAAAATATTTAAAAATATAATTGGGCGTAACCTGTTTTTGGCCCCCAAAAAAAAAAAAACCCATTTTAAGGGGGGCCCCAATAAAACTTTTTTTTTTTTTTTTTTAAAAAAAAATTTTTTAAAAAAAAAAAACTATTATCTCAGGAAAACCATCTTCCG
>BOPP01000148.1:420144-455605 GCA_017312745.1 Gryllus bimaculatus | reverse complement strand
CTGTCGCTCCCTCTGTCGCTCCCTCTGTCGCTCCCTCTGTCGCTCCCTCTGTCGCTCCCTCTGTCGTCTCACTCGTCCTCTCCTCCGCCGTTTGTTACCGCCTCTTTGTTGATCTCACATTCTTCAAATGTTGCTTTGGTCGTTTAATTCAGCTCCTCATTGGATCACCTCCGTCATCGCTCTTGAATGAAATTCGTGAAAAAATTGACAAGTAATGATTTCGTGATTTGAACACCCAGGTTTCTGACGTTTAACTCAAAAATGTCGTTTAAGACTACACTCTCTCCATTTTGAAAATATTTTTGTTCTTTCAGAAATTAATTCAGTTAATGAATGTGATTAAGAATATTTATACTATATAAATGAGTTTCACCTCCATTATTACAAAATGTATCTCACACAATTATCGTTTTCCTATTCTATACCATCAATTTATTGTGTAGAACAAGTCTTAAATTCCTGCAACTGTATAATAAACTTCCACTACAATTTTGTACTTCTATGTAATAAAAAAAGCTCAGAAGTTTGGAGATAAAAGAAATCTCCATCTGACTCTAGTTATGTCACTTTGCCAGCACTGGTTCTCGAGGAGCCACAAAAAATGGCTGGACCTCCTGCGGTGGTAATCAGCCAAATGTTATTGTTGCTCTCACTAGCGTATGAGTCATGTCAGCAAGTTCACTACACTTTATTGAAGTACGGCTTCAGTGACAACAACCTTGTGCGCTGAATAATAGCTCAACTTTCTCCCGCACATTACTTCGTTCAAGATAATACCGGATTTAATTGTCATTCACGCGGTGACTAACATCATCTCTAAATCTCTTCGCAACTTGGCACTCGGGCAGGCAGGTCTCGCCCAACGGCAGGCGGAGCATCGATGCAAATGCCTCTCTCCGCCTCAAAGGCCTTCATTTATAAGCAATTAACCTCCGAACCCTCTGTTGTACATTCGCACCTCGGGTGGGTACAATTCTACGAGCGCGCAACGCCGCTGTTCTGCGTGCCATTATGTCGCTGATTTCTCGCGTAATTCAATCCGGTACTCGTAATAGACGAAGGCCAGACGCGTGCCATGCATGGTGACAGATCTGGAATCGTGACGGAAAGTGAATGGGGGACACGTGCGTGCTTTTTATTGTTACTGCATTTTTTGAAATTGTACTTTATGTCTGGAAGATCTCTTTTTGGGGAGTGGAAGTTGTGAAGTCACTCCGAGGTGGCCTTGAGA
Source organism: Gryllus bimaculatus (assembly GCA_017312745.1). Lineage (NCBI taxonomy): Eukaryota > Metazoa > Arthropoda > Insecta > Orthoptera > Gryllidae > Gryllus > Gryllus bimaculatus. The sequence continues at coordinate 454,374 of BOPP01000148.1, read as the reverse complement.
TTGGATAGTAAAATTATGACTCTTGTGAATTATAAAAGGTGGACATAATGAAACGCCAATTGACTCTTACGTCAGGATCAAAAGTCGAGTATAGCCACACTCTCCTCAAGATACGATCCTCAAGATTACTTTCTCGTGTAGTAAATGGGCAGAGCTACTACCCCAGCGCCACCGGGACTAGTGTTCGTAGTGAAAACGTTATATTGCAGATTTGTATTCGAGTATTGCCTGAGGATGTTGCAGGAATTTGAAGATAACAATTCTAGACAATGTGCAGTCGAAACGAGTGATTACTGATAGTGTTGATACCATCTCTTACTAGAGGTTCTGGGTTCTTTTATGTGTGAGAATATTTGAGATATTATCATCAGTAATTGTTATCCTCGGTATAACAGCATAGGTTCGAAAAGAAGTTGTGAACTTATGATGCATGTATTATTCCAAAATCAAGATATTCGTTTTCTTTAACTGAGAATTAAATACAACATCGAATTTTTTTATTGAGAGAATATTTACTAAACAGACAATTAATTGAAATGATGAAATTGTATTAGTAAACGACGTTAAAATATTTGTACAACGTACGTAACTTTTAAGTTAATGTATTCAGGATGGGATAGGCAACAACAAACAGAAGTAGCAATAAATGACTGATTGTATCATATTCATTGAAAGTTAATTAAGAGTTATTTCCCCAGAAGAAATATTAAATTACATTTAAAATTTAAAAAAGTTGTTCGTAATTATGAAATGTGTTTTCTACCAAACACTCAGTGAAACAAAGTAGTCGGTGACAAATTTGTGAAGTCAGTTTAAAGAAATGAATAATCTCTTAATAATTTTTGTACTGACGTAGGAAATACTTTCTGTATTTTCGTGATTTTTCTCCAGATCCGTTTTGTGGTTGGTAGTAACAATGTGATCTTTAAAACGATTTCGGCTAAATTAATGTTATTGTAATTTCGTTACAAACTTAACCATCAATACAAACGAAAAATACCAGTTTAGAAATAATACACGATTTGGAGAAAATTCGTGAGTGGGTAAGTAACAAAGGTTTGTAGAACTTTGGGGCTGAATAAACAAAAATTAACTATCTTCTTGCCTTCTTTCAGTAAGCAATAGTTTCACTACGTACAGTAATGAAATTCACTGTAGATTCACTCACGCTATACTACGTTTCTCTTTCACTGCTATTTGGAGCAGTTAAGCACGAGGTCAGTGAGACTAACTTTTGCTGAACGTAATAATTTTTTGAAACTCTGCCATTGCTTCTACTAGAAATAAAAAAATCCTACATTTAATATATTTCAGAAACGATTTACGTTCTTGGTATTGCTTGTTAGATGCTATGATGGCAATGAAAACTATATTTTTACTGTTATTTCGGGCGTAAAATAAGTATTTTACATGTATTAGTATATTTCTTTAAAATTATTTCTTTATTAACTATAAAATTACTATGTTAGATATGTGACCCTTTTCATGCATCCGCGATGTGTTATTTATAAATTGTACACTGAAATCATAAAAATGCAACAAAACATTTCTGAGACTCGTTCTCAAATTGTCTTCATGTGTGGTGTGAGTCCCCTTTAAGAATCAATAACATTGATAATGAGGATGCGAAAGGTATCGAGGGTAACAGAGGAAAACAAAACTCAAACAATAATGTAGGCCTTTATTTAGGAAACAAAACTCTCTCGTTTCTTAACTACCTAACAAATAAGTTTCTTTGTGCTAACGTTTGAATTTTTATTATTGTGCTGGAGATTTTAAATGACCAAAGTACAGACTAACAATTCGTAAAAGTTTTGAAATTTTCATTCTACTCAATTACTACCTTCCTTACTTAATATTTGTTCATTCATTTGTGAAATAAAACTAATTTTACGACTTTTTTCATGACAAGTGGATTATGAGCTGTTTAGAAATAAGAAAGAGACAGACTTATTATTGTCGTCCACTGCAATTTAAACACGCAATCTCTGAAAGAGGTTTAATAAAACAAATTGATTGGTTGGAACCTATTAATTAAAGACTTCACATTTAATGATTTGTACACCAGGGGATTTCTTAGGTATAAAAATTTTTTTACTATTTTGTGTAAGTGTGTAAGTGTTTTCCCATAAATCAAATGGTTGTATTAAAATGATTAAGTGGAATAAAAAATAGATAACTATTCGTATTTGAATTCAGGCTTTCTGAATATGACGTCTACTGGTTTTGGAATCTTAGTAGTATCCGTAGGTAACGAAATATTTCTCGTTTTAACATACGTTTTCGCCTCATCAAATTCCAATTATTAAGGTTCCGCTTCGTAAATTTAGATGATTAGTAAGAGACCGACGACTTCAAACACTTTTTTAATATTTATCATTCTTCCCGAATCTTTAATACCAATTCAAAAGGGCTCTAGTAAGTCCATGAACCAGGTCCACATTCAGCTTTGTGAGATCCCAAGTCAAGGGCATGGAATGCAAAAAGAATCAACCTCATCAATCATTCAAACCCGCATGTTATTCTATCGTCATGCCGAGCGCGGGGCAAAAGCCAAAAACCTACCTTGAGGCGCGTGACTCGACATAAACCCGCCAATTAAAGAAAACGAAAGGCAAAACTGTCGCATCGCATGTGCTTCTAACGGAGCTGATACTAGCAATTGGGTCAGCAGTCGGCCGGAAAGCGGTCAATAAACAGGCTGTAATACTACTGCCGGTGCCGCGAAGGGCGTGTGTCCGTGGTTCGACCCCGCCCCAGGAAGCGGCGGCGGCGGCCGGTGGCCATGCAAATGCGCGGGTCAGCGGTCAGGGCCCGCAGCCGGCACAGGCCTTCGTGGTCCCACAACGCCACGCCCCCGCCTCTCCCCGCCACGCCACTCCACAATCACGCCACTTTTGCTCTCCGCGGGCCTCACAGCCTGCCTGCGTGAATGGGATTGGATGATTGTTACATCTCTTGTGAATTACCAGTTTTATTAAATGAAATGCTAGGAAGCGTATTATTTTTTTTTTTTTTTTGGTTATTAAAACGAATAATAATAGTAATAATAATAGTAGTAATAGTTAATTAATAATAATAATGATCAATAATAATAATAAGTAATAATAATAATTAATAATAATAATAATAATAATAATAATAATAATAAAATAAGAATAATAAGTCCGCCCCGTGGCGCAGACGGTTGCGAAGCCGTCGTCTGTGCCCGGGAGGCTGCAGGTTCGAGTCCTGCGTAGACATGGTCGTATTTGTGATTGTCGCTGCACCCCTCATCACAACCTATCATCTCATTATTCAGACTTCAAGGCGTAACAACCTTGTTGTAATCCGGATTACACTGAAAAAAGCTATGCTGAAAGAATTACCACCACGTTGGTCGTATAGTGCTTGGTCTCAGTGCCTGCTATACGCCCAAGAATAATAATAATAAGAATAATAATTAATAATTTTAATAATAATAAATAATAGTAATAATAAGATGAATGCACTGCGAATTGATTTATGTTACCCATCGGAAACAATTTAAGCAAACCAATATGTGACTTCTCTTTACTGTCTTTTGATGCTTCTCAATGTTTCTTCACTTATATAAGAAACGAATATGCTGCTATTGGTTCATATTGCGCATCCTAAACAATTTAAGCAAACCACTAACTGACTTTTACTTGCTGCTTTTTGATGCCTCTCGTATTAGTGTCGGCTCGTCCCACCTCGTAGTACGTCCGTACTTCCAGGCCTCGTCCCACTTTGCGAAGACTTCCTCGCCTCTCCCAGTCTTCCCCCAACCTCGTCTTGCTCCGCTCCCCTCCTATATCCTCCATCTCTCTGTCTTGTTCCCACTTCATCTTTGCCCGTCTCTCTTCGCTTGCCCCGTTTCGTCTTGTCCGTCTCTGCCCGCTTTCCCCCTCGTCTTATCAACTCTGGAGTTTGCCCGTCTCGACTTGTCTTACCACTCGCCGCCTTTCCCCTTCTAGTCTTGCTCAGCTTCTTCCTGCCTCTTCTTGTCCGTCTCTAATTTTAATAAAATTAATTTTAGATGTTCAAGAAACCCTCTAGTGAACAAATCGTTGAATGTTAAGGCTTAAGTACGTCCATTCAAACTAAACGTACGCTTCTCCCCCATGTCACATACAGCTCTGTTTTTTTTGACTAGGTACATCAAATATAATCAATCTTTTATATTAGACATGTTTCAGAACTGGTGTTTTTGAGTTGCGCGAATAGAGGAAGATATTAAGTATGTCTCTTGTTGTATTTCTAAACAGTACATATTCCACTGATGCGTGAGAAATAAATCGCAAAAAATAGTCTCCTTTTCACTCATAAATGAATGAACAAATTACCGAGTAAAGAAGCTAGTACCCGAGTGGAATGAAATGATCACAACTTGTAGAAGTTGATATTCTGTATTTTGAATATTTGAAAATTTCCAATATAAGAATAAAATAGTGGTGATACAGAATGGCGCAGAATTTCCCGTATTAGTTTTCTATTTCCGTTCTCAAACCGCTTTACACTTCTTTGTCTTTCCCCGCCCCCTAGCTTTTTCGCGCCTCGTCTTGCCCCACCTCTTCCTATTTTGCTCCACTTCGTCTGTCTACGCTTATCTGCTATTCGTCTCTCTCCGCTTCGTCTCGATCGCCCCGCCTCCTCATGCCTCGCCTTTCCCCGATTTGCCCCGACTCGTTTCCCCCACCTTGAGCCTCTTCCGTCTCCTCGCTCTGGCCGACCACTCCTCGCTGCAACCGACCTGTGTGTGTGTGTGTGTGTGTGTGTGTGTGTGTGTGTGTGTGAAGTAATGTATTCATACTCCGCTTTTTGTAGTATCGTGGAATATCACTTTAATTTCGCGTTTTCTTAACTCGTAAAGAAGAAGTAAGCGATCAACGATGTCTTATGTCTTATTAAAAGTACTTTACTGTATTTTAGTGATTTGTTTCGGTTTCTTTACTGATTTGGCAGGTAAAATATTCGGCTATACGCACAAATGCGAGCCTTATTTGCTTTCTTGCTGCAAATTATTTCCATATTCCATTGATTATAGAATCCTAATTGAAGCATATCCTGTTATGCGTCTAACTCTTGCTATTTCGGGCAGGTGTCTGAAAAGTCTGGTAGTAAGTAAGGTGTAATATATAATGCTTTAAATGTATATATATATAACTTTAAATTATTTTTATGGATTTAAAATATAAATCGATAGACCGTAATTTCATACTTATCGAGAATACGAACCCCCCAGTAAAAGTAAAGAGTAGTTTCTAAATCAAAAGAAATATTTCGGCGTAGATATAATACTTAAACATTTAAATATATCAATTTTAAGCAGTAAATATCTGCTTTTGTAATATATATTAAGAATAAGGTTCCATTGTAATATAATTTTGTCTTTCTATTGCTGTGGACATTATTGGTACAGCAAAAAGTATATTGAAGTTATTACCTAAGAGCAATATTATAATTCAGAGAGATTTCCTGGGGTCACCGGAGTCAATCTGAAATTTAATGGTAGGCATGAAAATTCCCGTTCGGGTCAACAATCTCGATGTATATAATATGCTTAATCACTGGAATATCCTCTAAAATTAGAAAGAGCATTTGGAATGATACAAAATGTAGTTTATCTTGTTTCAGAGCCGATTAGAAGATTCTATGATATTTGTGTTTGATTACGTTATTCTTCCATATACCTTTTCTTTCCATTTTGTGTAATAACAAGCAGGAATATGTGCACAAGATTACCGAACAAAAGCATATTATTTTAATTCGAGAGTACATTACATATTATTTTCATTCTAGCGTCGTCCAGTTTCAAGAAAAGTTGTGAATTGGGGAATTTACAAAATTGCAAACAATAAAGTTAATGCAACTGAAGTATGCGAAGCACCATGTCCTGTACTTAAATAAACCGACCGACCTTTTCTGAAACCCATTTACAGTCTTATTTTCTTTTATGTATTTTACGGAAATTGCGTAATTTTTGTAGCTGACTATTGCCATCATTTTAAAAAATCAACATTCTTCACAAATCTCGGCCTATTGTCTTGTGGAATCAAAACCACGAAGGATATCCTGATATTCTGAATAATCGCAAGGAAGGCGGGATCTGCTAGTCTGTAAGACAATTTACGCAAAACGCAACTTGCAAAATATGATAAAAATAATCATTGAGTTGTCGGTTACCTAATAACACGGTTTTCGCGATCATATCTATAAATGAAAGAACATTCGACACCATTCCATTTCCAGTGGATGCACTAACTAAGCAGGGTCTGGGCGCTTTAAAAGCCCGAGGCCCGCTGGAGAGAGCTGGGGCCAACGGTCAGGGATGCAAAGCGAGCCCCTCCCCCTCCCCCTTCTCAGCCCCCCCTCCAACTGTTGGTACCTCGCCCGCCCGCCCCGACCCGCGGTGCGCTTGTAAACGCGGCGGGACGCGATCCTATCGAAGCAGAAGCTTTTTAACCGGGCCCCCGCCGGCCACGCGTTAATCTCTCGCAGCCGCTCTCGAAACTTTCTGAGGGACCGCCCGCCGCTGCCGCCGCCCGGAACGGCCGGGCCGGCACGCGGCGGCGCTGGCGGCGGCGGCGCGGCGGCGGCGGAGGCGGCGGAGGCAGAGGCGGCGCTAACGCGTCACGGGCCGCACAAATTGCGCACTCGATTCTGGCTGGGCCTCATCATGCGCAGGAGTGCGGACGTGGACGGTACTTCGATAACTCTGCTGCGAGGGCCGTGGCAACTCAATGATTCTTTTTATCATATTTTGCAAGTCGCGTTTTGCGTAAATTGTCTTACAGACTAGCAGATCCCGCCTTCTTTGCGATTATTCAGAATATCAGGATATCCTTTGTGATTTTGATTCCACAAGACAACAGGCAGAGGTTTGTGAAGAATGTTGATTTTTAACACTGGAGCGGGTTGGCAGGGGACGGAGAAAAGGAATGTCATTCTTGCATATGGAAGAGAATTCTGGCGGATATCTGCTCTGATCGGTAGTTTTCCGAGGTCTCTCCGATCAACACCAGTCGCATTACAGAGGAGTACCCCAGCAAACATGGCACGGGCTCCGTGTGATGTTTCCTTCCTCTTTCCGAGAGAGGTGGTTCAAGACCTCAACTGATCTCCCTAGGCCCTAGGTTCGTGTCCCGACTGTGGCAGGATTTGCGTCACGAGCTAGAGAGCCAGGTCGAATTCAATCGCTGTCTTGAGGAGAATTCTAACAGCTGGTTGCTCTGACCTGTAGCTTTCCGTGGTTTCTCCGATAAATACCAGGCGTATGCCGGAGCAGTATCCTAATAAATGGGTCACGGCGCGCGATCTTTCCTTGCTCTTCCTTGTCGTATTCTCACCCCTTTTACACACACAATTACATGCACTATACTACCACACATGTCAGGAGACCGGTCGGAGGCTTAGAGCTTGTCAGAGTGGGGGCCGTGCCACGCTGGTGGGAGATACCTGGTTGGGGAAAACCCTACAAGCCGACGTAGGTCGACGACGGATCTCGCCTGACAGCGAGAGATCACCACAACTCCCGCGATAAGACATGAACTATACATATGGGGCGAACGATCGTAGCAGCCGACGTGCCCTGAATCAATCAACCAAACCTCCTTACATATTATCTTCTTTTGAATATCACTATCTAATAAAATGTTAGGTCTAAAGTATGAGGGAAGATGTCTAGATCTTTAGTTGATAGTTGTCAGGAAATTGACTTTGACAAAGGTTTAAACTATCCCGTTTTTATCGACTCGAAAACAATCCAAATTTCTCCTTGGAGTAACTTTCAGCCTTTCCTCCTCTCGTTTAATAATCTCCCATATCTCACAGCACTCAAGGGACTAGAAGAGAAATGGATTTTATAATACAACCTTGTGTCTCTGCATCAAAAGCCCCTACCTTAAAATGCCGTAGAGTGACTTCTCGTCTCTTTCAACTTGATCAATGTGTGACTAGGCGTATCTCTTTGCCCTTCACGGGAGTCGTCGTCCACATGTGCGTGCTCCAGCAAAGGTTTAAGACGTGGGCAGAGGTTTGCGCGTTGAGTAATCATGCACGGTGGACTGGCGAATACCGGAGTGAGGAGCCAAATTGAACCGATGGTTCGATTCTGATGGTTAGATTCGATTCGATTCGGTTCGAATCTCATTGCGTATTGACACTATAGCCTAATTGCATTTGTGTTGAATTTCAAGAGTAATTGCCTTCTCTTCTCGTAATAAACACTCACGAACTGCCTCTAGTGGACGTTCAGAATTCGTTACTAGTGCAATACACAATTAACTGTGGGTACAGGCAGGGATATTCACAATGGGTTTCAATCATCGATGCAGTATTCCGACATTCATTTGCTCAAGGAAGTGAGAAGTCAGATTTTTATTGACTCTCTACATTTATTAAAACCCAGTGTCTTAGTACTGTGGTAGGGGCAGAATTGCGCCTTGGCATGTAACAGGCAATTAACTTCGGACACCCCATGGTTCTGCAAAATACGACCGTTTAACATGCAGAATATAGTGAGAACGAATACGCAGGCTGGAGTAACAAATAATTGAAATGAGTTTCTTTTTATTTAACAGGATAATTTTCGCAAATTAACTCATACTATTCACGCATAATTATCATTAAATAATGCAAACGTTGAAAAGTTGAAGATGGTAATAACATTTGTAAGGCAGGAGATCATACTGGACTACACGTACAGCGAACATACCAAGAGAAAAAAGAAAATACTTAGAATCGAAGCACAGGTACGTACGTATCAAAATGAACTACACTTGTATAAAACACATTAACACTCTAATTAATAAAGGGCTACAAAAAGTTGAGGATATAGAAGTTGAGAAATTTTAAAGGGAAAATTGATCAAGATGCAAAAGATGAAGCTGCAGAAAATTTAAAAAAAAGATGGAAAAGGTGGAAATTGAAAAGGTGGAAATTGAAAAGGTGGAAATTGAAAAGGTGGAAATTGAAAAGGTGCAAATTGAAAAGGTGCAATGATGCATCTGATGCAATGAAATGCAAATGATGACGTTGAACAAGAACAAGTGGCAGTGCATCACGCGGATGGAACGCGATTGCTGGCCGTCCTCTTGCGTCTGAGGGTGTCGGAACGACTTGCTCTGCGGCTCCGCGAGGAAGCAACGGCGAGGCGGAGGCGGCGGAGGCGGAGCGGACGTGGCCTGAGAGGTCGGATGAACTGCTTTGCTCTGCTCCGCTCCGCGCTCCCACGATGACGAACGCTCGCCACGCCGCCGCGACAACGGCCTCTGCGCGTCGCGTCGCGCCGCAAGAACCGGAGCGGCGGGCAAGGAGGCGGACGCGTCGCGGCCGGGGCCGGCACCAAGCTCCCACGCACGCGCACGCCCCGACCCTCCTCTCGCCGCTCCCTCCGCGCCCCCAACCACCTTGGCCTCTTAGCTATCCCGCCGCGTCGCGCCCCACGCTATCCCTCCTCACAACTCCCACCACTCGTCTTCATTCGTCGCTATCCGGTCGCTTGGCCCACCCCCGCCGCTCAGCCCTCCCCAACCACTCCCTGTCCTCTCCCTACCCCGCCTCACCCTTTTTCTGTCCGCATCTCATCCCAACCCCTGCTCCGCACCAACTTCACCACCCTGCCCCGCCCCGTTCCATCCCAACCCCTCCCCCCCCCAGCCGGCCCACCCATTTTCCTGCCGCCCTTCTCCGCCCATCCCCGCCCTTCCCGCCGTTCCCCGCCCTTCCCGTCTGCGGTGCGTCACCGGTAGCAGGCGAACGCCCTGGGACAGTGGCTCTCAATGAGGATGCCGCCAACGCTTCGGATTGTCATTCCACCAACGTCCAACCAAGAGAGGTTGTTCAGGGCAGCAACTGATGCCACTCCAGTGCTTCTGAACGGGAAGACCTGAGTTCAAGTACCGACCGAGGGGAAAGACCTAGGTTACGATTTTCTGAGGTTATTCTGTTTTGTCTCATTCACTGCTTCTCATTTCACTATTGCTCTACCTTTCATATCACATTACATAAAATATATCATCATTAAAGCATTCAACATACTAAATATGGCCATTGAGACGACTGTCATTAAAATGGTGTTCATTTCATTATACGCACAAAAATGACTAAATGTAGTAAATAATATAAAGAATATTGTAATATAATCACACTTGGACACAACGTTATTCTCTAGAAACTCAAAATAGCAGTCTGCACGCTACGTTTCTATTCCCAGTAAAAATGTTCTTGTGTCGTCCCATTCGTGTAAAATTTGTTGGTGCTAGACACATTGTGTCGAAATTCTTCCATTTCCACCGCTGTTCATTCCGCAATTGATGTATTATTCATTTCCTAATATGTAGTGAGTATTATCATTTTCATTCTCACCTTTTATCATTTTATTCACCACGCCAGCTATGACAAGGTTTGGCTCAGATATTGAAATCATACCGCTCCCACGCGTCGACTCTCTCGCAACTCCCAGATCGAGTGACGCGTCGAAGCATGTTTTCAATCAGAGATCCGCGATCCTCAGATGCTCTCTTCGTCAAATACTCATTTCCTTGTAAATACCTTTGTTACAGTTTACATACAGTTCAAACTCGATATTTTGAGTCTGATGGTGAAATAAAAAGTTCAAGATTAGGAGAGCTGAATATCATTGATGAAACCATTGTTTACCAGAGGCTTCTAATAAAATGTTTTCACTCGTAGGGTGAAAATAGAAGTTTTGAGAACAACGATGAAACCATTTGAAATGAATACCATGAGATTCTTTGTGTATGGAAAGTACAGTGTAGTTTTCGATCATCTCATTTTTAACAGACCACCAGTATCCGAAATGGAGCTTACAGATTACACTCATCACGAGCTTCAACTCTCTTCTTGCGTAGACAACTTAATATATCTAAGGTAATGCGTTTCTATTTTACTGGTAAATCACTATTTTGTGATATTCGCACTTACGGGAACTTCTAACTTTCAAGTGTACATCCATATTTCTTCGGTAAAAGTTTTTTTTATTGTCAAACAGCTTTGCTAATCTGTTTGTCCTCTCTGAGGAACTTGAGTGCGAAGTGAAACAATATCGTTCCTCTCCCCAAAAAATTTTGATTTAAAATTTTAGTTCAAGAAATTAAATTCCAATTACTGTGCTATTTTCCAATTTTTACTTTCCAGTACTTACTTCATAAGAAGAGAAAGTTATGTAATCGTGCACCAGAAAACGGCGAATTTTCGGCAGAAAAATTCATTTTCGCCAAAGTACGTGTTTCCGAAAATTGCAGAAAGTTAACATTTCGAAACTACAAAAGATAGAGATTTTTTATACAAAGTCTGCTGTAAGAAAAAAAACAGCTTTCTAAGAAAAAGCCACGTACAATTTTTTTGAAAAAAAGTAAACTTTACGTAATTTGTGACAGAAATGTATGAAATTTCTAAATAAAAAACAACAACTTAAAAACCGTTTCAAATTTTCACTTTAAACTTTTCCATCGACAGAAGAAAGAACGCTTCAAATAACGACTCGAGCCTCATTTTCGTTGAACTCACTGAATTTGCGAAAATCGCAACTTAAACATAATGCAAGAAAGTATGTGCTGTTGTACCACCACTAGTTTTCTCACAATATAGAGATATTTATAATATTAGAGCTTCTTTAAACGATTTTAAGTTAATAAAACATTTATGTTTAATAAAATACCTTCTAGTTTACACTCCCTCTGAAAGTTTTTTGATGCTACAATTTCCTGGTCACTTCAGCATCACTAACATTTACATCGTTGGGAACAGACCTCACACGTATAACTACTATCGCTCTTTTTCTACCTTGCTAATGGTGTTAATAAAATCATTCTCCTTTTCCTCTCGCCATGTCGTCGTATTACTCATTATAATTTACTACGTCACCTTAAGACTGATATGACTTTTATGTTTGAGAACCAATGGATTAAACTTGTGATCATTATAAAAACATGTAGTTGCAATTAAAATTCATTACTTTTGTCGACTTCATGATTGCACCTGTGCATTCAAAATTAGTCGTTACTTATATTTCTGCCGGTAGTAAAAGCATAAACCAATTACCATCTGATATCAATTTAATATTGCAGGTACCTCCAATGTTTTCTTTCCTGCTTCTATTTGTGGGAAGGCCATCGTACACGAAATTGAACAAGGGGTCGCATGAACTTCTTTTCGTCTTAATCTTCTGAAATTCAAAGTTTAAATGCAGTGTTTGAAAAAAAGTAATAATTTAGGTAGTAATTATTTCAAAGATATAACAAACGTAAATATGTAATACGTTATTCAGTGGCATCCGGGGGTGGACAATAATATGTCTCTTCTCCCCAACTTCTCCATCAACTCATCTGTAAACACGTCTTTCTCAGCTATTTCATTACCATTTGAACATTACGCTAGTAAATCAAAGGTCTTCGTGACTGATGGAAGGTATAGTAAAGAACATAAGAGAAACTGAAACATTTTAATCTTTTGGTTTTTCTTTTTCATTTATAAATGTTTTTTTTATTTCCCCATGTAAATCATATGAACATCAGTAAATGTGTGGAGGGAATTGAGACAATTGGTATAAAAGAAAATTGGTATGGCGCCTATTTACATATTCACAGCTCTTATGATTTTAATCTAGTGATATTTTGTATTATTTTTGGAGAGTTTTCTTGGTAAAAAACTAAGCTACTCCCCTCACCACGTGCACCAATCACGAGCTTCTTCAACACAGACCTTTCTGCTGACATGTGTATCCACAGTTCGAAAGCTCCGTACTTGCCCAAGTTAGTCATGTCCTCCACCACACATCCATCCATCCATCCATCCATCCATCCATCCATCCATCCATCCATAGACACGTCTTGGGAAAAAACGAATTTTTCGTCCTAGGAACATCAAACTAATTTTACTCCCGAAATTGCGATCTCGAATTTTTTTCTCTCAACTATGTAGCTGTAGAAAAGTAAAACAAATTTTTCGTGGTGAACTCAGATCGTGTACTGCGCATGTTTTTGGTCTCGTCAAAACAAAAAAAAATCACCAGACAGAACAACATGTATTTCCAAAGTACACAGGACATTTTTCTACTTAATACGGACAGAGAGTCTATAAAACTGAAAAGAAAAAATTAACATTTCTGCATTGAAATTACTTCATATTTCACCTACCTTTACACAAAATTTCTATTTAAATATTCTGCACACTTTCATTCTATTTCATCCGCCTTTTCCTTGATTTTTACCTCTAAAACCAAACAAGGAAAGTAAATGTCTCTTTTGACAAAATGGTCGAATTGTAAAATTCGACTTTTCGGTAGAAAACGCAGTACTTATGGGCAATTCAATACATAAGTTTTGAGAAAAAGCAATCGACTAAAATTGTCAACAAACACAAATTAAAAATTATTTTCCTACTGTGACGGAATATCAAGATAATAGCCAAAAACAATACATGCGTGCCATAAAATGTAATAACATTTTCTTTACGTTCGGTCAGTAACTTTCCGGCCATTTTTTACGCATGAATTTATCGCTTTTCTTTCGCAAATTGTCTCACTTTTCTGCGTCTCCACTTTTCCTTGCTCACTTTTGTTAGGAATTATTTAAATTATTCGCACCTTCCAAGTATACCATTTTAGTCCATTGAATTTTACAATTTTTAGACTAAATGTCTCTCCTACTATTGACAATGAATTGTTACAAAAGATTTTAAAAGTGACCCAGATTTGAAGAGAATTTCCTCAAAAAACAATGAAGAGCAAATACCAGACCATTTTAACACAGGTTCCTGAAAACATAAATTTGCTGACTCGGTACAAGCCTGCATTGGAAAGATCGTCGAGGAAGTCTGCTCATGTTCCTAATTCCCATGTAAAGGCATATGTACGCCGGTCGTCCGGTCGGCAGACGTTCTCGTAGCCACCGAGCAAGCAGAGGGATTCGTTCCTTATACGGCTCATGATCTTAATTACTTCATTCGTTCAGATTCCCGGGCTATATCGGAGAAGATCTTCCTAAAACGAATACGCATCGCGCTCTCGTACTCGTGTCGTCGACATATGTACTTCCCGTTCTCACGCACTATTAATTAGGAGTGATGAAAATGTGGCTCGTAAATCTGAACCCGGCGGACGGGGCAGCAAAAACGTAACTGTGCTATTTAAAGTCCATACCTGGCGTCTACCACTGCCACCGTTGCTCAACGATCTATCGCCATTCCAACTCGCTGCTGCAGCTTCTATCCTTGGCCCGCCGCTAGAACTGGTTAATTGATTGATAAAAGATTCCTGGCGCATCAATTGCTAAGGTCATTATTCCCCTAAATACAGTGCATGTTTTGATCGCGGGAGGTGGTGGTGATAATCTCACGCTGGCTGGAGTTATACGGCGCTGACCTACGTGGGCTTGCGGTGATTTTCCTCAACCAGGTATCTCCCACCAGTGGGGAATCGCCCCAGCCGGCACAAGCTCTAAGCGCCTGACTGGTCTCCCAACATGTGTGATAGTGCAGTGCATGTATGTGTAACTGTATGAAAGTACGGGATGAGAATAGGACAAGGAAGACGAAGGAAAGATCGCGAGCGGTTCAAGGCCTGTTTGTTAGGGTACTGCTCCGGCATTCGCGTGAAATTGATCGGAGAAACCATAGAAAACAACCGATCAGAGCATCCGTTCGCTGGAATTCTCCTCCAGCGGCTGAGTTCGACTCAGCTGTCTAGGTAGTTTCGAAAATCCTGCCAACGTTGGGACACGGATCCAGAACCTCCCGATCAGAAGCACTGTAATATCACTGAACCATTTTTGAACCAATAATGTCAATGAACCATTGTTGACGAAAACTGCTGATAAAATTATTTCCATTATACTGCGCAGAGCTCCATCCACAAACGCATCTATCAGGAACTTCACCATCACCATCACCAACTGAACCGAATTGACTTCCACCGTTCTTGTCACAACTACAACCACCATTTCACCCACCACCACCACTATAACCACCAACACCACGGTCCCCAACTTATACATATCTAATCTACTACATTCACTACCCTTCTGCCTTCACCTTCTCTCCACCATCTCCCCACTCCACTACCTCTTCTATTCTTACTATCTTCGCCTCCACAACCTTCTAAACAACCACCACCTCCACAATCTCTACTTCTTGTACTCCCTTCACAATTTCGACCACCGACTGCAGGGATTTCATCAGCGTTTGAACAATTTCCACCCACACCGCTTAAACATTAATTTCCCCCTCCACTGCTACCACCGTTTCCACCATCATTGCCCCCAGCTCTCATTACATCATCTCCACCGATAACTCTGCTCCAGCCTACGCGTACATCCGGTAGGTGTCCGTCGGCAGTCGCTACCGCCAACGCGAATCTCAACCTGTTGGCGAGCGAGCCCAGCCGTCCCCGCCGTAGTCCCGCCGCTCCTCCCACAATCACCAGTCGCATCTCGCCGCAGGCCGTCGAGCCTGTCGCCTCCTTTCCCAGCGCCGGCGACGAGATTCTGCAGTCGCCGCTGCACCGCCCGCGGCCAGCCCATCGCGCATGCGCGCCGCGTCGCCCCGCGAGCAAATTCCAGCGCCGGCTCCCGGGACGCGATCCCAGGGCTCCGGGGCCGCGCGGCCGCGGTGCGGGGGACACCTGTCACCCCCCTCGAGGAATAACCCCGGTCGCCGACGGGCTGCTTCCCGATGGCTGTGCGATGCCAGATGCTGCGCGACTGTCGCTGATGATTCATTACAGAGGCACACATACACACACACAAGCACACACACGTCAGACCCAAAGACTTGACAGGTGTTTCTCAATGTACGTCGATGCTCTGAATCCGAATCTGCAGTCAGATTTTCCCCATCACCATCCAGTTTTTCTAAATTTGCGAAATATCTCAGTAATTTGTTTTCCGGGAGTTACTGTCAGACCCACAGACTTGTCACATATTTCTCTATGTATGGTGACTCGCTGAATTTGAATTTGAAGCCAAAATTGCGACTTCATCCTCTAATGTTTTTGAATTGCGAAAAACTCGAAGGTGGTGGCGCAATTCTGGCTTCGGATTCGGATTCAGCACGTGAACATGCCGGGTGAAACATGTGTCAAGTCGTTGGGTCCGACGTTTTAATTTTATGTTTGTGTATGTGTGTTACTTTTAAGAGGCGGACTTTGATAACCTAAAACATTGCCAAAAATAATCAATAAATTGCTCTTAAATTGGTTTAAAAATGTACTGAAAATAAAGAAAAATGACGTAGAAAAAAATTGATCAAAACCACAGATGAACAACTCAAGCTGTTGGGTATGTTACTGATGTAATCGATGCTTCTTCCTTTTGTTCAAGTGAACTCAGTCTGAAAACGTTTGATTTAGACTCTTCCTTAAAAGATAATCCTCTGCCTTTTATTTATCGCGAAATCGACCAAACTGACAATGGCGCGCCGATGGGCGTCACAGGAACCTTAGATTACATAGTATTCAAAACAGCTGACATTACAATATAAGAGCGAAGACCTTGATTTAACTACTCAGAAATTCCGTGATAAACATTTCTTGAACATCGTAAATATTTTTTTAAGAAAGTACCATTAAAATGAATGAAACCAGCAAAAATGCATTAAAATGACGTAAAAAGTTAAAAAAAAGACTAATTAGTCGAAATCCACGAAAATGCAAAAAACATAACGTATAAAAATGAGCCATTTAGTTTTGTCATAACATAAAATGAATTTCTATACTAAACGGCATTGTTCTAAAGTGAAAAGAAAAAAATGCGTTTCTTTAAAATCCGCCTCTAGTTCTTATTAAAGTTAAATAGGTAAAATTATCTAGACCACAACACAAATAACGATTTTATTTTGTATGCATTTGAAATTTGGGGTTGATTGTCTTATTTTGCCTGTCAGCTAACGGTGGCTGGCCCTATGGCTGGATCTAGTTTAATGCCCATGTTTGGGGGGGGGGTGACAGGGAGGCTTGTGGCGTATGAAAGACTTGTGACAAATATGGCGTATTCCTTTCAACATAACTAGGAAACTCCGCTGCGAGAGCTTTTCTTTGTCACACGCCTACAAAACTTGATTTTAAAAGCTGCGCCTGACCCACCCTCTGGCTACGATTTCTTTATTTAATATTTATACAACCATTCCCAAGCTAGTTTCGGAGAGAAATCTTCGTCAGTGGTTACAGCAGCAATAGCAAAATATGCAACTTTAAAATAAATTATGAATATATAAATATGAAATTCTATCAGTAATTAATAATAAGCATATTTATTACTCATAAAATATGGGTAACATAAATTTGTACATATTGTAGTAGCCCAACAACTAGATGTTCGGTAAAGATGTTAGTTGGGAGAAGGCACATTTTGGAAGGGTTGCTTACAATTTTATAGTTTTGTAGAGCAATAAAATTATGAAAATACAGTTTATTTTCTTGGAGATCTTTAAATTCCTTTCGATGTATCATTGCATGTACCCTTAAGGTCTTTTTTGTTTGAAATTAGCAGCGAAAGGACTACGTTTATTTCGACTTTCTTCTTCTTTATTTTCCTTTCTTTGCACAGTCTCTCGCGAAGCCTTTCTTTCCTCAGTCCAAATGTCCACGCTTCTTTTTATAGGTTTGTACTGAAAACCTTGATTCTCAATCAATGATTACTCTTAATCGTTACTACTTTTATCCGATGAAATATTTTAAATAATTGCTTTCTACTGGAATTCATTGAGTATTACTGAATACTAATTATTTTAGAGACTCATAAAGTATTTTTGCCATGTAATTAGAGATTGTCACAGACACTCAGAGATTTGTAAGAAAGTGACACGTATATCGACAACAGCCAACACATTGTAATTCGAGTTCTCTTTAGCAAGCAATAAACATGGGATAATTACTACTTGGTATTCAACATACGCTGGGGACGTGAGATAATATATATCTCAATAAATATTCCTTTTCGCATTATAATTATAATCAGATAAATGATTCAATTATTACTTATGTTCGATAATAAATTACTGACCAGAAAAAAATTGACAACTGATCTCGTGCACTCACCGCAAAACCGCCACTTGTGGATTTGTGGGAACATTTCTGGTATAATTCTAGTAATTTCGTAAAGAAGATGGCATTATAAAAATGCTTTAAATATTACTGAAGTGAAGTATAAAGTCCGGTATATACGGTGCAGTTTTCGTGCAGATTTCTCATACAGTTTCTGTTCAGAAACTTCAAGATCCCAAAATGAGAGTATAAAAACGCTAAGTCGCTCATACAAAATCTGTTCGCTATCTGTATGAATCGCCACAAAACGCCGCTAGGGGATCTACAGGGTAACAACTGAATTGGGCTGTCCGAGTAATTTCAATGGCTATTTTTCTGTGCGTGCGTTAGGCTGTGTGATCTTTCTTTAAGTATGAATTATGCATGAGAGGCATAGAGGAGAAAAATAAGGGTGGGAGGTAGTTTATCACAATTTCACGTCACACAAACGAACCTTGACACACCTAACTACAAAATCGAAATATCCGATTACCATTGCGTCGGGTAAGTAAACAATTTTGCTACTAGATGTGCTTCGCAGCTTTCTGCATGAAAAATTACGAACATGCTCAAAATTTTTCAGGCAGGAAACGTGCAGTCTGAACTGCACGAAAATCGGCACGAAAAACTGTGCCATGTATATCATATATTGTTTTTAATCCTGTATCTATCCAATCTTATCTCAACTTATTTAGGTCAATTCTATTCAGGTCAAGCTACAATCAGTGAATTGTTTGTGCCTTGTTTTAACTTATTACACAGACTTGGGATGAAAAAACTTTCTTGAAAAGTTCAAATGTGTCATAAATTTGTGCGTTGAAATAAAAATGTAAATAGAAATGCTCCAACGGCGCAAATGGACATTACACGAGATTCGTTCACAAATTTACATTTATAGTATAGTAGTTCCTTATCAATTTAGCATACGTACAGTTCCCCGATGATCTGTGAACATAGGCACATTTGCAGCCAAATACGCAAATTAAATGGATGTTTACAGAAGATTTTATAACCTCCTCTTCACTAAACACTGTACCGTCATTGTTAGCAGTTTCTAGTAGGTATTTTGTAGTGCATTCTATTTGCTTTGTGCCTTACGTGCCAATGACGTAAAATTCATTTCCAGAGAGAAGTTGTGTGAATGTTCCAGACAATATTTTGTGTATTCATGATGACCTTACTAGAAAGAAATGTTCAGAGTTTGTTAAAAGTGTGTGTCGTCCTTGTTTTGGAGTGAACCTTAGAGGTCGAAAAAAAAACACGGACACATTAATATGTCTTATATACATCAATTTTTAAAACAAATTTCTTGTTCCTGACTTTCAAGAGTTTTAATAATACATAAGATTAGTAAATGATTTTATATTGGACATCCAAAAGGAATGAGCAGTTTGAAGTCTGACTTATTTGTTGATTAAATTTAATTAATTAAGAAGAGGGATGTACACGTTTATGTTAAGGAGCTGAGGGTGTCATGGTTTACGGAGATTTGAATCTACTTATGGGAAATCTAGAATTTATATGTGAATATATTGTACTTTTTCCCATGATGGTACTTGAATACGTATGCCAATTGTTTTCTAATTTATTTATGATTTCTTCTAGTTTGGAGTTTTTTAATTCTCAATGAATTTATTCAATTTAAATGAATCAAGAGGCATTGAGAGTATTTTTTTTTGGATTACTTTAATTTTGTTTAGTTTGCTAGTATCTGCCCCATCTCAGATTTGGGCATCCGTAAGTTATAGTAGGAAGGATCCTTGATTTGAATAGTAGCAGTCGGCATTCGATTTTCGATGTAGAGCGCTGGTTTAGTCCTATATCTCTGAAGATTTAAGATTTTGGCCGAAATCAAAAACGAAAATCTTTGTATTTGGAGTCACAATAACACGGAGGGGGCAAAATAGTGACTTATTTTTACTGCTATGTGGCTAAGAATTATAATATGAAAACTATGAAAGTTATTGTGAATCCACATTTTCCATCAGCATAACGTCCTGTTGCTGAGGGAACACATATTCCTATTCCTGAACCACACGAGTATTCAGAACTTACTCCTGTCTATTTCATGTACAGACCACGAAAATGATGTGTTTCATATGGATGCAAGTCGTAGCCTCGAACTGTCCATTCGCAATAACGAGCGATTTAATAAGATACATTGGTCTAAGGAAAGAGAAAGCGGAACTCTTGAACTCCAGGTTGGAAGAATATAATTTATTGGCAGCGGAAAACACTATTTATCTGTATTGAAGCTGAGGAATTTACATGTTACTTTTTACAGGAAGATGACGCACTATGCTTCAATAATACCCCCGGGTTAAAACAAAAATTTACAAATTGGAACAGTGACGAACTTTTTTATGGTTCATCAGAAAGAGCCACGGTCCGATCACGATTTGTCTCTTCCCCCTCCATAACTTACCTTCTACCCTTACACACTTAACATGCGCCTCACGACCACACATGTTAGCAGACCAGTCGGGAGCCGCAAACGTATCACGGTTGGGCCGGTGTCCCGCTGAGAGGGAGTAACCTAAAGGAGGAAATCTCGTGCAAGTCGATGAGTAGATCCACACCAGATCTCACCATCCAGTGGGGGAGGAACACTGCCACTTCCCGGGATGAAGTATTCACTACACTTACAGGACAAAAGAAGTTGCAGCAGTAGCTGGTGTGCCCGGAATCAATCTGCCTACCAAAATAAGTATAGAAGCGTATTCGTGCACAATGTAACGAGTACGCTTAAGTATTTGTTGGGTACTAAAAAAACGTACGAGAATATTGAACTAATTCCTACACAATTCAGCAAAATAACGACTGGGACCTAACGGTTTTGTGCACTTCTCTTGGAGAGAACTTTACACGACGTTTCCAGGGCGCATTTGTGAATGAGAATGCCATGTGTGAATGCAACACTGGAACCAATTACAATCCCTCCCCTCACAAGCTACTTTTGAACTAGGAATGAAAAACATGTTGAGAATAGATCTTGTTGATGCACAGAAAATACTTATCCCACAATTGCTTATGAAATTATGACTTACGAAACATTTTTCTAAAACAGTACTAAAAACCAGGATATTCTCTACATATCTCTGTGAAGTGTTCAAACCTTTCAGGAAATCAACCCAATAAAGAAATTTGCGTTGAACCAAACACCAGGAGACTAATGTTATATGACGAATTTACGGCTACGATAACATATTGTGACAAAAGTGTTTGGATGTCAATTAAAAAAGTGTGATTAATAATTTCCTAAGAAACCATAAAGGCCTGAAATGCATGGTGATAGTTAAAAATATTAGGAAGATGAAGTAATGGAAGCAATCTGCGTCCAGTTAACATGACTTCCACTACTTGATCATTTAATTACATCAACACCACATAAGAATTTACACAGTAAACGGAAGAGCTTCGATGACTTATTTGGTGAGCTTGGAAACTTGCATGCGCATTTATATTTCTTTCCTGAAACTGATGGTGTAATGAAGGGGGTGATGTGAGGAACTTGGAGAACTTTCCCTCCAAGATATTATCGAGAGAAACCAGGATATGGTAAATTAAATATTAGGGAGATTACTACTAGATGCTACCTCGGCACACACCACAGAACATACGTAAAAGCAGTACTCACATCTTCACGCAGAAGGAAAAAAGACATTTCGAAACACTTGATTAAATTTTTCGTATACGAAGGAGAAGCTAATAGTTTGTGAAGTAAAAATGATAATCAATATTTCTCAGAAAACATATTTTATTTCATCAAGATTTCTTAACTAATTACGGAAAATTTTTATCCTCTAAACACATCGTAGTGCGTGGTGAAAATATGGTGTGTGTTGGAATAAAAGTAAGTTAAGTTGCGATATACACACTTCAGTCAATTAATAATAAATTTCGTGTCAATTTTTAAAAGAAGTTTTCATAATCCTTAAATTTGCATTTCTGAGTTGTTTGCGAAACATTCTTTCCACAAACACACAAAGTCGTTTCCTGAGGATGAGTTATTTTATTGGAGTTCATATCCAATTAAAGATATGATCTAGAAATTCTGTAACGCGACGACGTCCTTGAATCCGCACATTATGTCGAGAAAGGGAGCAGCGTGCTCAGTTGCCTATGAACATCTGGATTCGATTTCGTAACAGTGAGTCACTTCCTGTGCTCTCTCGCACTACAAAGAACGGAGCCGAATGCCAGGAGATTTTTATGAGCGACCTTCTTCGTGACAGTAACCAGTGTTTATAGCAAGACAATCAAGCTCCCTGCGGCTAACCGATCAGCACGCCCCCCAGCGCTGCACGACCTTTCTAACGGAACCTTTGCGCACATTGTGTTGGAGAACACACTGCTCGGCCATTTCTCTGCCGCTTGGACTCCGTTAAGAACAAACGCAGGCACTGATTCAAACAACTGTTTACTGTTTTAGGTCGAAAACAAAATTATATTGTAAAGATTAATAAATACCTTATTTAATAAAAAAAAGATGTGGAGAGAAAAACATAATTATAATGGTGTTTCTTCAATTCCATGTGCAGTTCAACTCGCTGGGAAGTTTGCGTGCGGGACGTGTGTTACCATGTGAAGAAAGGTAAGAAAACGCGTGGATTTAATATTATAAATATTTATATTATTAAAATGTCATTATGAAAAACGACAGAATTGGTCATGCAACTCTATGTAATAAACTTAGTTCAACAAAATGAATTCACCCTTAAATAGAAAGGTTGGGAGAGTGATTAGTTCTACAACAATCTTATTTCCTGCATAGATAAATGTTTTCGAAATATTTGTATTACAGTACTAATTCTGTTTAAATGTTGTGTGTTCAAGACGAAGCGCGATTCAAACGCAAGACTTTTTTGTCATCTTGGAAATTTTGCATACAGTAGTTGTGAAACTTTCATAGTTACTATTGCTTCTTACCTTTTTACGATGATTTGTGTTCTTCCTAACTTCCTATAATTTGATCTGTGTATGATTTTCTTCTGATTATAAAATATTTTGTACAATTATCTGTGCAATTAAAGTTAATCCGTTCAAAGACAATTAAATACTCACTGCTTTTACCTTTTTTCGTTACACAATTTCATGTAAATTGGATTTTAATTAACAAATGTCACTTTGATATGATGAATCAAATGATGAATGAAATTTCTGCAATAATATTTAAGTATTTGTTATTGACTTTTACCATGTTTTTAGGCGTAGTATTTGATAACAATGACTTTTGGTGCAATTTTATTCGTAAAAAAGCATTTATGGCGTTTGGAAAAAAAATATAAAAATGAAGTCGTAGTTGTAGTAAAATACTTAACGCAGGAAGTGGAAATGGGAGGGGGAGGTGTTGATTTCTGGGCACTTCAACAGCTATGGTAATTAGTTACGTATGAGCAGAGAATGTTTTACTTCAGGGTGGAGAGGTTCTCTTCTCGCTAGATTGAGATGTCCGGCACCAACCAACATGTTGCCGCTGTGCGGAGGACTCGATGAGGTATCGCGTCATCCAGGCAACGTTCGATCTCATGACATGAGTGATTGTGTAGTTTATGGACGTTTATGAGTGAATATGGAGAGAGAATAGGATAAAAAAGAGGAAGAAAAGATCGCAAGATCGCTTAAGGCTATTGCTTAGGTTATTCGCCGGATATTGAACGGATAAATCACGGAAAACTACCGATCAGAGCTGCCGACCGCTAGAATTCTCTAGTCAGCGGCTGAACTCGACCTAGCTATGTACTGGTATTAAAAGTTCAACAGGACTGTAACGCCAGTATCCTCCGGCCAGAGCAGGACAGCTGCAAAGGCAGTGGCACTGAGATAAACTTAGCTGTTGGGATATCTGATTTATATAACATGATCACCGATTATTTCGGTCTCTTTGAATTTGTGTTAACGAAAGTTTACTGAATTTATCTTAAGGATACATAGAAAGTGTTACGAGATATTACAACAGGCAAAATGTTTAAACTAATTTTAATATTTCGAACATGTTTCGTAAATAGGGTATTAAATATAGTATCTTAAATGGCGGTTTTTAACTTACAGCTCGGTAAATTTCTCAATAGACCAGATAGTTACATTAATACTTCCGGTTTCTGTTCTTCAATGAATTACCCAGGAAGAACACTGACCTTCTCAAAGCAGTGGCCTGGCCTTGACCGAAGACCAACATCCCACAGGAAATGTCGAGATGTAAAATCCACTTTATATCGCATTTCCGGCCTCTCTCTTATACATTTACCTTTCTCTTTTCTTTCATAAGGTATTTCTTTTCTGCCTTTCTTAACTATTCTTTGGAATAGCTTCGCTATTTGTGCTTAAATGGGGCATTAAAATGTTTTGGTAGATGCATTGTCAAAATTAGCGCACGTGCTAGAATATTCATTCCCACATACAGATACAAACAAAACATTCTTTGAAGTAGATATTAAGTTTCACACGTTCTAGAATTCACGTAATAAAAGTATGAAAATAATTAATCTTAATAGAGTTGGTTTAAAACGAAATAAGACATAGTGCTTTGGGAATTCAGGAAGGATTTATGCAAAAAAACAACAATGAAATAGCCGAATAAGAGCAATTATAACTGAAACATGTCTTTATCAGTAAATGTGAAATTAAGATTTTCACCAACACTTATAAAAATGTCTGAAAAGTATTCTACTTAAGCATATGTGAAACAAAAACACTGGTCTAGACCTTTCTGTGAAGGGCCCATACATTAAATCGCTGAAGAGGGATAAAAAATGAGAATTAATTTGAGAATGCAAATGTTGAAAGAGTTAAATATGAATTATCTTATAGGTAAATTCGTGCCTTATTGTATATATTCAATTTTTTTAGGATGTCATAACATAAAGGTAATATTTTCTTAATCGTGGCAATAAAACCATTTCTCGCTTATAAATGTGGGACTAATTATATTTTTTTAATTCACTAAGTAATTACTAATCTTATAAGCTCAACTGCTCATCTGTTTTCGAAGCTTCAACCTACTGAGTTATTGAAATAATGTTAATCTATTATATAATTCTGACAATAAATGTATGTATGAACAGGGGCTGAACCAAAAATTTAAAAAAAACGTAAAACATATGCCTGAATTCAATTGTTTATTGTAGCGAAATTCGTTACTACCGCTATCATATTTGACTATTGCTTCCTACACCTCTCCAGCACGTCAACTTACATCAAGCTTCAGTCACTTTTGATAGTTATTTATGTAATTGTGAGTAAAGCAAGACTGAGCTATTAAAATTGAACCATGGGCAACTTGTTGGGAGTGGTTCAGTTGGTACTTCTGAAACCAAAGTGGCCCTGTTTGGTGTTGAGGACGGTACAGTATCTAAAAGTGAAATCATAAAGGACGACACGAAACAGGCGTAAGCCTAATCCTTGAGGTGTAGAAGAAGAAGATAAGAGACTGAAAAAAACCTATCCATTAAATATCAACGAGAGAGTTGGGAAGTCCAGACAGATTAACATTGTGTACGACTGTGGAGAAAATGAGAAGACTAAAACCACGAAAGGGTGTGTCGCACTCTATGTCGTGCTCACAAACCTTGTCAGCACATAACAAAACAGAAAAAAGAAAGCTCCATATGCAGGGTATTTTCGGACCAACAAAGATAGTTGCGAAGTAACCAATTGTTAGGGTGTTTCAGAATTTTTCTACTTACATATTTGCCCCACAAAAACATTTGAACCATTACAATGAAGCGAAATATGTGTGAGTTTACAAAATTTAGTTCAATACAATTCGCATCCAGGCGGCAGTGCCTAGTGATGGGGAAAAACGATGCAGATCAGGGACCGGATAAGGAGGGTTTAGAGGGTGAAACTGGGTGGAGCGGAAGGAGATGATAGAGCAGAAGAAGCGGGAGGACGGAAGGAGCGGGCGGAGGCGGAAGAAGCAGAAGGAGCAAAAGGAGATGAAGGGGGGTAAAGAAGGGGCGGAGCTAAAGAAGAAATAAATAAGGAAATGGTATATTGTGACTATTCCACTCGTGAATTTATCACTAATAGCGATGAACTATACATCGGGTGCGCACCAATCATGTGGGTGTATTCCCAAAAAATATCGCTTTCTCTTACCACCATCACCCTGTCGCCTAATCACATGACGCGATACATCAATCGTAGAAACGCTGTCAAGTGCACGTGGAGCTTGAATACAATTTAATAATATTTTGCCCATTCTGAAACTATCTTGAAGGTAATTTCATCCGTGAAATAATCTTATTAAATACCACTCGTGCATTGGAAATGTTCAGAAAATTCCATTGTGGTAACCCAAAACAAGAATTTATTGGAAATTTCTCTTGCAACTTGCTTATTACCTATAATAATATTTGGTTGTGGTTATAAAATATCAGGACAACGTTCGATTACTTTAGCAAGATATAAATATTTATTGAGAAATAATGCCGACAAGTCTAAATTTTGAAGGTTTTGTTGAATTTCGCAATAGTTTTCATAATTTAAATTACATTATTTATTATCTGAGTTACGATATCATTCAACCTACTATTTTTTCAAACATTTAATATAAATATATGAATGTCAATATTGTAAGAAAAACATGGTTCCAAGGCAAAAAATAAAGAGATTTGGAACAAACGTGAGATTTGAAAAATAGATGGTGATAAAGTAGTGCAAAGATTCGTCTTCTCACTTTTTATTCAAAAGTGCGGAATTACAAGAATGTCCCATTAACAAAAAACAACCAAAAACGAAGTACTCTTTTGTAATATATGTTTTAAGAAAAATAATAACAATCTTTTTGTTTAGTTTTTCGAACGAAGTTTATTAATTTGTAAATATTTGTATAAAAATTATGAAAATCAGTTTCATTTATTGCTAAATATATTTACTATATTATAAAAATTCAAATTTCAGTCTGTGGACATGCTTAAAAAAATCCTCTTTCTGATTTTGACGAATCGTTTTCTTTCACATTTACGTACATGGTAATTAAACAAGTCAGCGCAATATTGGTCTAAGGCACATTTTATGCAAACGGTGATATATCAAGTTAATGTTTCATAATTGCGGTTAAAAAGAGTTATAAAGAGAAAAACTAGTGACTTCGTTCTTAACTTTATAGAAGAAAACCGGTCAAACCAACAATATACAAAGATAGTTACCATTCGTAGATAACAAATGGTGTCAGTAACTCATTTTTTATCATTTGGAGGTTAGATCGCTATTATGCTTAGGCCTTCATTTGCGTTTGTGGTATTCTGCCCTGCGAGTCCTTTTAAAATTAGAACTTGAAAACATCAAGTGTTTGAAAGTATTAATAGAGGTTAAAATTCGCCGACCTGGATCGTTGAGGTGGCTAGACCCAGCGCCTCGGTCTGAAGGGTCACTGGTTTGAGTCCTGCCATGTGCAATGTTTGTCCTTTGTTTTTCGTGTGAGAGTTGTCGCGGAAGGCCTTGTGAGCCGGCTGACAACTTACCGAGGACCCCGCAAGTGTGTCCATGTCTAGTGTAAAGGTTAAAATGTTTCATGAGGAACGTAGTTCGTACCCTGTGCGGATAGTCGAAATAGGCATCCCCTGAAACTAAGAAAGGAAGAAAAACAAGGTCTAAAATACCAAGTAAACAGCCGGGTGAAAAGTAAGTTACTATCCAGCTTCACTATTCAATGAATTGTGTAACATTCATAATTTTTAGGAAAGCGTTAATGAATTTGTATTCTGATATATGTTTGAAAAAGATTCCTGTCTACTGGTTCATCTCTTACATGTTGATAATTCTGGAACAGACAACTCGCGAAGCATTTAACTTTCAAGAGGCATTATGACAATTATATGACGAAAATATTAGAGATACTGGAGTTAGTAGTTTTATATCACAAGCAGAAGAGAAAATATGACTGAATTATTACAAAGTGAATCATTACTCTTTTGAGAACAGAGACATTTCAAACTAGAGTTATTCGTGAAACAATTCGGATATCGCACCTGATGCTAATTTGTTTGATTTTTGTAGTGAAAGCAAGAAACTTCTCTCTTGCACCATTTTCGCTAGTAACTCAATGGCGTGTTTCTGACTACAGTTCACTGACGGTGTTGGCATTCTTTCTTAGGATTCCAGAACAGATCTTTAAAATTCCAGAATCTTTAAGTCACATCTGTTCGAATGGTTTGATGGATAGATGATTATGATTACACGATATGAATGCGTAAAGAGGAATAGTGGGAATAGAAGAAGAGGACACGGGAGAACTCAGGGAAAATGCAATGTCTCTCTGTCCTCCACAAATACCATTGGTTCTCCGAGATTGGGAATGCCGGTACGCCGAGGCAAGGCCAACAGAAAACAATTTTGTGCGATGTGGAGGAGAGTCCCCTTCACATACAAGCACACAAACGCGTGCAAGCACACAAACGCGTGCAAGCACACAAACGCGTGCAAGCACACAAACGCGTACAAGCACACAAACGCGTACAAGCAAACAAACGCGTACAAGCACACAAACGCGTACAAACGCATATACACACACAAACGTATGCAAACACACAAACAAAAATAACAATGAAATGTACTTTCATCAAGTGTTTATTTTCATCAAGTCTTTCTTTCAAGTTAATATTATATTCTTGTAAATTGATATATATATATAATTTTGGTGGATCACCATAATGATGTAATATTGATTTGAATGACGTACGAAAATATTTGATTGAAAATTATTTAAATTTAAAATAAAAAAAATTAATAAATTAAAAAATAAATCGTAATTAAAATACAATGCCACCCAATAAGCAAATTTATGGAGAATGAATAAAAAATTGAACTGAAATGACGAAATTTTCCGGAATGAAATTCCGTACTAAAAATTACCCCCGAGCCACGGATTGGTCCGCATTCACCTCTCCCCGCGCGGAGGTGCAACGGCGGCGCCGCTGTCCGCCCTGTCCCACCCTGCGGCCGCCGTTCGCCCGGCCAGTCCCGTTGCGGAGGCGTGACGCGCCGCTCCCATTATTCGCGGGCCGCTCGCAGCGGACGCGCGCGCGCGACGCCCTGTCCACGCGCGCCGCGGACCGCGACCTTTTCGGCGCACGCGGGACCTTCGCGGCGGCGTGTGCCGGTAGCCGCAGATGCGTATCGCGGCCGACGCGTCTGTCATTAAGCGCCGTGCTGCGGCAGGGGGCGCTAGCGCTGGCGTGCGGTGGCGGTGGCGCTGGGCAGTGTGACATTGTAGAAGCCGCCGCCCCTTCACCGCCGTTTGTCGCCTGCCGCCACGAGGCCTCCTGCCCGCGACGTCGCAACCTTCTCCAGCTCCGCGCTGCGTCGCCGACCGGCCGGCCGCCGCCGCCGCCGACTGCCCGCGCAGGCGCTTTCCGGCGCGCTGCTGCCTGCGGTGCTGCCTCCACAAAACTCCTCGCGATGGGAACCAGAGGCGTAACGTTCGGACCCGAAATACGGGCGGACCGTGATAAGAGAGGGCCTACATTTAGGGGATATATTTTATTATTTAAGGTACTAACTCTCGTGATTGTTAAATTTTTTATAAAGAGGGTCCTTGTCAATGTTTTGCGAGTGGGGCCAGGTAAAACAATGTCTATTATAAGGGGATATATTTTTTTAAATTTCTTAAGGTAGCAACAGTTGTGAGTGTTATGTTTTTATAAAGAGAGCCCCGATAAAGGATTTGGGAGCGGACCCATACTAATTAGTTACGCTACTGATATGAACGTTAACCTCTCAGCCCGGGAGCGCTTTACCACTTCTCAGGTTGCACATCCTGATTCATTGTCGAACCTGATTCATTGTCTTCACATGTGCGAAGCATACGTAAGCAAAGCAAATATCACTTATTTATTAATATGACTTAGACAGAGAATAACAAAGCAGAGCCTGTACCAAGGGAACCAAGCGTGTGAATCCTTGGCTGCCCGGAAGTCGCCGCGTCCTAGGCGCAGATGCCATCGTTTTGGCCGGCATTCTCCGACCTTCCTCAGGGCGAAATGCATCATTCGAAATGCAGCATTTAGCCCTGAGGATGGCCACAGAATGGCGGCCGAAACTTTCCGCGTGTAGAGAACATCACTTCTAGATGAAGGGTTAATGTAGAGAAGAAGAGCATAAGGGAGGTTCTGCACATGCGCAGTTCGAACTTCGCATCTTTTTTTTTGCATCTGCGTATGCGAATAAGATCTAAATTGAAGTTTATTGCCCTGCAAAAACTGCATGACTGCAAACTGCGACAAGGGGTGGCTCACGTTATATTGAACATGAAAACATGCAGCTTGGGAGCCTTCACGGACCTGTCTTCTGTGTGTTCACGTTCTTCAAGTATTGTTTAACTCGATAACAAGACACCAAACCTTTGTCTTTATATCATTTTTACGTTTGAATGACATTGTGAATTAGTCTTCACTTACCGGCAAAGATGGCTCGGGGCATAAACTGATATCAGTGCATTGCCTCTAACCAGGAGGTCCTAGGATTTGAGTCCCGACGGTGGCAGGGATTTCGACACTAGCTTCTCTGTTCGGATTCAGTCGCTGCCTGGAGGAGAATTCTTGTGGCAGACTGCTGTGATCTGTAGTTTTCCATGTTTCTTTCGATTAACACCAGGCGAATGTCGGAGCAGCACCATAACAAATGTGCTACGGACTGCGCGCGATCTTCCTCTTCCTTGTCCTTTCCTCCTCCTTAGTTACACACATTTACTCTCCCGTGCACTGCACTACCGCATATGTCGAAAGACCAGACGGGAGCTTAGAGTTTGTCCCGGCTGGGTCGGTGTCAAGCTGGTGGGAGATACCTGGTTGTGGAAATACCTCGTAAGTTGACGTATGTCGACACCAGTTCTCTCCAGCCAGCAGGAGAAAATGACCGCCATTTCCCGCGATAAAACATACACTACACTAACGGGGCAAGTGGCGTAAGCAGTTAACGCGACCGGAGTCACCATTTAATCTAAGAGTATTTATTTCACTTTGCAATGTTAGAAGGGTCGCTACTGTGACCCTTCGTCAACGCACAGTATTAAAGATTTTTTTTGTAAGGGTTGTGCCTAGAGGATAATTAGGAACCACTTGATTTCCTTATTTTGAGAATTCTTCCATATTTACCAGCTGAAACTAAAACTCAGAATATTTTTACACCCTTGAATGTTGAATGACATACCATTTTACCATATAGTTCACCGAGGAAAATATTCTCGAAACAAACTGCGTGCAAACTTAAAAATTAATATACTCGAAATTAAAAAGATCGTTAAAATATGTTTTTTTAATATTTGAACATTATCTACATAAACAATGTAACTTGTAGTAAATTACATTATTTATAATGTTTTGCATCACACATTATGTATGTATTACAACTTATAATACATTTCATAAAAAAATTACATATATTTGTATCTTAACTGTAAACAATTGTTCCTAAAAATCAATATTAAATTAGGGGAGCCAATATCTCAGAGTACTTAAGGCGCAAAATAAAGGTTTCGCTTCACATACTCCTCTCAGCGCCGAATAGGAAGTGTGCTGGACCCGGAGTGCCCAGCAGCCCAAATCGTGGCCTGCGCTGCCCAAGTGAAGACGCATCGTTATGGACGAGCTGCTGCTGTGGCCGCGGGAGACGCTACCGAACTGCTCAGCAGCAGCTGCTGCTGCCAGTGACTCAGAGGCAACGCCAGTAGCAAAGTGGCAAAACTAGTCTTGTCAAGGAATTAAAAGAAAGATTTATGGCTCTTCTCTTAGCACAGGACCCGGGATAATGATCCTATTCAGAAAAAGGAAAACGGGTAGTCCGACAAGTCAAGGTTTAATCTGATATAAATCATCTTCTGCAAACAAAATGATGAAAAATCCTACGTTTGAATTTCTGTAAGACGTGAAATTGAAGTTGTTCTAAACTGCATTAGGTTATGAATGTGGAGTAGTGTCTGGAGAATACAAATTAGTAATTAGGTATACATTGAGATACGGGGGAAGATACAATACATGATACTGAAAATATAGTGATTTTAGCTGCAAGTTTTTAATTGAGGATGACACTGAAAATATTTTATAGGCTTGGGAAAGATACACTTCAAACTAAGCGATTTGCGTAAACATAAACGTTAGAAAATCGTATAAATATGTCTCAACTTTTTAAAATTACGGCGGTTTTAAAATGAAATATTGAGATGGTTGTAATTTTCTTTTAATGAAATGTAACCACTAATAAGGAAAAACAAAAATATTCATTTATCTATTTTCAGGGTCGATAAATTTACAGCATACACCGTAAAATTGAATGAGGTATCTTATAGTTTGATTAAATGAAAAACATTTCAAAAATTCAAATCAAGAATACAACATTGATTTGCAGTAATAAATAAAATACAGAAGAGGGAACCATAACAAAGAGAGTAACTTAACACAAACAACTAACGGAAAACTTTAATTATTTCGAATTGTCCATGTATGCCTTCTTGCATACGTGCACAAGTAGTCAAACATCATTCATGTTTTTCCAAATCTTCCAGCTCCTCCAAGACATACATTCCTAGTTGACAATTAAGTTATTCAGTCTTTACTTCTGATTGAACAACATCTTACATTGCATAAAGTTTCGTCGTCCACCTGAATGGTCAGGTATCACACTCCGTTTGCCAAGATGTTCATTCATCCTCTGGTTATTGATTTCCTTTCTCGGCGTACCTTGCCCGTCTCTACAGTGTCCGGCCTTGCCAACCTGTAGTTTCAGTCCAAGCAGACCGTGCACACAAATGTCTTCTTGATGTTGAAACTCTGATAAACTTGACTCCTTACAATACACAACTAATAAATTTTAAGCAAATAATTTAAAATTAAAAAGGGTGTAATATTGTACTTGAGAAGATAAATCAAGGTGACAAAGGAAAATGTAAAATTGAAAATGAAAAGAAAACATAACCCCCAAAGGATTATCCATATTATTGCGAAATTTTTAGAAAAATGAGTTAAAAGGGGGAGAAATTACAAGAAAAGTCGCGTCAAAGTGCGAGAATGTCGAGAAAGAGATTGGGTGATTTCCCTACTGAAGAAAAATGTAAGAAAAAACTGAAGGTAAAAGAAGCAGGAATGTGCCTGTTGTCAGACAGTCACTCACTACTCCGCGCAGAGTGTGGGGTGGGGAGATGAATCTCCACGACAGGCCTGCAATTATTTTCTGTTTACAGTGCTCCGCCAACGAATCCTCGCGGATGCCCTTAGGAGTCTTCGTTAATCGCAGCAGTTTCATCTGCCAGGAGCTCCCGTTCTCCAGACCAAAAGCGTCGGTTGAACGTCTTCCGAAGGCAACTGTTACAAAAATTCATTTCGGAGTTGGTAAACATACTAGAATATAGTTTTCAGACGGGCCGCGATGGGGTGGAGCGGGACGGAACGCAGTTGCCGGGGAATGAAAATAAAATTATTTCCATTTTACACTTAAAATAAAAAGGGGGCACCATGTATTGCATACATTACCATTTCAGTTTAACAGATGATTGTGATGAATACGTGAGCTACACCTGATTCTTCAGATAATGATAACTGATGATAATAATAATATTAATAATAGTGTAATAACGATATTAGTAATGTAGGGACAAATACAAGGATATTGTTGCAAGAAATAGTACAAACATGAGAAATTGAAATTGAACTAGAATAATTACAACAAATATTACTTATATTGAAGAAGAATATATAAAGAAGAAACATCTGTCACAACAGAACGAACTTCTTGACCACAGTGCGTACTTCAGAACGTAGATAATAGGAACGTCTTCCTTTCTACTATATCGAAAACAATGTGAGCTACGTTGAAAATATATATTACGAAAATTATGATGATAATAAAAATCTTAGCAAAAAATCTTGTCTGCAGGGGTATTAGAATCTTCATATTGGGCCTTCCATAGAAGACTATGGACTAAGAATTCATTCTTTTATCAAATACAAAAATCTCAATGGATCAAGATATCCGAGGTAATATTTGTGTTACATAGATGAAGCAGAAACTGCCATAATGTAATGATTAACGAGAATTTTCAGCCTGCACTCCCCAACGGTCAAATTGTAAGCCAAATCATATTGCAGTTGCCAAATTAGGATATATATTCTTCCTCCTCTTCTTTTCTCTCTCTCTGCCTCTCTCTCTCTGTCTCTCTCTCTGTCTCTCTCTCTGTCTCTCTCTCTGTCTCTCTC
>BOPP01000148.1:387636-414211 GCA_017312745.1 Gryllus bimaculatus | reverse complement strand
CACGCCTGCTGTCAACAAATAAAAATATGCTAGTAAAACTGCCAATGCAAACAATGACGGAATATATAGTGCTATATTGTAAAATTTGTAAGTAATGTATATAATATCTTGTAAAAACGCGAGTACAATGGTTAACTCATATTGTATTAAGCCATGACAATTTCAAATGATTAACAACATATTTCGTTGGTTTACTATAATTCCGTTGTGTTTATTAATATTTTATAGCGTATTAACAAGCGTGAATAAGATAAACGCTGTTCTTCACAAAAATCGTTTATGTGCAAGTTATACAGTTGCACAGTTATATTGATCGCGCATTAAAGTCCTACAACTAATTCGAAAAGAACTTCGGTGAAGTGTTGGTAAGTAGTTGATGTTGTTCCGTGCCAAAGACTTGGAAACGATACCTACAATCTGCCGAATTGGTTAGTGGTCTAGATACATGGGATGATATGAATTTTTTCACCAAAGGAATGCCCAAGATCTTTTGTAACTTTCAGCTCTTTCTATTATAGCTGATTGTCAAAAGATATAGTTAATAATATACAGGGATTTAATTAACTATAAAGGCAATACCTTTACATTTGTTTGGGTTTAGTAGTTAGTGGTTTTGAAATGAGTTGAGATCTTGAATTCTGACTTCTCAATCAACGTGACTGTGGACGTTAGTCACGTGACTGTTGACGTTAGTCAACGTGACTGTTGGACGTTAGTCATGTGACCGTTGGTCGTTAGTCAACGTGACGTTGGACGTAGTCCCACGTGACTGTTGGACGTTAGTCACCGTGACTGTTGGGACGTTAGTCACGTGGACTGTTAACTCTAACCTTAGACAACGGTCACAGTGTTAGCCGAAATATCGTCGCTCCAACATCGAGTGATGTTTTCAAAACATCGCTGTTTTTATAGAAACATCAGTGTTTTAAATATCGATATATTAACACCAATATTTTATGATCGACTTTTTTCCCGATGCTTTCTTTCTGCATGAAAAATTCTCATGGTCACAATACTGTAAAAGATAAAATATGAAATAATAAGTGATAATAACTCTAATATTTTTGTGCTGAAACCAAAGGAAATGATGGTTGCACTATCTACAACGATCAAATTTTCTAGCCCGAGATAACCTATGACTTGTATTTCCTCTTCATATTCATTTCGCACATTGAGATGTGGTCAACAAATTCGCTGACGGAGTAGGTTCAGCACTTTCTTAACATACCCTTATTCGTCAAATTGATAATTATGAACACTGTCAAATTAAATTTTATTACTCACGAATATAATGCTATAGGTTATTAATTCAGTCTATAATCATGTTGAAACACATCGACGGTATTTACTCGATGTATTTTTAATATCCATGTGTTAATTTTGAACGTTGATGTTTGCTAACTTCGATGCTTTGTTATCGACGTCGCATCACTAGTTTGAACGAATCGGCCATATCGGACGCTAACATCTGACGTCGGCCGACCGGCATGTCGGCCGACCGGCATGTCGGCTAAAATCGGCGTGACTGTGACCGCCGCCTTGCGGTTCGCCCTGCGCGGGGAGCTGAAAATCGGCCCGTTCGGTGGCGAAGGCCCCGCGTGAGGCGCGAGCGGCGGCGGGGCGGCGGCGCTGTATGGTTAGCGGTGGCCGCCGCCGTGGGCGGGGGCGCGGGCGGCGGGGGCATCCCGGTGGCGAGGGAGCGCAAGGCCGCGCGGCCCGTCGCCCGCGGCGCATGCGCACTGTGGGCCCCGTCGGAGGAACTGCGGGGCTAAATAGTTTCGCACAGCGTGTCATAAATCAATATGATGTACAACGCGCCAGTTAAGGGCACCAGTGGCCGCAGGGCACCAGTGGCTAGTGTTAGTTTTTGCGTTCCCCCTCTCCAGTTGCCCTGGAGAGGCGGGAATTTATTTTCTTCCAAGATACAAAATAGCTGCAGCCGATAAATCTTTGGCAGTTTGTGAGGGTCTAACAAATATACTAACTAAAATTAAATTATAACTAATTACATGGTCACTTGGGGCTGAGCCAGCTATACATTACTTTTTAGATTTTATTTTTCAGTTCTTTAAAATGTTATTTTTTCTTCTTTTTTTCATTCACACTAACATTCATACTCACATTCGTACTAGTGACAGCACTAGCGACAGAAATTATGTTTGTAGCAAGAGCTGGAGCTTGTAACAAATGAAAACTTAAATTGCTTAACTATACTCAAAATAGATGCCCTTCAACTGTTTACCAGGGATTGCCTTGTTACGAACATAAACGCAATTTGTAATAGCCCTTGTTTCGAATCGGTGTGGAGAGACTTTTCTGGCGCATTGTAATACGTATGCGCGATTTTTCGAGCCCCGGAATATCTACTCGCACTGCTTTACAAATATTAGATGAATTCAGTATAAAGAATAACGACGACATTTGTTAAGAAAATCTGATAATAGAAATATTTGTTCCGGTGTAATAGAAAGTATGTTGCATCGAAAAATGAGCTATAGATTTGATACAATAGTTCTGTCGATAAAATAATCTGTCCCTTATTTCTCTCTCATCTACCGAAATGAGAGCTCAGAAAATGTGGGCGAATAATACGTCAGAGGCAACCATGTGACCTGCTTTATGCAGTGTTCATTTGTGGATTAGCGTAGGGTCTGAAATAATTGGAGAAGTCCACTCAATAGAGGGCTAAGTCACATTTTAAGGAAATGGAGAAAAAGTAAGTTAATGTTTCATAGTTGCGTTTCAAAGAGTTGTAAAGAAAAAAATTGTAACTTCACTTTTCACTTTACAGAATCAGGAGGGTACAATGGTAGTTCACATTCGTAGATAAAAAATTGTGTCAGTAACTCATTTTTCATTTTTGTGGGGTTACATCACTATTGTGTCACATACAAGACATTCTCAAACTGCAGAAAAAGGCAGTAAGAATAATCACTGAATCTGATAAACTTGTCAATTTTGCAAGCCACTGTTCGTAAAGTTGAAATTGTTAACAGTAATAAATTTATATATTTAAAATGTATTATGTCATGTAAAAAAGCACCTGTCAGACTTTCACTACAGACAGGATGTACATTCCTATGGAACCGGAAGTGGTAGGAAACTAAATGTTCCATACCACAGACTCTCTAAGTCAGCAAACAGCCATGAAATACTAGGTGTAAAGATGTATAATACGTTACCCTTAGGATTAACTGATATGCCTCCAGATTCATTTAAGAAAAATGTTTATGAGTGGCTGGTGGAAACTCCTTTCTACTCCATGCAGGAGTTTTTTGAATATTCAGAGACAAGACAGTAATCAACTCTGTCTAATAGGTAGAAATTGTATTGTGCACCTTACGCATTAATAGGTTAACATTGTATTCTTAAACTGTGACGTTGCATATTGCTATACAAAGCTTAATGACAATAAAAAAATATTATTTATTATTATTATTATTATTATTATTATTATTATTATTATTGTGCTCAGTCATTCAATTTCTACCACTAAGATTTATATTTTTCTGTAGCCAATATGACCGTCTAAGTTCATCTCGGAGCCAGCATTGCCGCTGACTGTGTTGCGAAACTGACCGTGAGGTCCTAGGCTTCGAGCACCGACGATGGCGGAGTTTTCACACCAGCTAGAAATATAGATCAAATTCTAACGATCGTGCGCGATCTTCCCTTCCTCTATCTTGTCTTATTCTTTCCCCTCACTCACACACACTTGCATGCACCACGCTAGTGAGAGATACCCCTAGAGGAGCCACCACACTACCTATAAGCCGAAATACCCCGCAAACTGACGTGTAGGTCGGCGCCAAGTTGCACAGTCAGGGAGAAGGTATCACTGCCACATTCTGGGATAATACATTCACTACACTATTGGGTCCACTGGCCTTAGCAGTTGACGTGCCCGGGAACACTCAATTAGTCACACAAGTAGTCCATGATATTTCGAGGTGTAATCATAAGTTCTCTTATTTACTGGGGTTGCCCGTGCTCTTATGAATCTCCACATGTGTCGCCACTTCAAGAATGTCCCGAAGTTGGATGGGGGTGTATTACACATTGAATAGTCGCCTGAATAATTTGAGTCTGGAGACGCCCTTAGGAAAGGGACATTTTCTTCTGTTTCCCTGTCTTAATACCATAATTTCTCACTAAAAGTAGTTTTAAGTTACATATGTGGTGGATAATTAAAATGAAACTTTCACGAACGTATGTCTTGTTCATTCAACGTCTGTGGCTCTAGCTCCTTTTTTTCAATCGAGAACTGTGATTTATTCTTGTTTGTTCAACCCAAGAAAAGTAAATATAATGTTGATCCAGGTACTTCTTGCTTGGGTTTCACTTAAAAAAGTATCTACATAAAACATTTACGGCTTTGATTTGATTTAATTTATTTTCTCAATAAACAGTAAAAATTGTACGTGACGTATGGGAACATCGTTCGTCTTAAATGGTTCTACGTGTGTCTTAATTGCAGTATCTTAGCCGACGTATGATAACTTAACAGACATACGATAATGGAAATGGAA
The DNA here is from genome assembly GCA_017312745.1 of Gryllus bimaculatus. NCBI lineage: Eukaryota > Metazoa > Arthropoda > Insecta > Orthoptera > Gryllidae > Gryllus > Gryllus bimaculatus. The sequence continues at coordinate 409,682 of BOPP01000148.1, read as the reverse complement.
AACAGGCAAGAAGCTGTGGGTTGATAAAAATAGATGAAGTGTCAATTGAAGAAATAAGACATGCTAATGTAAGAATGAATATTACCGATATCATCGAAGTTAAATTACTTTAGTGGTTTGGTCATCTATACGAAATGTCCCTAACAACGGTCTCAAAATTTCTGTAAATGGGGTGAGAAATGCTTTTAATACTGTGAAGTATTAGAAACATTTCTAATACTAAGAAACTCGTTCTATTACTACTACTTCCAAGACCTTCCGTAAATACATTCACGTTTAAAGAGTAGGTTGTTCATTTCCCACGTAGACGATTACGAACGAAACACGGGAGAACGTCGATGAAAAACCAAGTTCTCAGAATACTACTGTAACTTTTATTATACGTATTGTGAGTGAACTGGGCTGTCCGGGTGACGCCCCGTCGAAGGCTGAGTTGCCGACGTTTCGACCATCCTGTCGTGGTCTTCCTCAGGGCTGGTATGCCGACAGGCTGGTATGCCTCAGGGCTGGTATGCCGACAGGCTGATATGCCTCAGGCATACCAACCCCGAGGAAGACCACGACAGGATGGTCGAAACGTCGGCAATTCAGCCTTCGACGTGGCGTCACCCGGACAGCCCAGATCACCCACATGACTCTGGCCGCGGAGGCCTACGAATTCATTTATTATACGTATTAATACCAAACTACAAATAATTGCTTAATACATCAAAAATCATCTTATTAATTGAAAAAAATTGGATTAATATATAAATACAACCGTATGTTTTAAAATAAGATTTTTTTAAATTTAACTAAGTAAAGATAACGGATTTTGAATAGAAAGTTCAAGTGAAGGTGGATTTGTGCCATAGGTTGTTTCAAAGTGAGAGGTGAGAGCTAAAAAGTATACACTTGTGAAATTATTTTTTGAAATGTCCCTAATTCCCAACTAAATTTCTAATTAGTATTTTTATTGCATTAGTTGTGCTTCATTGTATTAAAATTATAGTATTAGAGGAAGATTTTATTGCATATCTCAACTGCCACTAGACACCAGTGCTCTTGAAAGGGATAAATTTGTTGTATTCTACTTAACGTCATTGAGTAATCGACGGGTGTCAATACGTTACTCACGTTTAGATTAGCGCAAGTGAGCGGTAGTTCAAAGCGTCGCGGTCTATTGGTGTTCCACTTACGTTTTTATCAAATCCTTCCTGAAAATTCTCATTCTCTAAAAAAAAGGGTGTTGCAGATTTTAAGCACCTCAAAACCACGCTGGGTGTTGTAAGGCATCAACAAATGTGACCAGTTCATTCCATGCCACTCGACAGGAATATATTGGCACTACTTTTAGCTTAATCGTTCTAAAGTATGGAGGATGAATAACAGAAAGTACCTATTCTGGGGAATTTCAAATCTCATAAAGTGTTCTAACTCTGTGATTTGTACAGTGAACAAACAGTTGTACAATTATTTTTCTCATGTTTTGCCGATTCTCTGCCCTAACATGAATTAATTAATTTTTTTGTAACATTATATATTTTAAGTATTTCTAACGATTATTTTGCATGTGACTTTCTGTGCCATATTACCAACAAACCAGGCAAGTGAATTATTTATAATTATTTTTGTGAAATTGCATACCACAAATAAAAATTAAAGAAAAAGTACCAGCTACGCTAAACTAGTTGTAGCAATAGCAAACACAGTAGCTACACAATATTTTTGATATATTTCATATTGATGCGTATGGTCTGGATCTGCATATACATTATTATTTAATATTGGAGAAAAATATAACTTCCAATTACTAAGTAGTTAAATCTTGACTAAGTGTAAAATTTGTGATAATTGTATTAGAATCATTAATTAGACCATCTCTTACTTGTGTTTGCTCCGTTTGGTGTGGAGCCGCCAAAAGTAATTTAAAGAAAATTCAAATATTACAAAATACATTTTTAACGCTCATCTTTACAGCATCGTGGTTAGTATGAAATAGATAAATTGGGAACGAAATGAAAATAGTAACCTTAAAAAATTATTTAAGAAGACTATTTGTAAAATTATTTGAGAATTTACTTAAGTCGGACTAAATTGAAAACTTCCATCTAAGTCGATCAGCAGAAGACAATAAAATAATTACGAAGATAAACTACGTCCACAATAGTTAAACTCTTCAATAAATATAGAAGCCGCCACTACTAATTCTCGAATGTAGCTACGATTCAGCTCAAATTCGAATATTCCTTAGCATCCATTACTAATGTCACATAGATTTTCTTTTCAAAATCTTTATTACAACCCACTTTAGCACTTTTGCATGTTACAATAGTTATGTAAGAACGTTCAATGGCGACCAATTCTTTTTCTGTTCTTTTCGAATATCCACGTTGCTATCCTCATTACAAACAAGTAAAGAACATCATCTGTTAATTGGTTACGACGTAAATAAACGCAGTAAAAATATACGAAACGTTACAGAAGGAGCTTCAAATAGAATCCACTCCCCACCTGCTTATACCCCAACCCAGTTCTGGTAATATTACATGCCAATCTCTGTCAAATTAATGGATTGAGCAGATGGTCAATATAGAAATTAAAATGAAGTCCTCTCAATATTCACCTTCTGTGCAGTATTTAAATGCAAAATAATTTTCTATTCACACCTTGCGTATCTACACGATATTAGTTAGTATAGATTATAGTAAGGGCAATAATTGCGTCTATAAAACATCTGAATATTCGCTATATTTGCACAATTTATATGCAAAATACTTTTGCTCTTAATTTTCCACTCACAACCAGCATACACACACGACAGTGTCTACAATAATAGTAGGGGCAATATTAGCGTCCATAAAAACGTCTTCTGAATATTCTCTTTCTAGGCAGCATTTAAATGCCAATTATATGGCCCTCCATTTACCACGCACAACCGGCATACCTACACGATAGTGTCTACAATACCAGTAAGGACAACAATAGCTCCCATAAAATCGTCTTCTGAATATTCACGTTCTACGCAACATTTAAATGCAAAATAATTTTGCATCCGATTTTCCACGCACAACCTGCTTACCTGCACGATAGTGTGTACATAAATAGTAAGGGCAATAATAGCGCAAATAAAAAACGGCTTCTGAATATTTGCCATCTACGCATGCATGGTAAACGCAAAACTAATTTGCCCTCGTTTTTTGACGTTATTGATTGCCACCGTGCGCCAGCGGCGGCTCGTGCCGGCTGGCGGTGGGGGCGGGGCGGGGCGCGGGCGCCGGTTCGAGCGGCTGCCGCGGCGCGGCGCGGCGCGGCGCGGCGCGCGCGGCGCAGCGCTCGCCGCGCCCGCGGGCAGGGCGTGGCCTCCCAGCGCCGCCCTTTCACCGACCCCAACATCCTCCAGCGCCAGGGCTGCCCCGCCCCTCCGCGCCGCGCGACTCGCAGTACACAGCACGCGACACACATCGGCCCTTTGCGGGGCGATTCGCTCTCTCAATTTGCTCTCTCGATTCACTCTCTAAATTTGCTCTCTCGATTCGCTCTCTCAATTTGCTCTCTCGATTCGCTCTCTTGATTCGTTCTTTGCATTGGCTCTCTGGATTCGCTCTCTGGATTCGCTCTCTGGATTCGCTCTCTCGATTCGCTCTCTATTGCCCGCTGAGTTCGGTGGTGTTGATGGGCGAAGTTCGCGGATAATGCGAATATAATGCAGTGCCTCTGACCCAGGTCTTAGGTTCGATGGTGGCAGGGCTTTCGACATTAGCAGGAGAGTTAGTTCGAATTCAGTCGCTGTCTGGAGGAGAATTCTAGCGGCCAGCTGCTGTGATCGGTAGTTTTCCGTGATTTCACCGATCAACACAAGAAGAATGCCAGAACAGTACCCTAACAAACGGACAGTGGACCGCGCGATTTTCCTTCCTCTCCTTTGTACTGTCACTCCTTACTAACACGCACTTACACTAACACGAACCACCGCACATGCTGGGACACCGGCCGCGAGTTTAGAGCATGTGTCGGCTGGTGCGCTGCCCCGCTGATGTGTTTAGGGAAAACTCCGCTAGCCGACGTGTATCTCACCATTCATGGGTGGAAGATCACAGCTACCGCTCGAGCAAAAACATGCACACTTACTAATGAGCTTAGCTGTTGACGCGCCCAGAATGCCTAATCAATGAATCAAACTAATGTAATTCAAAAATCAATTGATTTAACATGTTTTATTTATCTTAAAATTGCTGTACATATGCTTACACACATTATAAACAATTTATTTACTCTCCTTTCTTAACTTGTAACAAAAAATGGGTTAAATGTTTTTGTTTATTCGAGTCAAAATACCTCTTCTTTTTTGTGACTGAAATTTCTTTAACATGTAATTATTATAATCACTATTATAAAGTCAGAAAGACGTCGGTTAGAGAGGTCCGCAATAATCTACAAAGCAGACAACCCACTTGAGGATAATCGGGAATTTACTGCGTCTAGAACTCCCAACAAAGTTAACATGGTTGGAATGCACATGTTTGTTGGAAAAAGAAAGTAAATGAATTGTGGTGTTATATATAACCTAATATAAGATAATTAAAAATATATACTAAATATATATTTTACAATGTGATCTGCGCCTATCTTCACGGAGACTACGGTTCTCAGCTTGCAAATCGCTCCCCAAACAATCGGATCACGGTCTGCGCGCGATGTTTCCTACCTCATTATTCTCCCCCACTCTCTCTTTTGACCCACGCATACTCTTAGTCTTACAAGCACTACATTACCACACAGATCGGTAGCGTAGAGCTTCTCAGGTCTTCTGATGTGTTCCGCGGGGAGATACTTCGAAGGGAAAACCAACGTGAATGTCGTCGCAGGATTTCACGTTCCAAGTGGAGGAGCATCACCACATCACAGGGTATATTATGCACTACACTTCCGGGAGTAATGATCGCAATAGTTGACGCGTGCAGAAACAGTAAATAAATCGATTAATCAACTGAAGAGGCCTCTGATAGATCAGACCTTTAAATTGTGCTTTTCACATTGGTAATACGAATAATCAACGTAGAAAATTGTAACTTTCGTGGGTGAAGAATGGAAATACCAGAGACATGTGAACACATGTGAACTAGCAGAAGTGAACGAAGAAAAATATGGAGTTCGATATAAAAGGTTGTTGGTAGGCCCGAAGTTTAGAGACAAGTGAAAAGATAATAAAAATAAGACCGTTGGGACTTCTACTTTGAGAAATGCACTTTGGTAATGATTGATTTTCCCTATATGGCAAATCAATCATTACGAAACTGTAATTTCATTTATTTAATAACTAATACTCTTGAACAAATTCTACCACCCCTCTCACAACGAAAGACTTTGAATGGGGGTTATGGACACGTAATCCTGTGAAAGGGCTGCAGGAGGTTCAAAGTAGCACAGCTGCGAATTGAACTCTCTCTCTCTCTATCATCATATCGTATGCGTCTCTGTGCGTCACGTATAAAGTAATGAAATTACTGTGGCATGGTCATCCTTTGTTCTATTCATAGGGGCCTGAAGAAGTCTTGTAAGCGATTTCTTTGACGCTCGTGTTGCCAACACACGGAAGGGGCGTGGTCTTTCTGTGGCATGAGAAGCAGAAAAGACAAGTTGTCGCTTGGAAGTAACCGCTTGTCTGTTGCGGTCCTGTTGAATGGCTCCGGTCACGAAAGCCAGAAGGATCAATGAAATATCACTCGCGTAACCAGTGTATGTTGGAATAATTGGTTAACTATTGAAGATATAATCAATGCAAGTAGGTAGAGTGAACATTTCTAATACTTCAATTTTAACTCGCAAATCTCGAAAAATTATCCAAATTCCGAATTATTAAAGTCATTCTCTAAACATTATATATTCTATTATATGCTAACAATTAGTGAAATAGTAATTCTTGGCTTCACAGCTTTTTGCTTTTCTGTTATCCCAGTTTAATAGTAGTTAAAGGAAAATGACAGAGAATAAAGTATTAGAGAGATTTTATCCCTTCCTGTAACGTAACAAACAAACAAAACGGAAAATAAAACATTCATCAGAAAATAACATAATAGCAGATTCTTTGTAAAAGATTTGAAAATTTTGTTTCACTAGTAGGATTTCATTGAAAGTAAATCATTATTTGCTGTTTTGTCATTTGAACTGAGCCTGCACAATATCTTAAAGTTCCATTGCTCTCTTTCTATGGGAATAAAATGTAGATTTCCCTTGACTTGTTTCTTCGACTAGAATTTAAGTCCTTGCTAATAATAGATAATATTTTAGGGTTTTCAGGAAGTTTGGATTAGTTATTTGTATTTGACATAATAAACTTATTTCTTATAATACGATTCAATCTCTGAAAATATAATTAACTATTAATTTTAGCCTTGATGCAAATGAGAATTTCAAAGGTAGGAACAAATTATCTTACAGTTTAAATTATGTAAGTTCGGATTAGTTGCCCAGTGCAGAATTTACACCATTTTTACAAATTTTTTTAAAAACATTTGTAGTCTCAAACTTTCTTTCCGATCTAGTAATGTGTAGCATACTCGTGTTTATTTGGTGGATCAAACACTGGAGCGTGTCTGGAGCTATTATCATATCCAATTGTCTGTGGGTTGACCACGGTACATGCTGATCGCACAGTGAATTCGGCAAGTGACATGTGAATATTTCGAAATACGCAACGTCATTAATTCATTGGATTCGCTTTTTATTTCCCTATCTCTCACGGAATCTCTAGTAAACAAGGTGTCAGTACATCATGCACCAGCGACTTCACATGCCAACGCGAATTGTAGACCAAATGACAAAATCAGAAATCGGGAGAAATGTAGTGGCATTTGAGAGAATTGCCCTCTAGAAGAACATCCCCTACTCCAGATACAAATCGCTACGTGAACATAAATACTGCTTCCCATTTGCTCCACGGACACCCACCTCAGGTACAGGGTAATGCCGTTATCGCTCTGTAACGTGCTGCACCACATAGACGCAGTACAGCTACAAAAGGTACGGACTGAAGAGTTTAGTCATGGAGTGAGCGGCTCGACTACATACTCGTATACATACTCCTATAATGTAGATATCGAAGTGCTGGACCGGGAGAAGTGGCTCAGGGCTTCAACTGATGTCACGGCAGTGCCTCTAACAGGGATGTGAAAGTCCGAGGTTTGAGTTCCGTCGCTGGCAGGATTTTTGACTCCAGCTACATACGAGTTAGGCCGAGTTCTGTTGCTGCCTGGAGGGGGAATTCTAGCGGCTTGCTGCTCTTATCGGAATTTTTCGTTGTTTCTCCGATGAACACCAGTCGAATGCCGGAGCAGTACCCTAACAAACGGGCTACGTACCGCGCGTGATATTTCCTTGTCCTATCCTCACTCCTTATTGACACACACACTTACATGTTCTACACTATCACACACGCCGGGAGGCCGGTCGGAAGCTTAAAGTTTGTCTCGAGTGGGGCGATGTCCCGCTGCTGGGAGACACCTGGTTGAGGGAAACCCCGCTAGCAGACGGTAGGTCGGCGCCGGATCTCACCATCCAGCGGGGGAAGACGGCTGTATATGTCAGATGATCCTCAATTGCCTAGCACCACAACCTTCCTCATTCAATATTAGAATATTTTTCGGTCTCATAAAAATTGTATCAATCCGCAAATACAGCCCAGTAAACTAGACTCTACTGTCGAAATTCTCATGCAGGTTTCTGAGCCCTAGTTCCATGCATTCTGCGAATGAAACACACTGATCATTGTACTGCCCCGTCCAACCAATAAAATGGATTATGGTAGCTACCTTGAGGGCCTACGGAGTGCTCACAAATGCGACTAATAGAACCGCAGACTAATAGACTGCATTTGTTGCACAGAGACGACAAAATAGAGGTATAACGCAAGATGAAATGTCGGCAAGAAGAAACAGTGAATAAGAAAATCTGATGTAAAGTTTACTTGTCCGTTAACCCATTAAAAATATATCATTAGACTGTGGCATACTTAGTTTCGTTGCACTTAAATTATTACTAACAAAATAAAAGTGGGTTCTGACTTTCTCTTGAATCATTGATAAGTGTTTCAATAAATCAAGGGTATAAAATTAAGATCACACTTGAGATGTCTGGCATTGTATTAGGCATTGTTCAGACAAGTCCAGGCTCCTGCCGCGTTAACTTCTTTGTATAATCAAACCAATGAGATCTTATGGATTGTTCTTCTTATTATTAGTAATATAATTGTTATAAAACAATAATAGTTGTTGCTTAAATCACCGTGTAAGTACTAATATATTTACAATAAATATATCCCTTTAGACTGCACTAAGAAATTCAATAGAATTATAAGGTGTTTAATATTGCATATGTCACAATTCGCAATTTCATGAATAAAATAATTATTAACTCAAGATTCATTATGTAACGGCATCAGAGTTTGCATAATTGCTTCATTCACGTACCATTTGAAAATAAAAATAAGTAGTTTGTACAGTCGATGATGTCTATATTTTCGCATTCTTACAAAGGGGGTTCTGTAAACAAATTATCGATTGCCTTTAAGTAAATGTTTCCCCTCATTTTTTATGCTCTTTGTTATTATTATTATTATTGTTATTTTGGATACTACATATTTTTTTATTTTATTAATTTTTGGCCGAAAAAGTGCATGTAGTATTTATCAGGTTTTCCTTCATATTAATTTCCTCATAACATTTCTTAAAATCCTTTTTACGCATTTCATGATCGGGTGTTTTATTATATTTTAGTGCCCTTTCGAACATTTTCGTTCATCTTTTTGCCATAGTTTGCAATTTGAAGTGCTTTATCAGGATTGTTTCATATGCTTATGAGATTCTGGAAACTCCATTGTTCATTTATTCCTATTGCTCTACACCTCACTTATCAATTTTAATTCAATTTTAAAAACTTGACCCTGCTGATTCAAAAAGGAGTGATCGGCAGATATACTCTAGTAACACAAACTAAATCTGCATCATGTAAATTAAAGTTGCCCAAGAATCAACGTTTCTCAGCTTCTGCATGATCTATATAATTGAATAGGCAAAATCCGTTTGTTTGATTTTGATGACTCGTGTTTTTCAAGGTAAAAATTCTTGATTCGTCACACTTCAAAGCGTCTGTGGTCGTACTTTTCTAACCACAATTCAGAAGGCTGGTGACCGTGACAAATCTTTCCAGATAGAATGTTATGGGATGAGAGTGCTGTTTAGTCTTCCAGGATCTTTTCCTTTCCTTTTGATGTGACCATAGATCACCCACTTGTTACGAAATCTAGACGAATTTACATTCAATGATTATTTGAGACAGTTAAGGCCCGTGTGAGAATATCAAAATGAACACGAGTTTAATTAGAAAATTACTTTATTAATAGAAATTTCTCAAGCATATTAGACGCATTACGTATTCAGGGAGAATACCAGATTGTAGATGATTGTATACTTGAAGATTTTTTACATTATCTCTAAACTCAAAACTGCACTGAATTAAGTGTAAATTTTTGTATCTTAGCATTATACTAAATTTAATATTTTTTCAAATTTGATGGTTATGAATTTATTCCTATGGTTTCCAGAATTTTTTTTTCTGGAATACAGTGTGACTTGCGGAATATAGACTACATATGCTTACACGTATGGTTTTTGAATTTACTCCATTTAAAAAATATATTAATTATCATCAAGAGAGAGGTAAAAGAAGACCCTTGTCTTTAAAATACTTAACATGAAGTTTTACATCCATCATAGTCTTGGGTACAGAGACGATACTTTTACTGGAAGAAGATCGTAATGAATTATCATTTATTCATCCAATTAATCCACTGTGGAGAATACACCTATTTAATAGAAATTAATTAAGACTGTGAACCTGTTAATTCATTAATTATGATTATATAATAATAATAATAATAATAATAATAATAATAATGAGAAACGCACATGTTGTATTGGTTTTGATTACAAATTGACCCTTTTCGAAATTTCGTGAGTATCCATCGCTACAGCGTCTAAACGTCGGCATCGGATTGTTGGCCCAGGGGCTCGGGGCAGCCTTTATGTACCACAACTAAACACCATACATAATTGTGCATATAGTTGCTGTACTAAAAAATTGACATAACCCAAAATAATTCTTTAGATTTGTAAAGAAATATGTTAAAAAATGCCCTATTTTTAACAATAAAATTGAAGCTAGCAAACGTACGAGTGTCTAAAATAATTTATTTTACTCTCAAGTAATCGTCTTTGCTTACGATAAATCAGTCATATTGAAAAAGTTAGTATTTGTTTGTGTGACGTCTCTTGTGCACCGACGATTAATCGTCCCCATTCCCCTCCACGTAATTCAAACAGTAAAAGGCAAAAGCAAACCACACAGCGATCACCTTCCCGGGAAAGAGGAGGACCCAAAGGCACAGCAAGCCTCAACCCGCACCTCCGCTGAACACTGGGTACGGCATTCATCACGCACGCGGCGTCAAACCGCGTCATCCGGAGAAAGGCCTCCAATCGGGGCGCGCGGCGACTGCCCTGCCGCCGAGGGCCAGGTGTTGGCAATGGGGCGGCGCGCTCTCGCCCCGCGCCGCGCCGAGGTCAGCGCCTCCGTCCGCGGGCGACGGACGGGGCCAGTTTTATATCGGTGGCGCGGGGTCGCAGGTCAGCATGCATTAGGCGCGGGCGCTTTTTATCCCGGCCGCCCCCGCCCCCACCGCGCCGCGCAGCGGAGCACAATGGAGGTGGGGCAGGGCTCCGCCCGCCCGCCCGCCCCGCCCGCCCGCCGCCCGCCCGCCGCCCGCCCCCGCCCGCCCCGCCCACCCACCCGCCCGCCGCCGCCCCCCGCCCGCCGCGCGCGCCCGCCGCCCGCCCCCCGCCCGCCCGCCCGCCCGCCGCCCCCCGCGCCCGCCCGCCGCCCGCCCGCGCGCCCGCCCGCCGCCGCCGGCCGCCGCCCGCCCGCCTGACCCGCCGCCCGCCTGCCGCCGCCCAGCCCTGCCGCCCGCCCGCCGGCCCCCGCCCGGCTGCCCGGCCGCCTGCTCTCGCCGCTGCCGCCCGCCTGCCCGGCCGCCTGCCGACCCCGCCTAAGCCCGCCCGCTCTGCCCACATGCCCGCCTTCCGTCTTTCCCTCCCCCTGCCCTTCCCCCTGTCCCGCTCCCCCATGTTCTGCCCGCTCCACAGTCACATCATGCCCCGCTTCCCCCCGTCGCCCCGCCCGTACCGCCCAATCCCTGCCGACCGCCACCGTCCTCCCTCTTGACACGCCCACCGCCCGATATTCACCTCCCACTGCTCTGGTACTCTACCCCGTGCTCCCTTCGCGTCTCTGTCCACGGTCGCCCGCCGCTAGCCCCTCTCCACCCATCACCCGTCGCGCGCCGCCCACCACTCGCCTCACGCCCCCGCAGACGCATGCCTCGCGTTGCGTCACGTGCTCGTACTGGCACGGTTATCGAAGGAGTCCGTTACATTATGTAAATGAAATGCTTTGTGAATTTAATACTGTTTTTGTGTTAAGCAATGTGCCTCCTTAGGATCTTTACGTAAATTGTAGACCATACGATTTCGTGACGTTTAATGCCACTTTAATCAATAAAAGCCAGTTCACAACTTACATTAACTTCTGATGATTTACAAGTTCTCATTAATTTAAATACTATATGGGACGTTCTACTTCCCCTTTTCAAAACGTTGACGTAATTAAATTTAAGTCAACGCGATTAGTCGTTGCATTTTGCATTAATAACATGAATAGATAACGTGTTAGCATGTATAAGCTTACACCTTTGCACGGTTTTATTCTGAGCACGTTCTTATGTCAAAGCTTCAGCAATTCAATGCTTGATTGATTGATTGATTGATTTATGCTGATTTCGCGTCAACTTCACGTAAGTTCAGCTGCTGTGAGGTCATTAGTCCCATAAGTGTAAAGTATGTTTTAATTGTGGGAGGTGACGGTGAACTTCCATTTGGCTCGCAAGATCCGGTGCCGACCTACGTCAACTTGCGGGGTTTTTCCTAACCTACCGCGCTAGCCCGGACGAGCTCTAAGCTCCCAACTGGTCAACCGACATGTGTGGTTGTGTGGTGCATGAAAGTGTGTGTGTGTGTGTGTGTGTGTGTGTAAGTAAGGAAGAGGAAAGGGCAAGGAAGGAAGGAAAGATTGCGCGCTCCGTGGCTTGTATGTTAGTGTGCTGCTCCGGCATTCGCCTGGTTTTGTTCGGAGAAACTACGGAAAACTAGCGATCTGATCAACCGACCGCCAGAATTCTCCTCCAGGCAACGTCTCAACTCGACCTAGTTATGTAACTAGAATCCTCGAAAATCCTGCCATTTTCGGGGCTCGAATCCGAGGACTTCCCAGTCAGAGGCAATTCAGTGACATCAGTTGATGCCCTGAGCCACCTCAGTCGCTTGGCTAGCCAAGGGATACACTGTGGTTAAGGTAGTGGCCTGTGTATCTTGGTTTGTATTCACTCCTAGCCAACTGACGCTGGCGCCTAAATGATCAACAAATTATTTTACTTCTTTAAATTCAGCCCCTTTGTATGGTCTACATTAAAAAATATATATTCCATAAGTGTATTTAAAAATCAGACTAATTAAACACTTCTTAAATTTTCACTGTTCTGTGAATTATTTGATTTACAAAAATGAATGAATTCGCGAAGTTCTTATAACGTTACACGTCACATCCTCTATCTTAATTTCATTAGAAAAGTTCTCTAGAAATTAATTTTATTCTTCTGATTTTTTAATGAATTTAAATTTGGCTGTTTTATTTTAAAACTTTGTGATTGCACGCTGCACGCTACGCATTTCTAAAAACTATATTAAATATTATATTCTTTCGTAAATCAAAGAAGAAAGATGATTACACATTCTCCAATACACGAAGTATTTAGAATGCTTGGAATGCTTACCATGTATGAATTACAATTTACCAGTACTTACAATTCACGAGGCAAAAAATATTGTGATATGTTCTACCACTGCACGTTCAAGAGGCCAGGGTACGGCTCGTAACACAGTCTTTCAACAATATACAACCTAATACTTTTCATGGTTGGACTGCGAGGTGTGGCTGTTATGATTTAAAAGCCTCAAAAGTATATTTTTTTATCCTAGCCAATAAATGATTTATTACAATCAAAATGCGCTAGAGAGGGTTTTGTTCTGTGCAATATAGAATTAAGTAATGATTGCAAGAACATTCCATCTAGGACCAAGATGAGATCCACGCAGCTGGGAGAGCTGAGAGGGGTGATGTACCACACAACATTTAGACAAAAAATTTCAGTATTGTTCCATTAATTAATGATTGTGACTGAGAAGTGGTAAACAGCAGGTGAAGAAATTATACATCAATATTGATCTATAAAATGGTTATGCGTGTATGTGTGTGTGTGTGTGTGTGTGTGTGTGTGTGTGAGTGTGAGTGTGTGTGTGTGTGTGTGTGCGAGTGTATATTTGTTCCTTAAGACCGTTTGAACCATTAGATCTATTGGTCTCACTTTTGCATGAAGACTTTCGAAAAGTGAAGAAAAAATATTTAGGGAATAGGCAATCCAAAAAATTATACAAAGTCTTTTTTAGTCTATAAAATATTACTAAGAATTGTGAAACTCGCAGTGCATCTAGGTGACATTGTTTTAGGACTCAAGACGTGAACCCAGAAAGAGACGAGCTCTTTAGAAGGGACAGGTGGGGAGGGGGAAGTATTTAAAAGATGATTGTGTCAAACGAAAACTTTGACAAGTCCGATTTATTTGCTAGTAATATTAAATAATCATATTTTTATTATAAGTAGTAATAAATTACATAAATATTCTTCACACATTATTAAGGTAAAATGCAACAGAGTTGGGCGAAATGACATACAAAGCCTTCGTCATTTTACCCTTGAAATTTTTGATTGTCGAGCTTCTCTCGAAAGTAAATTCTACCTTCGTTATTAATTTTGTGTAGAGATTTTGATGAAAATATTCTGCTGGAATATCTACCGGAAGATTCATGTACCCTTAGTTCAAATGTGAAATTTTCAGTAAAAAATATATTTAATATTTTTTATAATGAATGCAAGGTTTATAACAGACGATAAGGAGCTAGACGTCGGTTCCTTCATGTACGATTGTTTGGGCATTTGTGGCCACTTGGTACATTTCTAACATTTAACAAGATGCATTTATAAAGCTTCGGCGAACTTATTGTTACCACAACCATTATTGTAAGAAAAAATACTTCAGTGCTTATTTCATTTCCGATATAAGTGTTCTTGAGTATGTTTCCGGAATCCATGGCTTAATATTAGCAAAAGGACAAATTTAATCTTGAGTTCCCTGCGAAATTTACATCGACTTTTTTTAAGAAAAAGATTGTAATATTGGTCGTTCGTACCAATTTTTTAGGATAATCAATTTATATTTTATTAATCCTGTTTAGTGTTAGTTCCTAATTATTGTAGCTTAGAAATTTTGACAGTAATCAGAAATACCGCTCACAAGAGAACAGTGATCGAACGTGACTTCAAAGAACGTTAAAGAAAGTCGGTTGCTGACGTGCACCTTTTGTTGAGGAAAGAGACTGTAGCGTTGAAGGAATGGCAGGAAGTCACAGGAATTACTGTAATGCCAAGTTTCACTTTCAGATCATGCGTTTATTTTATTTCTTACCAGTTACATTGTATTCCTTTAAGAAAAATGTGCGCAAATCTCTTTCGTTAAGATTTACAAGTACCACTTCTAATAGAGACAGGCAATAGAGATACGGAAAGAGGGACACCCAAAAAAACAAAGAGTTGACAGCTCTTTTATTGCTTCGATGGGAGGAAAAGTTGAATTCTTCAGTGGCAAGAAACAAGCTGAAGCTTTCCTGCTTGTTTATTTCAGTGCTGGCATTTTCTCTGCGTCTAGTAACACTGAGAGAGAATGATTCCCTTTAGTTTTTATAAGCACGCATTGCTGTGTCGAGAAAACGAAAGATTGGGTTTGAAACATGTTTCTAATTAGATTCAATCTGTTTGTTCTATCATACACGTAACTGTATATGTAATGCATTATTATTAATGCGAAGTATCTTACAAAATGTTTGTCTATATGAATTTAACTTTTGAATTCTATTTCCAATCCCAAAACTAAGCTATGGGTTCCGCACGCGCCTACGATTCAAATAGCACATAACAGCATAGCTAAAATATCATAGCCTTATAAAATAATAAAACAACAACAATATATTTGATCTTACAACCGAAGAGAAAGCATTTTTGAATCCATCACGATGTCTCAGTTTATTATATGTTTTCGATCTTAAAACTTTGAATTTTCCATGAATGTCTCTTTCTTTTATATTGGTTTCAAATCCTTGCATGAAAACGGGAATATCGAAACAGACGAATTTCTTTCAATCTGTAAATAGCGTTACAATTAAACGTATTTCAGTATTGTAACATGGATTTATCGGTGGTTTGAAATATTTTGCCGTCCCTGCTGACCTAGCAGATCGAAGGGAAAAAGCGCAACTTGACGTCCTCGTCCAGTTGCGAGCTCTCTTTCTCTCGCGTCTTCGCAGTTTGCGTAAACGCTCGTACGTCGCCTACGGTGGCGACAAGTGGTCCGCGGGGCCTAATTAAGCTTCGCCTCTCCTCTCCCTCCCCCTCGCCCCCCCGCTTCGCTCCGCTCCGCTCAGCCGCGAACCGACGGCCGCCGCCCCCTTACGCAACTGGCGGAGGTGCTGCTGGCGGTGGCGGAGAGTGGAAACGACGGCGACGGCGACAGCGATGGTGACGACGGGGTGCGGGCAGCGGAGGCGTTCGCTGTGTCGGTGGCGGCGACGGGTACGGTGATGTAGAGGGCGGGGACGAAGTCGGGGAGAGGACGGGGCCGGGGTAAGGGCAGCGGCAGCGGTATAGGCAACATGAGGAGGCGTAGGGACGGCCGCGTTTGGCGGTGGATCGATTAATTTAGTGATTCCGGCCGCATCAACTGCTATACATTAGTTTCATAAGTGTAGTGCATTTTTTTTATCGCGGGAGGTGCCTTGATCTTCCCCAGCTGGATGGATGCTCGGCATCGGCATGGGGGAATTTTCCCCAACCAGATATCTCACACCATTATTGTACCCTCCAAGTCTGGATAGGCTCTAAGCTCTAGGCTGAAAGGCTCTAAGCAGAAAGAGCTGCCGTCATGTTTGGTAATATAGTGTATGTTAGTTTAAGTGTGTGTAAGAAAAGAGAAAAGATATGACCAACAAGAGGAAGGAAAGTTCGCACGAAGTCCGTGGCCCGTATGGAGCGGCTGCGGAATTCGCGTGGTATTGATCGAAGAAACGACGGAAAACTTCCGATCAAAGCAGTCAGCCGTTGGAATTCTCCTTCAGACAATAGCTGTAATCAAACGATTCATGACGACAGAATCGAAAATCCTGAACCCGAGGGGACGTAGAACCTCTCGGTCAGAGGCACTGCAGTGACATGATGCCCTGAGCCACCTCTGCCAGTGTGGGGGGGAGGTAGCAGCGATGGTGATGGGCGGCGGTGGCGGAAGCGGGTGCGGGAGAGAGGGTGACGGCGCGCACGCGACCGGCAGCGCAACCCGCCCCCGCCCCGCCCCCGCCCGCCCCCGCCTCGCCCCCGCCTCGCCCCCGCCTCGCCCCCGCACCTCGGCCCCGGCCGCCCTCCGCCTACTCCCCTCGCCCCCGCCCTCGCCCCCGCCTCGCCCACCGCCTCGCCCCTGCCCTTCGCCCCCGCCTCGGCCCCGCCTCCGCCCCCGCCTTCGCCCCTCGCCCCGGCCCCCAACCTCCCGCCACCACACCCCGCCCCACGCCCCGCCCCCGCCTCGGCCGCCCCGCGCTACGTTCGCGTCTCCGCCCCGTCGCCAGTCCGCGACTCGCGCCCCCGGAGCCGTAACGGGAACTGGTGTAAAGCTATAACTCCCGGCGCGCGCTCCAGAAAAGGAAAGGCGCTGAAGAAACGGGAATCGCCATGGCCGCCGCTGGATGTGTAATGTGCAAAACCTGCCGAGGATTGTTAGAAAGCATTCAGCGCTTGTGAAGCTTCTACATTTACGAGAATTGTATGCAATTGTTTGTTGGAAATTTCCGTTATGATTACGGAGAGAAACGTTCGAGCACGTTTTGGAAAGGATCCGCTCAGTACTCACAGTTTTTACGAAAGCTGCAAATCTCTTCTATCCATAAACGTTCAAACATTATGCATCTGTTCCGTCCATTTCGTTGTATATGGGCAGTATTGCATTGTAAAGAAACATGGTAGTGCACATGCCGCCAGTACAATATAATCGGTAAAAGTTTCTTGGTAAATAAAGGTTTTCGGTTCGTTCACGCGAGGAAACTCTAAAATCGTTCTGATGCACGTTTACAATATCAGTAACAATATAATAATCAGTACAATATTTGTCAATAATACGAACGTGGTATACGTTAAAAAGTTGTCCTGTTGTAAATGTACTACTCGCTCCGGCCTGCAATACGCTGCGCTTCATACAGTTTGACTGAGTTTATTCTAGTGACGTCAGCATATATCTTGTTGCTCTGAACTGAAAGATAAATCTAAAAACAATAATAGATAGGTTCTGAGAAAATCGGTGTTCTTAAAAAAAATGCTACGAGTCTCTATCACCGCAAGAACAACTCTTTTGTCTGAGAGATCGAGCGCGTGTGCCGGAGGGTTAATAGAATGTTCATTAATATTAACATAAAATGAATGACCATGAATGCAATATAATTTTTATTACAAAAATTAAAATATACGGTTATTGTCATCGGGTAATACTCAACTGCAGTTCAGATAAATGTGTGTATTATTTTTTTTCTCTGCATCACAAAGGGTCAACTTCGATCACGTGTCGAATTACTGCCTCAGCTGGCACGGGTCAACGGCACGGCGGGGAAGTGACCGTGTACCGTTCGGAAAGCGGTGCTCGGACTCCGTCCACATCCGCATGCACTTCCTGCTCGGCGGAAGTGAGCGGAGGCGGAGGCGGAGGCGCGCGCGGTAACGGGACCAGGCGTAGGGGCCTCGGCGGCGGCGGCGGCGGCGGCGGCGGCGGCGGTGGAGGCGGCTCGCCGGACCCCGCCCTTTCGTGACACCGCGCCGCAAAAAACGTCTCCTTGGCGCGCGCCACGCCACCGCACCGCTGCTCCGCTCCGCTTTTTGGTGCGCGGCGGGGGGCGGGGGAGACGGAGGAGAAGGTAGGGGGAGGGGAGGGGAGGCAGCCGCCGGCCGTCCGCACGGCCGATCTCTCTCTATCTCTATCTCCCCGCGTCCTCGCCTCTTATGCAACGCCACCGCTCGCTCGCTCGCTCGCCCGGCGACAAATGGACCGCCGCCGGCCCGCCCGCCCGCGCAGGCGGCGACCCCGCCCTGGCAAAAAGAGGCTGGCCGATGCGGCGCCGCCCACGTGTCGCTGCCATCTCGGATCGCGTCCGGGGGTAGGTTAATATACAAGCAGACCGAGCACGTGCTTAGGTAGAGGGCTCTAATAACTTTGCAATAAATATAGGCTCATAAGTTACTTAAAAATGACTTAACCATTTTGTTGACGATACAGAAAATGAAACTATTAATTTTCTAGTATTATTTAATGTCTAATTTCAAAAATATATAAACATTTTGAACCCGTACAAAAAATGCAGACGAAAGTTATTTTAAAAAAGGAATCTATGTATACATTTTATTTGTTACTGGGATATTACATCTGTAGATGAAAAGGTTTTAGTTTATTTACTTATTAATTTTGGTTTCGAAAGAACAATATTTTGATATTAAGATGGAGCATAGTTTAGGGCGGGTTTAGAGTGGCTTGCTAATGGGACCTGAAGATTTTAATCTGGTCCTGCTCTCATCACTTGTCACGTTTTGAAATCAAATTCGTATGGCATTCTGAGCCACAACCTTGACCTCTTAGTTCGAATTCCAGCTTGCATCATACCAGAAGGAATCACATGTCGAGTTTCATTCCGAGAGCTTCTCTGGACCTCAAGTTATTTCCAATTCTAGTTGCCCTCAAGATAATTCTCTTACCATTTCTCATCCCACTTGCTAGTCTTACTCCAAACCTAGTGGGCACCTCCAGTTCCCATCACAGACCCATTTTCATGCGTCAGGTCCCAACCACAATCCCCATCCCAGATCCCGTTGTAGACTCTCGCGGACTTTATGCCAGGCCCCATCCAAACTGCAGACTTTTGTTTCCATTTAACTTCCATTTTACACTCGATCACATTCTCATCCATCTCCTTTCAAAGCAGACCGTCTCAGTCCCCATCTTAGTTTCAAGTAAGTTCTCGTTTCAGGTTCAAGTCAGTTCTCAAGGCTGAGGTTCTTCTGTCGCAGTTTTCGCAGCAGTTCTTTTGACAAGCACCCAAGGCAGGAACAGTGTCAATAAAGGTTGATGCCGCGGATCCATAGGGAGGGAAATGAGGGAAATTTCTCCTCCCAAAATGTCCTACAAACTACCGTTTAATAGATGGACATCTTTTGAGACTGCCCCTAAAACTACCATATATTTAATGAACGTTTTGTTGTCATCTACAGGTTGATCTCTCGTCCCCAAATCTTCCATATATATATAATAGATTGACATCAATGTCTTATCGTATTTCTTCAATAAATTATATTAAGAAGACTTGGGTAGAAAGTACGCGCATGCATAATATGTCGCAATAGCTTTGAGGCCGAATATTTTTTGTTCCCTTGAGAATAATGTTTCTATCTGCAATAAATCAATCTTGTGTACGTCTTTGCGTATTATGACTCGCTATTATTACAATCGGTCGTGAGAAGATAATTTTATAACAACGAATGGTCACGAAATAAAACATTAGAGACGAATAAACTAAACATTTGATATGATTGAGAGTTATTCCATTAATCATCCATTTACATCATTTTATTTCATTACATGAAAGATATATGTTCCACAAGTGTTTATCAGATTGTCACACATGTCCATTGTTTATCCAAGATGCTTTCTGAAGCGGTGAAAGGATAACAAGCTCAGCAGTAAAACCGTAAATAAAGCAATCTACATATTAGTGCGATGTTAGGGTAAGAGCTATGCTAATGTGCTTCGTAAGAGCCGCGGTTTGTGAGACATATGGTTCGAAAGTAACTGCTTTGTCTAGAAGAGTATCTCCCAAATCACGCAAACAAAAATAACAGTCGGGGGGAAAACACAAGTTCCATTGGTAGCCTCAAGGCTCCTCTCACCACACTGCCGCGTTTTTTAAAGGGCTAGCGTTTCCAAGACAAGGCCAGACACATCCAGACACATTTCGACTGAGGCGCGCTGTGCCTGAGGATGCAGGTCGAAGAGGTGTATACTCGGTTCAGGCCAGCCGGCGGATGATTATTTTGACAGATTGTAAAACAATTTACCTTCGCCGAAAATCGCACCGCTCTGGTAGCAAGTATTCTTCCGCCAGCGAGAGTGTGAATGTGTGTATACGTACGTAGCTTCAAATAACATTCATATACATTTTTGTACGGAATATTAAAAAAAAAACTCTTATCAATTATTGAAATCAGATATTAAATAGATACAAGAAAATAAATGCATTGATTTTGTGTATCGTTAACAAAATAGTTAAGGTATTTTTACGTTTTTATGAGCTTAATATTTATACTATGAACCACTTTTGAAGATCTACGCAAACGCAGATCGATTTACGCATGCGCAGAAGGACGAAATTGCGGTCGAATCCTGTAGGCCGTACTTAAAGTTCCAATTTTTCACAACTGATTTACATAGTTTGCTCCGATATCGTAACTGAAAATAGAGTAGTAATTCCCCCATGCTCTCAATTAAATACTTAATTTACTACATAACGTTTAATCTACTAAAAACTTTTAATCTAATCCATATGTAGGTAATATTTTTTTCAGAAAGAAGTTTTCAAGTGCACTTAGTTTGAATAAATTGTTTTCATGCTACATTCTCCCATTAACGAAATAGCAAAGGTAATGTGAAATAGTCCAGCTCCATCACAAGTTACGTGCCGTTCGTGAAGTTAATGCGACTCATTTCACCACCTATCCCCTCCTAATTTAGATTGTCATGAATAAGTTTCAAAAATGATCAATCCCATGAATGAAACACTGTATGGCAACTCCTGACGTTGCCGCGCAACCTCGCAGTAGCACTAGGTTTCCCGCCGTTCGATTACCAGTTACACTATGTGATCAAAAGTATCGGGGCACATTCAAAATTCTGTTATGGTGTGGTCATGTTTTTCATGGAGGGGGCTTTGCACCCCTTGTTTTGTGTGGCACTATCACGGCACAGGCCTACTTTGAAGTTTTAAACAACTTCTCGCTTCCCACTGTTGAAGAGCAATTCGGGGATCGCGATTGCATCTTTCAACACGAACGCGCACCTGTTCATATTGTACGGTCTGTAGCGGAGTGTTTACATGAGAATAATATCCCTGTAATGTACTGACTTGCACAGGTTCCTCACTGGAATCCTATTGAACACCTTTGAGATGTTTTGGAACGCCGATTTCGTGCCACATCAACCTCCATCGACACCTCTCCTCAGTGCAGCACTCTGTGCAAAATGGACTGCTATTCCCCAAGAAATTTCCCAGCACCTACGTCAGCTGCCTTCTAATCGGGAACTTGCACTTATAGTTTTAATAGAAGTGTAATTTCAGGTCCGCGAGGTTAGACCACTGATATTTCCTCTTGTTTGTGCCACTAAAAACATTTATTGGTTTTTCCCGCTTGGCTTATTTTTCTACTTTTTATTGTTTTTTTCCATTTTGATTTTGTTTACAAAATTCGTAGGCCATGCATTTTCCAACTTGTTTCTTATACGTGAAACTCCCTAATTAGCTGACTTGTGAGCTTGGTTTCTATTGGGCAAATACGGCTACTTTCCTATAGAAATCTCGCTATTTGTAATGTTTTCGATTCCATAACTCTATAGATGCTTCTGATATATGCTCGATTTGCTAAATCATCCTACTGTCAACTGTCTTATTATTTACCGCCCCCGCCACCTCTGATCGCAGCAGCGCACCTTGACATCT
>BOPP01000148.1:368098-384182 GCA_017312745.1 Gryllus bimaculatus | reverse complement strand
ATAATAATAATAATAATAATAATAATAATAATAATAATAATAGATTGCAAAATTATATTCTTGGCAATGGAAAAAGTATTTTTTAAAGACGCAGTGGTCTTAACAGACCGTAGCGACTCCTACATACATTTGGTCAACCTAGACCTCGTGAATTGTGGATGACGTTTCAAGAAACAATCCAGTGAAAGACGGATGTTCGCTTCCGCAACTGTTCGTACCGTCAATTTGGAACAGATGTTTAATTGTTCATCGTCAAAACTGATTTTTTTCTTCATGGATATTATGTAAGCATCACTTCTTGTGTTTCTGTTGTTATATATTCGTTTTCTCAAACACGTTTCTTTATCAGAACTTAAACATCTTTCGTGAAAGTAATGACTGTCCGATTTGTGGAACACAGCAATGATTATTCCACACATGAAATTTACACCAATAACTTTTCACAATACATCTGATATACTCCAATGACGGCAGTATATCTTGAAGCAAATAATCGCTTTTTTCTATTTGATTTTTACTTACCACGTCTCTCTACTCGCCAATCATAAGCTGTGATAATCGCCAGATGCGGCGATCAATTACACGAGGCGAAGTGCACTGAAAGAACAAGTTTCATTAATGCAGTGAGCATTTGGCGCATTCCACAACTCTTCTGGCGGTAATTTCATTCGTGGAATAGTCTTATTAAATACCGCTCGGGGATTGGAAATTTCCTGATAAACCTTTAATGCTCTCCCGCCTGGTATGAAAATTACACCTTGTGCCGCCCCTGGCCGTCCGCATCTCCGCGGTGCCTCTGGCGTTCTTGCCCCCCGTTTTTTCTCCCCGGGAGGATCTGTTTACGATGCTCGCAGGCCACCTCCAAGCTACGCACAAAGAGAGGTGGCTTGGGGGTATCAACTGATGTCACTGCAGTGCCTCTGGATGGATGGTCTTAGGTTTGAGTCCCAACGGTGGCACGATTTTCGACACTAGCTTCTCAGCTAGGTCGAATTCAGTCACTGTCTGGAGCACAGTTCTGACAGCCGGCTTCTCTGATCGGTAGTTTTTCGTGGTCCAAAACAACACCAAGCGCATGCCGGAGCAGTAACCTGATAAATAGGCGTAGTACCGGCGATATTTCTATACTTTTTCTTTTCCCATCGTCACCCCCTACTTATACACACTTACTCTAACATGCACTACAATGCCACACATCAGGAAGGCCGCTTTTGGGGAACTTAGATCTTAGTGGCGTTGTTCTTCTTGTGGGAGACAGCTGGTTGGGGAAAACACCGCTGACTGTAGGTCGGCCTTGGATCTCATCATCTAGTGGAGAAGACTACTGCCCCTCTCGCAGGAAAACATAAACTACATTTACGGAACTAATGACCTTAGCCGTTGACGCCCCCGGAATCACAAAGAAACAATCAACCAAATCCAATCCAATCAAATCAAATCAAACCAAATCAAATCAAATCCACTCACGCGAGGAATGAAAATTAGACCTCGTGCCGCTCCTATACGCTGTATCTACACAGCGGAGCCGACGACCCTGCCCCCTGTTTTTCTCCCCGGGAGGATCTGTTTACGACGCGCGTTGGCCGCCTTCACTCTTCGCGCCCACTCGCGCGCGCTCTGCAAAAGGGTCGCGCCGCAACGAAGTGCGGGCCGTAATGCGAAGGAATGTGGATTGTTCCTCCGACTGTTGTTCAACGTGCTGCCACTCATTGCAAATGCAGTATTTTTGCCCATTGTCTGCATTTTAGTTCTGCAATGTGAAAGCAATGATTTCGCAGACTTGGACAAAAGGACAAAGGAGCAAAATAAACAGACTGCGCGTTTATTGACGACTGCAGAATTGGAGTGGAATGTAACATCAGTATTGGTTTTTGTGATTCATTTCTTGGGAGGCTCAGAGGTTCTTGACTTTGTGATAGAAAAATATGAAGTATGGATACGAATGTACGTTTCTCTATTTCAATAGAATGAGTTGAATAAAAACTTAACGACTGGGGACAGAAACGCGGGGATTGCTACTATTGTCTCCAGTGAATTAGTTGTTTTACACTTACTCCATCGCTCAATTTGAAACTCGTTTAAAATTTCCAATATAATCTTTTAAAAAAGCTTTCACTTAATTCAGTTCTTCTCTAAAACTGTGTTATAAATCCTGATCGTGTGTTCAGTATTTTACTGTACACATTTGAACTATAAATACAACTTTATTGGCAAGCCATGAAGAATGTGTTTTATTGTTTTATTAATCATGTAAAAATCGTGAACATAAAATAATTATCCTGATAGTTTAATTGAAACAAAATAGGATAAAAAAAGAAATGTGTCGTAACATAATGAACAGTGATTTGGTTGCTTTAATTTCATTTCTATAATTAGCAGTACAACGAAATAATTTATATGTGATTGCAGGTATGATTTGCAGATTTATTATTAGAAAATAGAACCTCAAACGAGGTAATATAAATTGAACGTCAACAAGAAGGATAACAGTATGAGCAAGGTATCATTTAAAAAAAATTGGTATATCTTAAAATACCATGTTGTACTGTGAGTAGTATGAATGAAAATACATTCACCACAAATGTTCTTTAAATATTTTTCTACATCTTAATTATGCGCCGTTGTTAGAAATGGTACAGTCGCCTATAGCAGCAATGGCAATTACTCATTTGGGTAATTGGTCTTGGACAAGGGTTTCAGGCGCTCTGCAAACATCGTTGGTTATAAACTGCGGAATAGCTCAAGATTTTGACGAAGGTATGACATGGGATGTCACAAAAATGATTGAAAATTCTACAGAGAGCAGGTTTGCAGACACGACTGCAAACCTTGCTTGTGAAAACGTGAGCGGGAAATGATTCACTGCTAAAAGAAAAAAAATATATTGGTGAAATAATAATTATTTGACTGACTTATTGAATATCCATTTAAAGTATCTTAATTCCATGTATTTAAAATGACTGTAGATGAATTTCGAAATCAACGGAAAGAATAAAATCAATGATTCAACGTACCTGCAATAGATACTGAAACCTACTGCGGTGGTTCCGTAATTTTGAATTACATGCATCCCGAGACAGTCATAGATCCATTTATGTATATTTACACAATGATATTTGACCTTTTCAAATGTAAAGAGGTTGCACGTAGAAAGATAATCTTTCTTGGAAGAGTCTAATACTCCTTTTTCAAATGATAAGAAATTAAAAGGTATCAGCTCCTTCCATTCGTTGTTTTGTATCAGCATTTTTCGCAAATAGAAGCCCAGCAGTCACGTTATCTTAACAGACATTACCCGCAGTATTACTTACGAGCTGATTCACGATACGCATGTCGCACGATACCCATGTCGCACTCTGTTGGCCAAACTCGCAAACATCGTTTCCATCTGGCTCTTTGGCCCAAGTTTCTCCGGCGATTCCTTCGAACCGGTTCGCGGAATCGAGACCGGTTTCTTATCGGCGGCCGCTGCCCCGCGCTTCCTTCCTGCTTCCCCCGCGGCGATGCTGCGGGGGAGGGGCGAAGGACGGCAGCGACAATGTGTGGTGACGGTAGAATTTAGCACTTTCATTTTTTTTAAATCGCGTTTTGAAAAAGTTACAGCATTTCTTCTAGAGCTTTTATACAGCCGATAGCTGGTTACCCGTTACGTCCCAATGGGACGCATGAACGACCATACACTAGACACCAACACGCTTGCGGGAGATGGGGGGAGTTATGTCATTCTTTTATTTCATCCCAGTCCTTCCTTCCCGTCTTGTAAGAGGTTAGATGAGCCTAGAAGGTTACTCGGCATATCGAAAATCCAGAAAATCAGCTGAATGGACCTATGAGCGTTTTCAGGCGACTAGTCAGGAGGGATTCCTTCACCTCCATTAATGAGGAAAAAATGATTTTTGACACGGAGGTGCCAGAGGAAGAGAGACAAGACCTAACCCGAGGCAAAGCGACAGAAAAGTGAAAATAATTCATTAGATTTAGAATTCAGGGAATGCGAGATAGAAAGAAACGAGGAAATGTAGTATTAACCTCCTCACTAATTTTGGACTATTTTGAACTGCACTGTTGTGCACTCTTGAACACAAATATTTTTTTACAAACTTTATGTCAAAGTTACAAGTTGATTACATTATACATAATATATTTCTTATGTTTGCAACTAAATAGCCAATCATTTTAAGTAGAAATAAGTTTCCCAGAGCCTATTTAATATGTTAAACCACTTTGCTCGTGCATCTGGTTTGATTCGTGCATCTGGTTCGTTGGTGATTCTGGTTATGACAACTGCTAAGATAAGTAGTCCCGGAAGTATAGTGCATGTTTTATCGTGGAAAGTAACTACAATCTCCCGCTAGCAAGATCCGGCGGCGAAACACGACGGTTTGCGGGGAGTTTACCTAATCAGGTATTTCCTATCAACATGGATCCGCGCTCGCCGGGACAAACTCTAAACTCCCAGCTGGTCTCCCAACAAGTGTGGTAGTGTAATTCATGTGATGTTAAGTGTGTGTAAGTAAAGGGTGAGGATATGATTGAGAAGAGGCAGGAAAGATCGCGCGCGGTCTGTGGACCGTTTGTTAGGGTGCTGCTCCGGCATTCTAATCAGTAGTTTTGCGTGATTTCTCTGATCAGTACCAGACGAATGCCGGAGCAGTACACTAACAAATGGGCCACAAACTGCACGCGATTTCTGGAGGAGTTGCGGTGATGCAAGTCGCCGCGATCTCTGGCGGAGAGTTCTAGATGACCACCTGGAGTCTTCACTCATTTCGATAGCTTCGAGTAGCACTGACGTCTATAGCTTCAGTAGGAAGGCAACGAGTATGCGATACTAATCTTCGTGTTGCCGGACATAGCCTGGTACCCCCTGGCGCATCGACCTTTGGGCAGAATCGGGTGAAGAGCATTCTTTGGAATGATCTGCAATACACATATACAAGTCTGACATGCGCACTGATACCACCCTGTCTGGTTGCCTAGTTACTGGCGATATTGACGTCAATGTGTAGTCAGTGAAGAGACGGGAAAGGGATCCCAAGCCGCCCGAATCTGAGTTTGGGTGGTCTTCTGTTGGGTTCTCGGTTTTGTCGTGGCAGTGGCCCGATACTCTGAGCATAGAGGAGCGACTGGTTTCCAGCGCATATGAGAAGCGCATTGTGTGAGCCCTGGTACTAGCCTGGATAGCTAGTAGCTGTGAGCTAGCCGGGCCCCAACCCAAGCATGGAATGGGGAGATTGCTGTGACTGCAAACTGCGCTGCGGCGGGATCCGGATACCAGTATGTCGTCGTACATGTGTGGTGGTAGGAGGTGTGGGTAAAGATTAATATCTAGGGGCCCACCCTGGGGACTCGTGCCTTGTGGTAGAACAGGGATGGAGTGTGGGGTAGAATCCCACGTATGATATCCACTGCGCGCAATCTTTCCTTCCACTTCCTCATCGTAATATCGCCCCCGTACACATGTACACAATTACACTAACGTGCACTACACTACCACACATGGCGGGAGACCGCTTGCTAGAATAGAGCTTGTGCCGGGGTGGGAGATACGTGGTTGGGGAAAACCTTGCTAGCCAATGGTAGATCGGCTCCGGATCTCCCTATGTAGCGCGGGAATATCACTGCCACCTCCCGCGATGAAACGTGTAATACACTTAGGGGACTAGTGACCCTGGCAGTTGCCGCACCCAGAATCACCAATCAATCTCGAGCGAAGGGCGTGTCCCCGAAGCCGCAGCCTCGGCCTCCTCACCTCTCGGGTCCCGAGGACCTTGGCTCCAGCGCAGGGCGGGCGCTCGTGTGGGCGCGGGGTGCGGCGCGACACGCGCGCAGAGGGTGTCACCGCCGAGGGGAGAGTCAGCGCGTCGAACTTATCTGATGTCACCGTGGGTTCGCCGCTGTCCGCGCCCATCCCCTCCCCGCCCCTTTCCTCCGACCCCAGTCCCGCCACCCCTCCCCCGCTCCTCTGCCCCGCCCGCCTCCCCCTCCCCGCCCCTCCTCGACCCTCTCCATCGCCCGCCGCCATGCCTCGCGCCACCCTTCGCACCGCCCGCGGAGGTCCAGAGCGGGCAAACCGCTCGCGTCTCCGAGATGAAATCGTGCCTCATCAGTCGAAATGCCAGCCACTTGCAGACGGAGCTTGCCGAATTCATTGATCGAGTAATAGGGATTATACAACGTTCCGAAAGAGCATATACGTGAAGGAATTTCGTTTTCGGTTGTGGTGGATCAAGAGGGGAGGAACAAATTCATCTCTCAAAAACAACTTTTTTTCCCTTTGCGATTTCGGACCGAAGTATCGCGGGTTCGAGTCCCGCCTCGCGCATGGTTGTATTGTGCTCGTCTTTTCATCCCCTATCATCATCATTATCGTGTCATCCGCACAGTGTCCAAACCGTTTTAAGCAATAGTGGTTGCTAATGACCTTGTAGTTGATGCGACCCTAAATAACACCAAAAAAAAAAAACTCTTTTGGGAATTATATTCATTTAATTCAAAATAAATTGCATTTATGATTCTCATCACATCTTGAGTTGTATTCTCATTGTGAATACTCTTCTGTTTATTTGAAGATATTCATTCAAAAAGGGTATGAGAACTGTAAAAGGATTCACTAAAATTTTTGAGGAAGGGAGTCCGAATTGAAATTGCCTCCCCTAACCATTTGCGAATCCGCCCCTCATTTACAAGCTGAGCAATAAAGCAAATGTGTTTTGCTAGGAACTTTATAAAGACAGCGTCAATAATAGCTTCATATTCAGGTATCTCTTGTGTAAGTGGGGTGATGTAGAGTTACTACTTTGTCCCTTTATCATACTATACTACCTCGTAGCATTGCACATGATATATTGCCTATGGTACCAGACACTCGTCAGGTACTAGTGGCTTACAGTTATGCCTGTCATAAGCAAATGTGATGTAAATGGGTTGGGAAATTGGACATTAACGTGTTTTTGTAAGAACCTCGCGAAAATGGCGTCGACAATATAATTTCTCAAATTGCTTTTCAGAAATTGGTTATTATGTAACTACGTCTTTGTTAATTTCTGATGCTCAAACAGTAACTTCGCACAATTTCCCTGAATGTACTGCGTAATAGTTCATTTGAGCGTCTGTTTACGTAGAGACTCACATCCTTCGTTTGTATGTATACAAACTCGTCCGATGCCTACATTGTAATTTTTAGCTTGCCTACAGAATCGCCGTTACTTTCAGCGAAGAAGCTTCTAGTTCTTTTTATTATTCCAGGATTCTTCCTGAGGGTTTCGTCGTTTATTTTGTAGGTACCTGTATTTTTATTTTCTTATTACAAAATACTTGTAGCAATGAGATTGACATGAAAATTGAAGTTGTGTTGTCTTCATTGTTACATATTATATACATTGTTTTTCCTCCATGTTTTAGAAATCTTCTTTTCTTTAGATATATTATTTTCTAACCTTCAAACTGCTCCTTGCAGTAGCCACTTTAACTTCGAAAAAACCAACATTCTTCCCACAAAAATTAAAACCCAAAATATCTGTACGCCCCTGCCCCATAACCTAGATACATTATTATCTCACCTCTCACTCTATATCTCGCTTTTCTTCTTGCCTTCAGTGACGTAAAATTAACAATCATCATAGAGATACCAATATGGGTATCCCAATGTGGGTATCCTCGCTCAGACATGGAGGTATGATGGTGCGCTAATTTGCCCTTACTCTTACCTTTCAGACACAGTAGTGCATCCATCCATTGTAATACATACTATATAAAAGCTAACAATCAGCTGCAAAGCGGTAATCTCATTGATCTGGTTAAAAAATTAGGGAAAAATGATATCTTCGTACTATAATTAAAATATGATTATTACTAATGTCTTTCAAGATTGCTGGCCGTTACATGTAGTCGAAATTCTCCATTTGAGCCTAAGGACGTTCTCAAAATTTCAGTTACCGTAACAAGTTATGCAAGTCGAAAACGGACGTGACACATTCTAAAAGACGGAACGTCGGCACCAATGACAAGGTAGTCACTAACGGCGCCGATTTGAGGCGTTGTCAACCGAATTCCGACGTCTTCGGGTCAATCGCGAGGTCAGCGGGGAGGCCTGCGCGGGGCGCGGGGCGCAAGGTGCAAGGATGCCAGGTGGTGAGACACGACTCCCGGGGGAGACACGAGCACGCGGCACATCGATGTGCGGCGCTTCAAGGATGATCGGTTACTGTGAAATGGCTGCTCGGAACGGGAGGCAGCGGGCGCAGTGAGTAAGAGGGGGTAAGGTTGTTGGGTAAGGGTATGGTGAGGTGAGGAGGGTGTGGGTGAGTGGCGTGAGGGGGGAGGGTGTGGGTGAGGGTGTGCGGTGAGGGTGTGGCGGTGAGGGTGTGGGTGCATTGGTGAGGGGTGTAGGGTGTAGTAGGGTGTGGGTAAGGGTTGTGGGTAAGGTGTGGGTGGGTTGTTGTAAGTGGGTAAGGTGGGAAGGTGGTGGGTAGTGAGGGTGTGGGTAAGTGGTAAGGTGTGGATAAGGGGTGGTAAGTGGTGGGTGTGGGTAAGGGGGAAGGGTAGCGGAGCGAGCGAGCACGTCAGTTGCTGGGCAAGGGACGGCAAGGGAGGCAGGGACGGCAAGGTGCGCGAGGGGAGCGAGGGGACGGCAAGGGGGACGGGCAAGGGACGGGCGGGGGCAAGGGGTACGGGGGACGGCAAGGGGACGGCCAAGGGGACGGCAGACAGGACGGCAGGGACGGGCAAGGGGACAAGCGGGCCAAAGACGGGCAGGGACGGGCAAGGGCGGCAGCGACGGGCAAGGACGGGCAAGGGGGCGAGCAAGGGGCGGAGGGCGAGCAAAGGGTGCGGGCGAGTCGGGCGAGGGTGCTGGCAAGGGAGCAGACAAGGAAGCTGACAAGGGTGCGAAGACTGCAGGCGAGCGGACGCGGCGTGGCGGCGAAAGCGTCGCGAGCCGTCAAAGGAGGCGCTTTGGGAATGAGGCTCCGTGCGAATCGCGACGACGCATTCGGCGCACTCCTCCCAAGAGCAGCATGCGCGACGCTTTCATCGGCGCCGCTCACGAGGGCCATCGGCCGCCCTCCTCCGCCCTCCTCGCTCGTGCCGCGTCGCCGATCCGTTAGCGATTGGGGACGATTTCTCCGCGAAACCGTTCGCCATTAGACCTTGTACAGTTCCTGTGCGGTTGTCGGGATGCGACAATAAGGCAGTGTACTTCTGATGTGCATGGCACTTAATTCAAAGTATAAATGAACATTTAGCATGCCTTACAAGAACGATATTGGTTACAGAAATGGTTCTTTAATGTCACTGTTAGTTTACCTATTAGGTTTTTTCCTATATATTCGGTCACTTCGTGACTGTTGTTATTCATTCCATGCCATTTAATCGTTCATAAGAAGTATAGGAGTTCATAAGGAGTTTTTTGTAGGTATAACATCAAAGACACGTAAAAAGCAACATCTCCAGGTGTTTGAGTATATAACATTTCTTTTATTATACCAAAATAAATCCAAATAATGCGTCACAAAAATGAACATATATCAGTTTCTCAACATAAAATTAGTGGATGAAATTTCGAATTTGTATTCATATAATGTAGTATGTCGCGTATAATGACGATACTTTCAGAATATGTTCAATGATATATTTTTGAAACTGTTTTATTTTTCCATCTAGCGGAATGCGGTCATTATACAGAACTGAAGCAGAATTTCTGCATCACACGTCACTAGTAACTGTCTTCGCCTTCTACCTTCGTTTTCGCCGCTTCCTCCACCTCCTCCGCCACCACAGCCACAGCCCCATATCTTCCTCCACCGCCAACCACTCCTCCGCCACTACCACCGCTGTCTCCAACCCCTCCGCCACTACCCCTACAACTTCTTCCGCCTCCGTCACCGCCCCCACCTCCGACGCTGCCAACGACACGCGCCGTTCTCGTTGTTGCGTTCTCCGCCACACCTGACGCCGTCCATCTACTGACTCCAGGTCTGCACACGCCTCTACCATCGCCATTGCCTTCGCCGTTGCTATCGCCGTCTCGACGCAACTCCAGTCGTCATTGCGGGCGCCATCTCCGACTCTTGTCTCTACATCCGCGGCCACCACCACCTCCATTCCCATCATCGCTGCCGCCTCCTCCTCCTCCTCCTCCTCCTCCTCCTCCTCTTGCTTCTCCTATTCTTGCTTCTCCTCTTCCTCCGTCTCCGCCTCATCCATCTCCTCCTCCTCCTCTTCCTTCTCCTCCTCCACTCATCCTACTCTTCTTCCTCCTCCTCCATCTCCTCTTCATCGCCAGAGGTGACTCAGAATGCCAACTGATGTCACTGCAGTGATTCTCACCGGGAAGTCCTAGATTCGAGTCCCAACAGCGGCAGGATTTTCGGCAAATGCTAGGTCGACTGCAGTCTGGCCGAATGCTGGAGCAGTAACGTAACAAACGGGCCACCGACCACGCGCAGTCTTTCCTTTCTCTTCCTTGTCCTATCCTCACTCTTTCTTACACACGCTTACACTTACATGCACTACACTACCACACATGCCTGTTGGGAAGTTCGAGACTGTCCCGGCTGGGGCGGTGCCTTGCTGGTGGAAGATACCTTGGGGGGAAACCTCGATAGCCGACTGCACCATACGTGTAGTTAAAAAACGGAACATCACGAGTGGAAAAACATGCACTACATTTACAGAAATTATATTCTTATCCGTTGCGGAATCACTAATCAAAACAATCATTCATAAAAAAGTAATCGTTCGATCTTTCAAAACAAGCATTCCTTCTCCTCCTCCATCGGTGCTGCCGCTTCCACACCTGCTACAGCTTCCGACGCCGTCTCTGCCTCCATCGTCTCGCCGTCGTAGTTGTCGTTTTCGGCGTTTTCCGCTAAAAGGCGGCGGCGGCGGCGGCGGCGGTGGCGTCTCGCGCGATAAGGCGTAGCACCGGTAGCGAACGCCGGTGCGGGTCGCCGGGTCAGCCAAGGCGGCGGCGAAGGTCGTAAACAAGCCGTCTGCCTCTCCTCCCCCTCCCTTCCCTCCCTCCCTCCCTCCCTCCCTCTTCCCCGCCGCCCGCCCGGCAGGCCCGTTTGCATGCCACCCACGATACATTCAACGTGTGACGTCATTGCAGTTTACCAGTAATTTGCGGCATCACTAGTTAGGACGCCAGTTGCGTGTTAACAGAGTGTTTATTACTATTTTAAAATACTACAAGTGAGGACCCTCATTTTCATGAAATAAGTGACGCAGATACAACCTCCGCACCGTATTAGTTACAGCCACGCGTGGTTCTCTCTGTGCAGCAACTCGGGACAGATTCACGTAACAACGCAATTAATGTTATTGCTTTGTACTTACCGTCAGAAAGGCAACACATAACGTCCCGTCAACTACACTACTAAAAACCATGTACCGATACCTAATTACTCGAAAAAAATGGTACAATCCAAGTGATTATATCTTCCACAATTTTCGTTCGAAATGGAAAAATGTTTATTACTTAGAAATAGTATTGTTCTCTTTGTGACAGCTTAGATAAAAATGGAATTCCCGTCCTCCGCATCCATGAGGTGAATATCGGCCTCCGTAATTCAAAATGCCTTCACATGATTGTTTCGAGCAAGAATCTCGTAAAAAATCACAAAAGGTGTTCACACTAGCGTATATGGAAAGTATGCACTATGAAATATTAACTCTGTCATGAAGTTAAATGTTTGTAAAGTTACACATTTTCTCTTAGAATCGTGCATAGCGTAATCAGCTGAGATGGCGGATATAAACTGCAGCGTGTCTAATCGGCATTTCCTATGGTTCCAGTTCCATCGAAGGCATTCGACATTAGCTACATAGTTAGATCGAATTCAGTCGCATCCGGAGGATGATTCTAGCAGTAAATGATCCGAGCGGTAGTTTTTCACTGTTTCAACGATCGACACCAAATGAATGCCCGAGCAGTACCGCAACAAACTGGCCACGGACCACGCGTGTTTTATCCTTCTTCTTCCTCGTCCTATCCTCACTCCTCACTTCTCACATTACTCTAAGATGCACTGCACTATAACACCTGCTGGGAGACCTTTCGGGAGCTTAGAGCTGTGGTTTCTTCGATCAAAAGCAGGAGATTGCCGGAGCAGTATCATGATAAACGGGCGCACAGTTTTTTCCTTCATCGATGCCCCCCTTGTCTTCACTTACACCTGCTTTCACTGTACTACCTCACATGTTGAGAGATCTTTAGAGCATGCCCCGGCTGCGATTGTGCCCCGCTGGTGGCTGGAAGGAGAACCGCACAAAAAGATCTCGTGTTTTAGCGGGGTCACTTCTGACACTAATGACCAAAGCATTTGACGCACCCGGAAACTCGGAAATCTTAATTTTAGTAGGTTTCTTGAAATCAATAAGATGTCATCTCAATACATTGTATTTTTGTAGTCCTTCAATACATTTTTGTATTCTTGTCATTCACTCTTTAATGTTCTTACCGCAGCTTTTGAACCATTATGAACAAAAAACAAAACAAATGTTTCCTACTCTCTCTAGGGAAAAGTTTGCTTTTCAATAATTTTTTGAAGATTTTAAAATGTTTGTTTGCTTTATTTGCTAATAACTAATAATTGTAATGATAGTACGTAATTAGGTAATTAATTTATTTCACTATTCATTCTTTCTTTTTCCATTATTATTTAAAATGTAACTGAGCTATTACTAACCGTGTGTCCAATCTGCTGTTTTCAGCGGAATGAAACCTTCTTTTCAAAGGTTATATTCACTGTTTGACTAAGCAACCAGTTTCGTTTCAGAATCTGATTTTCAACGCTTCTTCCTGCTTCATAACACATTATCGTTCTGCCATAAACAGTTCGTTATGAAGGAGCGAAACACAACTCTCACTAAAAAACACACACACACTCGACGATTGAGTATAAACTTTTTTATTTCCCACCTTACAGCCAATAAGCTGTAAAATATGCGTACGAGAAAGTGAACGATTTTTGTGAAAGGAAATAATGTACTACGTGTTTATGTTTCTGATGGCCGGCCCCTGTTGTATAGGGGCCAGTACCCTGGTTCTCACACAGCTGGGGGGAGTGAAACTTGGAAGAGAGAAAAATCTTCAGTTTGTCATCGCACGCCTGTGTTTTGTAAAGGAGCCCTGACATATATGCACAGTAAAATGTACATCTCTGACTACTCGTGGTCTTTTCTGATCCCTTATTCAACGGGAAGGAAATAATGCTAGTAAGTAAGATGACTGTGATTGTTGTTAAGTCTGTCCTTAACACATTAATGAGAACTACTTGTTACTGGTAGACTTACATATAATTGCGGCAAATAAGACATTCCCATCAACGCAATCCATGCTGGCGTGAAGCAATGGATCGTTTTTAACCCGGGCTTTAAAAACAAAGGTAAACGTCAAACAAGAATTTTATAAAAGCAATGCTTTTTTTAAGAACAGGAATTCATGTATTCGAAATTCTCAGAAAGATGTGTTAATTCGTATCAGATGTGGCGACTAAAGAAATTAACTTACAGATCTTCCTTAAAAAATAACATATTTCGTTTCTCCAGCCTCGTTTCTTCGACACGGTAATAGAACGGCTCCGTTAAAAAAAGCCGACGCGCTAACACCCGACACTCTCCGCCATTAGACCTGTCCCACCGCCCCGTAATGCGATGGCGCCATTACTGTCACCACCCGGAGCGAGCTAACCACCGCCTCTTTACGTGTCGAGCCCTCGCGGCCGGCAGGCGGCAAGCGATGGGCGGTTCCCGAGGGCAGTGGTCGCGAGAGAGGAAGAGATGGACAGGCAGTGGACGGAAGGTGGACGAGGGGTGTCGGGCGACGGACGGGCGATAGTCACACGATGATTAGACGAGTGGAGAATGGAAGGAGGCAGTCGGGCTGAAATGCGGTGGTGGTTGATTGATTGATTCGATTAGTGATACCGGGCGCGTCTACTACTAAGGTCATTAGTCCCGAAAATGTAGTGCATGTTTTTGTTGTGTTTTTTTTTCTTGGGAGTGGTGGTGAGTTTCCCCCCTCTAAACGGTGAGATCCGGCACCGACCTACTGTCTACTAGTGTCCACTAGACGAGCGGTGGAGGAGCAGATGACGGAGAAGGATGGAGTAGGGCAGAATGAGCATCAGTTATAAAACCACCTGGCCTGGGCCGCATATTTACGCCTCGTTTTTGGCCGACGACCAGAAGTCTCGGTGCAGAAATATTCACTGAATAGTGGACGGCTGTGGATAGGTGATGCAAGGCAGTTGGCGCGGTGCGAGCTTCGGGCTGGTGAAGACCAGGTACTTGCGACTTGTTTCCGGCGTCGGGTGTTTGGTTTAGGGGCGGTGATGTTGCAGGGGACGAGAAACTATCAGGCAGTGAAAAACGGCGGTGGATATGTAGTAGAGGTGGCCGGACGGCAGTGAACGCGTGGTTGGCGGACAGTTGTCGGGGGAGGTGGGGTTGACATCTCGCTGTGGGCGACTGGAAAGAGTCGCCTAGTTTCGTCACCTGTGTGTCGGGGCTTTAACGCGCGTCGTGGAACTGTATTGTGAAGATGGACAGACAGTGAACTGAGCAGTGGACGACGGTAAACGGGACGGGATGACGGTTGATGATAGACGGTAGTGGACGAGTGGTTGAGGAACAGTTGGGGGATGATCCGCTGCGGGTGACTGCCGCCTAGTTTCAGTACATGGACATGCAGTCGTGAAGTAGTAGTGGTCGGGCAGCGAACTGAATAGCGGACGACAGTGGAAATAATGATGGACGGGCAGCGAAGCGGCAGTTGACGAGGGGCGGGAGGGTGAGTGAGGAACGATAATGCGGGACTGAACGGACAGTGGACGAACGGTGAACGGGGACGTGAGCCGAGTGGTGAACAGGTGTGGATGGGATGGTGAATGAATGGCGGGTGGACGGCAGTAGAGAGTCGGTGACGGACAATTCAGGGAGGGGGGATCTTGCTCCGGGTGACGGAGTTTACATCGTGTACTTTCCGGGCGTGGACGTGCATAGTAATGAGAAAGTGGAATACGGACAATGAACTAAATAGCGGAAGACGATGGAAATGCTGGTGAACGGGCAACGAAGCGGCAGTAGATGAGAGATGGACAGGCAGCGGGACTGAGTGGTGAACGGCGGTGGATGGTTGGTGAATGGCGGGTGGACGAGAGGTTGGCGGACAGTTGATTTGGGGGGGGGGGAGGCGACTGGAGTGGATCACACATTTTCGCTGCCCACTTTCAGGCCGTGGACTTGCACTCATGGGATAGTGTAGTGGAGGCAAACGATAAGTGAACTGAGTCCCGGACGATCATGGATGGGTGGTGGACGGGCAACGAATAAGCAGTTGTCGAGGGGCGGTTGGACAGGCGAGGAGTGATAAGCGGACAGTGGACGAGAAGCCGTCACACAGTGGACGAAGTGGTGAAGTACGGTGGATGGACGGTAAATTTCGAGTGGACGGCAGTGGATGAATTGATGGACAGTTGGAGGAAGGGGGAGTGGTGATCTCGCTATGGCTGACTGCCGTGGGTGACACATTTCTGCCGCCTACTTTTGGGCCGTGGACGTGCAGTTGTGAAGTAGTGGTGATCGGGCAGTGAACTGAGCAGCGGGCGGACGATAGAAAGCCGTGCTGGGCGGGCAGTGGAGCGGCAGTGGACGAGGGCCGGGCGGCGGGCTGGGGCCGCATATTTCCGCCTCGTTTCTGGCCGCTGGCGAGTAGCACCGGGAGCGCGGTGCGGTCGCGGGTCGCGCGGGGTCAGCGCCGCCGACGGGCGGGGAAGGCGCCCCGCGTGTTAGCGTAACGACCAAAAAATCGCCAAACGAGTTTGCCTTGACGCTGCGGTGGCTGCGAGCAGCCGCAGTCTGTAAGATGGGCGGGAAGGATTCACAGACGGTAGGGGGGGGAAGGGTTAAGGGGCAGTGGTGCCCGCCAAAGATTTCTCCTGCCGCCTGGCCGCCGGTCCTTCAGCCACGCTTCCCGCCTCGCACTCCTCCTCCTCCTGCTTCCTCCTCCTCCTCCTCTTCCTCCTTCTCCTCCTCCCTCCTCCCTGCCTCCTCCTCCTCCTCCTCCTCGCTCAGCGCG
>BOPP01000148.1:357350-368073 GCA_017312745.1 Gryllus bimaculatus | reverse complement strand
ATTCCTCCTGCCACCGTCTCTGACTCCCCTCCTCCCTCACCCCCTCCTTGCTTCACTCCCCCCTCCTCTTCCTTCCCCCCCCTCTTCCTCCCCCCTCCTCCTCCTCCCCCCTCCTGCGTGCGCTGAGCGTGTGCGACGCCTCCTGCCGCCTCCTCCACCTTCACCTTCCTCCTCCCCAGACCGGAGGACGCCCTGCGGCCACTTGCCACCGCAGGGGTGGGCAGGGCCCAGCGACTGCGTCGTCGCAGGCAACTGTTTCTTGGAAGTTCAATGCGGACTCTAGCTTAAATTCGTATTAACTAAGCAACGTCGACGTGTAACACAGTACTTTAGGTAGCTCATTTACATTACAGAAATTTGTTTGTAATTTTCAAGTGGTATTTGAATCTCATCGAAAATAATTATTTCATCAAAAACTACAACAAAATATGTAAGTTTCTAATCCTGATGACCTTTTATATAACAACCTAAACCTCACCTTTCACCAATATTGTCTTCTAATAATGTAGGAGATTACTTATTTTTTAAAGAACATAAATTTATTGTTTTCTTCGAGAATGGTTCATTAATTGGTTAAACTGGGAAGAGGTTTCCATCTGTACTATCGTTTTGATATAATTGATCCATTTACTCTTAGCCCTTTACTTCTACAGCTGTGGAACTGCTCTATTCAGAATTATTTCACACATATTTTACTTAAAATCCGTTTCCAATTTATTGTTAGCAAAAAATTGAATTATCTAAACGTGAGGAGTTACTCAAGAGGCACTTTGGCAAGAGGGTTTCTAATTTACCCAAGATATTAGTTTGGATTGATGACGAGATACACATACGCTATTTAATTAATAAATGAGTTTTGAAACGCTTTTCTTGAGAAAGAGATTTGTAACGAAAGAGTCTTGAGAATACAAGTTCTAAGACGTGCACTAATAAATATTAAATTACGTAATTAAATATATTTTTGTTGATATTATGTTTTTAGGAAAGTAATTGTGCGTTTTTTTTGTGTCGTTCTAAAGTTGTAGTAATCTAGAACAAAATGCGGTGAAATTAAAGAAAATTAATATATTATTCTTGAAAAATTCTGGCAAGGAAATGTGTATTATTTTCAATAAAAATTCTTTAAATCTTGGGCAAGAATTTGTGGTAAGAATCATTTAACCGATTACGTTCTCTAACACACTAGTATATTCCAGCACTTTAACGACCCCCGTTATTGCAGAATGAATAATCGTAAACGACATTTCACATAATGAACTTAGGAATTGCCGGAATATTCAAACTGTTGCTCTGAGGTGGAGTTTTATTAACAGTTCCAGTCGCGTATTTTTAATTACACGGTTATTCATTATATTCGCATCGTCGAAATGATATGCCAAAATTTTAAGACTCAAAATGTTGGATTGTGTTGCATTTGGGTACCTTTGTGTACCCCTGAGGCAGCCTGTCAAGCGAGTACACACTCACACACAAACGAAATTGCCATGTTAAGATACGCCGGGCTGTGGTTTCCTTACGGCCTTTTAAACGTTCCGAGCTCCGTGTAAGTAGCTAAACGATAAAGTTGTGACCCATTATGTGTTCAGACGCCATCGAATCGTGCAGGCTGGCGTTTAGGTAATGACTTATGTGGGTGATTTCACAACAATTAAAATCAATCTACGGTTGTCGTGAGACAATACGATTTCAACACGAGAAGCGTTCGGCGTTGTTGTGGTGGCGTCGGCATCACTTCGTTCATTAGATGAACACGTCCTGCCATTACGGAAAGCCAACCGCAGCCCGAAAGAAGATACGCAGGTTTTGGGATGACATGAAAGAAGCGTTTCGTTTCATTCATTACTTGTTTTTTTGGTCAGTAAGGCACATCGCTATTTTTGTAATATTGGGTAGTCTTATTTTCTTTCTGACATCGAAACAAGGTGGATGTCTGGGAACTGAATCACAGCGAAAAGCTTCAAAATATTGACACTAGTTCTTTGTTGACAACGAAGCGGTACGTAAAAATTGTGATGTGTATTATTACCTATTATGATCCAAAAACTTAGGATATTACATCCATGCATACATCACATGAATAGAGAGCGTAGGCTTCCGCGGCCGGAGTCAGTATTTAATTGGCTGTTCGGGTGACTCCTCGTCCATGGCAAAGGTGCCGACGTTTCGGTCGCCATTCTGCGACTTCCCTCATAACGACATTGCGCCCTTTACCTTTGCAATGGACGCGGCGTCACCCGTTTTCAATTCCGGACAATGTAATACATGCGTAGAAAGAACGACTACAAACACACTCAGAACAATAAAAAACAGTGAAATCCCTTTGGTCTGATTGTGAATCTATCCAGAGTTCGTTTGTATGGTTAAATCTCCCTAGACGCAAAGTCACTAATAACACAAGTGGTTGAGACTTAAAATAAATATGTTATCAATCTCTCGATTTGCCGAGGTACACGCTGCAGGTACACTGAAATCGCGGCGCTAAGTTAATTCTAAAAATCCCTCTATCGTTTTGTAAAATTGGTCGAAGAATGTTAGAATTGGATAGAACTATGTTGTAACTCATTTGTAATTTTGTAACCCATTCGTCTTAAATTCAACATAAATCTGAAACTACTTACCATTATCATGGTTTCCGAACATGTTAATCCATTCTAGTCTCTGCGATACAAAATTGAAAGTAATCTTCGGTAGAGAAATGTTTGTAAAACAAAGAAGTTTGTGATTCACAATAGTCAACATCTATTTACAATTTGAAGGACTGTTCAACACAATAGCCTATATTTCTTTTCTGATTTTATGCAGACCTGTTGTGGAAGGCAATAAACTTGCACAGCGTTAATACCGAGTGATGACGATTGCTCACCATATGCATTTAATGCACTAGAAGGATAGGCAGTTACTGTAGTTGAGATATTGATGTCAAATATCAGGGAGCGTGTCGATCGAATTAGAGAAGCTGTTTTCGGCGTTGCGCGTTGGTGTAGTTCTGCGTACCATCATGTACTAATCACGGACACCCTGTTGATACTCAGGCGCCCCAGTCCTCGATCATCCTGGTCTCGCACGATCTGCTCAAAACATTAGATTCTCCGTCCAATAATGATCCTACAATAACATGTACATTTAATGATTTCATATACTTAAACAAATTCAATTATCTGGAAAATAATGATGAAGATATAAATATTTGAGACGAAATATCTGACATGATTATTAAAATTGTTTTGGTTAGCTCTGAATGAATGAGGAATTAATTCTCTATTTTCCTTTCTCATGTATACCATGCGGAGTATATAGAAAGTGCTGGAATACTACAGCACAAAAATGAGAATTTTTTTACAGAAAAGTACTGTTTTTAGCTACAGCAATATCTGCTACTCCCAGATAACAAAAATGGATGAAGCGTGCTCCTATGTGTACTAAATTACTACCTCTAATATGTTGTGTGATCAGAATCCTCATTTCCCAGGGCCCTTGATACCAAAGGATTGGTTAAAAGCAAGATGGTATGTCTGTCCGTCTATATGTGGACATCTGTAGCGCTTAAACCGTTCATATGCTTTTCTCAAAAGTTGACATTCTGCAATAGATCTGGCTGAAATTAAGTTCTTGCGAATTTGAAACAGATATTTTTATTTTGAAGGCTACTTTACGTAAAGCCTCAACATTTTCAGTTTTCGGGAATTTGACTCCAAATGTTTGGATAATTTTTTCTAAGATACACCAAAATACACTTAAGAAATTCTTCACAATCATTTTCATTAGATTAACTGAATTTTCGAAAATTGTAAAATTTCAATTTTTTGGCAACCTCTATAACAATATTAATAACAGAAATTCTTTTCTAGTAATGTATGTTTTTAAAGAAAACTCTTTAAATAAGGTCACATATAATTTCGAAAATATGAGTAGTTTTCGTACATTCAGCGTGAATTAGAGGCAATTTTTAAATAAATGCAAATATTTTTTAAATTTTTTTCTCTGTCGTGTGTAGCCTGGAACACTGTGAGTGAAATGGGCTGTATTAAAAGAACGTTTGGGGAGATAACAGTAACTTCTAACATTTCACCTATGACAACACATCGGGGATATTTTTTCTTGACCGTACAAAAAATACATGTATTTTGGAAAAAAATTGAAAGGTGAAATATTACTTTTTAAGAAATTAGCCATTCAGTATATCACATAATATAATAACCCCTTTTCAAAAAGAAATATATGGAAAAAGATTGGAGGATATTTTCAGAAAATGTATTTTGAGAGTGTCGTCAAGTGCTTTGAGTAAGGGAAGCAGCGTTAATACCGGGTGATGACGATTGCACTTGACTCCATGTTCTTGTACACGATAAAACCTAACAC
This sequence comes from Gryllus bimaculatus, assembly GCA_017312745.1. Classification (NCBI taxonomy): domain Eukaryota; kingdom Metazoa; phylum Arthropoda; class Insecta; order Orthoptera; family Gryllidae; genus Gryllus; species Gryllus bimaculatus. The sequence goes on along the minus strand of BOPP01000148.1, from coordinate 363,714 downwards.
TCGAAAACGAAGAAATTGACGCCATAAATGTAGTAAACAATCAAATACTTTTGAAAAGTAAATAATGATGACGTACAAGATATTTAAAATACAAAATTTGTTTTTCTTAAATTCAGAACCGGTTAATGAAAATTACGCTGTCATGATGTGATTAACGGCTGTGTTCAAATACTAATTTTTGAGAAATTTGATCTTTTCCTGAGAAATTGTTTAGATATTTCTGACATAAAAATCACTCAAAACTATGAAGAAATTATTAATACTTGTAAATATTTTCCAAAAATAAAAATTATTTTCAATATTCAAAAATATATTGCATTAAAAAAATACTAGCTCCAAGAATAAACAGGTGTGGTCCATATTCGAAAAACGTTCAAATTTCGGTACTTTCAAAGTTTCAGAGATGTAATGAAAATCAAACTTTCACCATATTTATCTGCGCGTCCTCATTTCGAACAAAACATTTAAAGAACAACTTTGGAGTCATTTTTGAGAAGAAGTTGAAAATGTTTTTCGAACTTCTTTTGAAATACCCAAGAAAATTAAATTACCCGCATAAAATTCATAGGACCTCGAGTTAAGTCTCATCGATTCGAGAATATACGTTTTGGAAAAAAAACCTATGTATTGTTAGTTAATATAACTAACAATCGGTAAATAGGTAAAATAAGTTAACTATCAGACAAGTTAAAAAAAACAAGTTTTAGGTATCATGCACCTTCAAAAGGTGAATTTCCGTCAAATTCTCGACATTGACTTCCTTCACCATTACAGATCTTTCTCTATGCGACGTAAAATGGCCCATTCTACGCCATATAAATTCAGCTAAGGCCAAGCAACTGGCAAATCTGTTCTTTATAGTGTGGCTCTTTAGCAGACGAAGGCAGAGGCTTCTCTCCTTTGCATCTGAGAAGTATCTAGAAAAGACTCGCGGATAATATTCAAGTCATTCAATTTTAGTCGGAAATAAGAGTTTCGTGATGGCGATGAGTATTCATTGTTTTTAGTTTTCCAGATGCATGTAACTTCTCAGTCAACTTTTCAGTATAATTTGAGATTCATAATCTGGAAGATACAATGATTGATTGATAGATTGAATAGCAATTCCGTGCGCGTCAACTATAACGTCAATAGTCTCGTACATGTATTACATGTTTTTACTGCAGGAGGTGGTGATGATTTTCACTCCGCTGAAACGACTAATCTGCCATCGCCTTGCAAGGTTTTTACCCAACCAGTTGAAAGTTTTAACTCTCCAGCGAGCCACCACCGCAGCCGGGACAAGCTCTAAGCTCCCGACTTGTCTCCTGGCGCGTGTGGTAGTGTAGTAAATGTAAGTGTGTGCCTAAGAAAGGTGTGGATAGGATAAGGAAGAGGAAGGCAAGATGGTGCGCGGTCAGTGGCCCGTTTATTGGTACCCCTCCGGCCTGATGTTGATCGGAGAGATCGCAGACAATTACAGATGAGAGCAATTGACCGCAAGAATATCATCCAGAAAGAGAATGAATTCGACCTAGCTGTCTATCTAGTGGCGAAAATCTTGCCAACGTAGGGTCTCGAACCCTACGGCCTCCCTGTCAAAGGGACTGTGGTGACATCCGTTAATGTTCTGAACCACCTAAGCCGGTAGATAGGTAGACAGATAGATAATTGATAGATATTAATTTTATCTTATGGCATTGGTAACCTTTTCACTTTCTTCATTAGGATCCTTTGGTACCCCCACACTTGCTTCATCGCTCCTGCCTTTGTTGAAATCAGAGATAAAAGGCTTCTTTCGGCGCCTGTCAGTGCTGAGCCGCCTCATTCGATTTCATGTTCTCCGCAGTGGCAAAAGGTCTCTCTTTGAGGCTCATTTTAAAAGTAAGAAAGACCCAATAGTCTCCGGGAACGAAATTCGGAGAGTACGGTAGTTGAGGAAAGACATGAATGTTCTCGGCAAGCAATTCTACACAACAAGCGATGTGTGGCATTTCACGTTATCGTCATGCGAACGTTCCTTGTCATTTGGTCCGTCGTGCCTTCGAGTAGTAACACGCAAAATCTGCAAAACTTGCTTATAGAAATTTGCAGTTACAGACCGTCCAGGCCACTGGGTAGGAGGATTGTTAGGATCTTTTAAGCTGATTTTCGCAGTTTGTACATGAACTTGATGTTCCCACGATTTTCGAACTGCGACATTACGCTGAATGACGACCGCTCACCTCCATGTGACACGGAGCAGTGACACCACTGCGCACAGAATCATCTACAGACAAATTTTGCCCTCGTTCGAATATGTCCAACCCCCTGCAAGAATGTGAATCCTGTCTTATCGCGAGTTCGGCAACGCCAAGGCAATTTTGGGAACTTTTTGAATGCCCTTCATAGTGTTATAAGTAGGAGGCGGATTTCGATGATATAATACTTTGCCAAAAAACGATCAATAAAATGCTCTTAACTTTTTTTAAATGGCCCCAAAACAAAGAAAAATGACGTAAAATGTTATCGAAACCACTGCTGATCAACAACTCCTGCTGTTGGAAAATTACATTAAAAAGTATTTAAAAAGGTAAAATATGACTTATTAGTCAAAATCGATGTAAAATGCAAAAAAAAAATACTTATAGAAATGGGAAATGTCCTTTTCACATAAAATAAAAATAATTTCAATGCAAATCAACATTGTTCTAAAGTGAAAATAAAAACAATGACATGTCATTAAAATCCGCCTCTAGTTTTAAGCCAACATTCACTAATTTTTAATGAACATACCGAAATATTCCCTCACAAACTGTCATTGCGTTTAGGATTCCATTTTCTCGTTAGAAAGTATATTTACAGCTGATATATTTTCGTTTTCAGCTCATATAAAACTGAATTTCAATACAGCGTTAAGTGACTAATGATTTTCTCTCCCCTTCAAATAATAAGTTAGACGGGCGAAGTTTAATTGTAACCTCTTTGTGGATTTGATGGATTCCATGATCTGCCGGCAGCGCAGAGCCGGGACGTACATACTGGAAGGTGCAGCGCGAAGCAGAGCGGTGTGGCGGGGCAGCGGCGGCGGCGGCGGCAGTGCCCGCGGCCCACCAGCCGGTTCCTTATCTCTCCACCGTAGCGCTGCCTCCTCCAGTCCGCGCTCCTCTTTTTTTTCTTCTTTTTTTTTAAATTCTCTTCACCCCCGCAGCCTCTGCACGTCGCCGCTGCGCGCTCGCCGGGCCCTCGTGCGGCGAAAGTCAGATAAGAGAAGGAGAGAACAATCGAACAAATGATGGTCAGCATTTAAAATATGCCGCAATTTGGGCCTCGCTTGGCCTTTTCCATGCGTATTCAAATATGAGCATCGGAGCGTGACCGGCTGCGTGGACCGCGCGAGTAAGTGGGCATTCACTCGCGCCCTTTTGCAGAGTACGGCACACGGGTCGCCTTTAAAGCCCAAATCTTATCGCCGGGGCCGGCGCACGCGCCTGCTCGCCGCTTAGAATGCGAAAGACCGGATTTTGCAATTTCCTTTGCAACCGGCCGTGCCGAATGCGCTCCTGTCAAGGGGATATCGTGGCGGGTTAATCCGAAAAATGTAACAAGCTTAAGTTAATACCAGCGAATGTTAGATAATAAGTAAACTATGTCGCTGATGCTACATTCATTCTTGTTTGTATTATTTTCCAAAACATTACTTTCAGTGATTTCGTATTTTACGATGAAACTTGTGTTCTTTTAATTGCACCTAATGACTGATTTCACATTGCATTTTAACAGGTATATAATAAGCTATTTGCGTTTGATTAATTTAGAACTGATGTTCGACATTCAATTTTCTTCTTAGAAATATTACGCGGTGTGTAAAGAAAACTCTCTCTAACTCTTCTGATATAACAAAGAAAAGGTTTAATTTTATGATCAGTAGTAAAGAGAGAGGAATATGTGTATTGGTGATAGGCATGCATATTTTCACAAGTGTCTGACAACTTTGAATGCTATTTTATAATAAATTAAAGTGTTTATGTGTAAACTGTGTGAAAATAATTTTCCGCCAAAGTGTTTGTTGCCAACTTTTTCCTCCAATATTTATTCCTGTACCTGAATATTTTATCTATCACTTATGAAAGATAAAATCGAATTTTAAATTTTTGTTATATTTTCTAGTTAATTTTTATAAAGAGCATTCAACTCGTGGACAGTGACAACCTGTAGTCGGTGATATATGACAACTATGTATGACCTACTGACAAGAAAATGTGTTTACTATAGACCAACGTAACAGGGTACTGTGCAAGGGTCTTCTACATTTTCCTGACCTAGGCAACCAATTAGTTTAATTTAAATGTCAATAATAAGAATAATTTTATTGGTATAATATGAAAATAATCACCACGAATGGCTGAACATTTTGAAATTTCCCCTTTCCCACGTAATTGTACTGAAATATCTCACTCAGCCACAACAAAGTACTTATCAAGTTAATTTGAATGTATGGCACTGTTATACATTAGTAATTGGAGATCGTTCTTACTCATTCATCTTCAAGACCTTCAAAGGAATCAATTTTCCAAGAGAAGGGCATATCGTCAACAGTTATTCGACTCGATCCATATAAACGTAATATGAAATGAATCACATTTAAATAGGCATCGCATTCGCAACCATGAAACAAGTTTTGACGCCTATACTGGTTTCTTCCGTCTGCCCAAGAGAAGCCATTGCAGGTCAACATTCCTTAACTTTCGCTTTCGTCTTCCATCATCTGAATTCTCTAAGACTTGTCTCGGCGAATCTAACTTTTCCCTCCTTACTTCAACGCCATTAGGGAGTTTTAGCGCCACGTGCGAGGTAGCGGCGTTTTGCACTAACAGTCACGTGACGTACCTTGAAGTCATAACGTCTTAACTTGGGCCTAAGGTACGATCTTATACCTTCATAAATAGTGCACGCTGCTTCTACAGTCACCTTACAAGCGGTAAAATGACCGCCTAAAAACAGGAGAAGTTGAATTTTTCCGACTCTCATAAACAGATGCTTGTACGTGAGGGAGGTACAATTATTCCTTTCCAAATCCACAACGCTGGCAAGGATTAACGTTAATAGTGTTGTAGAGGTGACAAAAAGAAATGCGCGAAAAAGAAGTTCAAATCATATCTTCGGGATAGGTAATGTCATATGCTCAAAACGAACGCTGTTTGAAGATATTTCCTATATTTTCAAGAAAAGGCGATACAAAATTCCAGACTACATACTCATTACGGAAGGCTACAAAATCTGAAACTCCGTGCAATTTATATTTTTTATTCTGTTGCTTTGTAACGTGTTTTAAATGTCTCACCACTATCTTACACTCTTATATTATGCAATTTCTCTGTTAATAACGCAATATCGCAATTCTAAACCTTGTTCAATACAGCCGTATGAAGACGTTAGTCACGTGATCAATAGTTTAAGAATATCTCCTTACGCTTGGCACCAAAACTTTCTATTATCGTCTCCCACCCAGACTCATTCATCTGGAAAGCAGTTCTCAAAACGGCCGCATTGCTGCTTTGAAATCGTCGTCGTCTCCTTCGTTCTTGACTCCGTCGCCATTACCGTCCTGAAGCGTCGCACGTTACCTACATATCCAGGCAGCGCTGGTCTCCCTCGTGGTCGCTCGAGGCGAGCGGAAGGCAAGTTTCATTGGGAGGCGATGGCGGGAGCGATAGTCCAGGGCACCTCGCCACTACTCCGACACCATCTTCGTTGCCAACACGGCCCCCGACCACACCTCAGCTCTCGCTTCCCTGGCAGTTGTTCCACAGCTCCCTCCTGCCTATCACCGTATCATCGTACCCAAACGTCCGTTGCTGGCTCTCGCTCTCGCTTCACAGCTCTCATTAATATCACGATTGCCATCACAACTACAGCCATTGTAATCTTTAACACGACCTTACTCACTACCTCAAATGCTATCACAGTCTGAAGCATAACTCGCTTCTGAACTATAAGGGCTGCTATTTTAAAAGCCTCGTTTTACTCTCGACGATCTCCACCATCACAATTTTTACAATTGTCACCAACACCAGGAGAAGCTCTGCCTCACCTATAACGCCGGTATTAACCGCAACCACTTCTTCCACTTGAACCATAGCTGCAACATCAACCAAAACCACTACTTCAAATATGAGTACAGCTTAAACCAGGATCCGCACCTCAGCCTCCACGATCACTTCAACAAAAATCACCATCTCAACCACAAGTACTATTTAATTTATAATCACCACTACAATCGCAACCGCAATCACCACCTCAACCATAGCCGACGCATACGCAATCACCACCTCAATCGCACCACCACCTCATCCGCCACCACCACCTCATCCGCCACCACCACCACCTCATCCGCCACCACCAC
>BOPP01000148.1:326667-357325 GCA_017312745.1 Gryllus bimaculatus | reverse complement strand
AACAACCACCCCATCCGCAACACACCTCATCCGCAACCACCACCTCATCCGCAACCACAACCTCATCCGCAACCACCAGTCATTCCGCGACCACCACCTCATCCTCAACCCTACCTCATTCCGCCAACCACCATCTCATCCGCAACCACCACCTCATCATCAACCACCACCTATCCCAACCACCACCTCATCCTCACACACCACTCATCCTCAAACCACCACCCACCATACCACCACTACCACCACTACCTCATCCACAACCACACACTTCATCCGCAACCACCACTTCATCCGCAACCACCACTCATCCCTCATCCGCACCACCACCTCATCCGCAAACCACGCACTCATCTGCACCACTACCTCATCCGAAACTCACCTCAACACTATCTCGACACCATGTCTCCGCAACCACACCTCATCATCAACGACACCTCATCCTCAACCACCACCCATTCCTCAACACCACCTCATCCTCAACCACCACCCCTCCACAACCACCTACCTCATCCACACCCACCACCTCATCCGCAACCAACCACATGGGTCATCCGCAACCACCACCTCATCCGCCAACGCACCCCTCATCCGCAAACCACCACCTCATTCGCAACACACCTACATCCGCAACCACCACCTCACCTGCCAACCATTAACCGCAACACAACCACCACCTTCTCCCTCGTCCCAAGCAACACCGTTAATACCACCTCTAACCTCCGCCCCCGCTGATTGCCGGTGGGTAACGTAATTGGCGCGCGCCCCCTGCGCCCGGCGCCGGACCAGTCGGCGCTTTCTCCGCCTCCAAATCCGTCGCAGCGGCCGGCAAGGTGTGGCGTTCGCCCGCACTCTCTTGTTGGCGTCGACCGCACCGCTCCCTCGTTCCCAGCCACAGAGACGCGACGTCCAGCGCGACGCCACGCGACGCCCATGCCTGCCGACGGCCATGCGACGCCATGCGACGCCATACGCCAGCGCCATGCGACGCCATACGACGCCATGCGTCGCCATGGCGAGCCATGCGACGCCATGCGGACGGCCATGCGGCCCATGTGCGACGCAGCCGCCACATGCGGCGCCATGCGGCGACCATGCGGCGCCATGCGACGCCATGCGACGCCATGAGACGCCCATGAGACGCCATGAGACGTGTTATATTATATATTGTTACCAAAGTAATGACAAAAATGAATTCATAATTAGTCGTGTAGTTTCATAGTTTGGCATAAAATAAGGTCTCATTGGTGCTTGCCGTGGTTTAGATTTTCTTTATCTGGAAACACGTCTAGAACACAGTAGAATATGAAATGACAGAACTGACTCCTACCATTTACCACATGCCATGCATTGATATGTTTCTTTTACTGTTACCGAAAACGAAGAGTGGAGGCCAGCAACGCAGTTTACACTGATTGTTGACAAATGTAAAAAATATTATAATAATTATTAGTTAATTTCTCTGATTTTAGCAAGAATTGGACTTATTAGCTCATTCCACCGCTGTCAAATTCATTCGATATTTGTATTTCCATAACGCCAGCTATCTCACTGAAACTATGAGGATTTGCACGACTTATTACGTTGTACGTTGATATTCATCTTCAATTGAAAACACAGACCAATTCTATTTTCAGATAAGATATTCGATCAGCATCAAGAATGAAGAATCTCCGAAATTGCGTTGGTGACGAAAAAATTTAACAAAAATTCGACATGATTTACGGAGACCCGGTATCTCTTCCATGTCACAGAGAACAATAACGCTTCAACAACGAGAAATGTTTTCATTCCATCTTTAATCGTGCAAAAATTGACTTCAAACTTATTTTCATATGAACATTTAGAACTCTTGAATATTTGGCAGCAAGAGGTCGATTCGATATAACAACGGTGTGCGCATTCGTATGCGTGTACTGTTGTTCCGAATTAAATTTTATTAGTTGTATCACTGAGAACACTCAACATTGCAGCATTGTGCAAAGAATAATAAAATAATATAATAATAATAAATATAATAATAATAGATAATAATAATAAATAATAGGAAGATGGATGTGGAAGTAACTGACGTTCGAATTAATTGTTTTCTTTTTGTTTTATCCTCTATAGAAGTCTTGGCAGGTGTCAGCATGTCTTTTAATTTTCTGATCGTGAAACCATACATAAACAACAAATCCGGTTAGCGGAGTATATATAATTCATTTGTCCGATCGATAATCTTTTTTAGATACATTTCCTCGGACTATACACGTGATTTAAATTTCAACGGTCCTCAAAGTTGTAATGTGCGTGCATTGGTTCGGTTATGAACTAACGCTTCGTATTTTCTGGCAATAATTCTTAATTCCCGCTCCAGGGTTTGGTGTCATCTGGGTTAACTACGATATCATATCTCCTCTCGCCGCTTAATATGAACTGCACCCAACAGAATAACATTCTAGCTAATAATTATGGCATTTTAAGATGTATTACTGTAGAGAGAATATCCGCAAAACTGAGTTTTGTATTCATATTTTGCTTATTGTGGGAATATAAGACGTTGCGCCTAGAAACTTGAGAAAAAAAACTCATCTGGAAAAATCGATAATATTATTCGTTCAGACCTCAACATCTTTTCAGAACGCACTCACTCATGTTTCGCATCAGGGCGTGAATTCCAAAAACGTTAACTTTCATATTATTTCTTCTATGCTATCGATCGATTACGACATTGTATGATACGCTGGGATAGTTAGAGCCAGAAGTGCATTGCACGCTGTTTTCTATCAAGTCGTTTTAGTTTTCCTCTACTTCCAGTGAGTGTAAGTTGAGAAAGTAAGTCAACTGCCAGTTCTACTTATGAAGTAAGTGCTTGAGGACATTTATAAAAACTCGTTTTTATCTTTCTATCCATGAAGTTAACCATGTTTCTTACACCCACCATCTCATATTCTCATTTTCAGAAGTAATGATTTATAATAAAAGAACATGTGCGAATGCAGAATCGAAATCTGCCGTTCTTGCAATTGACCGGCAAACTTGGAGGAACTCTCTGAGTTTAACCGCCGAAGAATAGTCAATTTAAAATTGCCATTATAGTAGCTATTAAAAGGATCATGACCTACCATGCCTTATCGTCGGGAGAATATAATGCTCGTGGATTGCATTTGAATTTATTACATTTCAGCTTCATGAGCAAACTCCCTTCTTGGCAAACGAAAACACTTCTCATTTAGAACCTTAATACGTTCGTTAAAAAAATAATATAAATCCAGTGACATCGAAGCATCAGAGACCTTAAGGATGTCCTCACTTGACCGTCTATTAGCGAGAAATAGTTAAAAAATCTTATTGACTGAATGTTTTGTAGTTTTACCTTTACAATAAAATTTGTTTTCTGTTAAAAAACAAATTTTGACTATATTTCGCAGTCACAGGACTCTCTCTTCTAGCTTCAGCAATCCAATGCTATACACATAAAGCAAACTATTAACTTCCCGGGTACGTTGTAGCGTACAAGCCGTTAGTAGGCCCCAATTTCCCTTGGGCTTACGCCTTGCTCGGCACTTCCTCAAACGCGCCGCCAACTTGTAGTGGACGGATTTTGGTTTAAACCTGGAATTTTCTTGGCTGTGTTGCAACGGCGAACATGATCTAGTCTCTAGAAACAAATGCTCTCTTCATGAAAACTCATGTGGTGACTTCACAAATAGGCAAAGGTTTGAAGTGACTGAAGGATGAAAGAGACGTAATAGCAACTAGAAAGTCTGCAGTCTTAAAAGGTTAGAATGACTGCTGACACTTAGATTCGTTTCAAAATGTCACTTGGAGCTCGACTTGAGCGAGCATAAATTAATATTCCCGTACAAATCTGCCTCAACACAATGGTGCCTAATCTATGCAAGAATGTTTAGGAAACGCATCTAACCACTGCCATAATGATTTGCTGGAGTACTTTCTAGATTGTGGTTCAAGATGAATAAGTTAAGTTCACGGAACAAGTAGACTGAGAGCGTAATAGCTCTGACTGCAACACGACTACTATTACTCGTGTACGTACTCATACCTGAAATTGATAACATCGCAGTTCAGGCGTTGTACCTAAATCAGTGAATAGGGATAATTTTCCCTGCATCACACAACAAATTTCATATTTGGACAGCGTGTTCAGTACATTATTTGAAGCATTTTCTCCGAGATACCATGCCGCTTTATAACGGTCTTTCGTAATTTACCAGGATTTTAATGTAAAAACCCGAAGTACGTTTAATTATATTACATACAACTATACACTTTCGCTCATCGCATGGGCGAACGACATCCGAAAAACCTCCCAAAATCATTACCAAAGAATTCCACAATTCTTACCTCCGCTGTAGAAGAGGCACGATTTCCATCGGACGGTATATGACTCTTCCAGCGACATCTTGTGATTTATTAAAACCACGTTATGTGTTCGAAGGCCATTCGTTACGCCTTCTAATTGAAAACTTATCTTTGCATTTAGAAACAATCGTTAGACATGCGGATGACTTCAGGTTAGCCGAAATGTCAGTTCATATCCCAGAGTTATCTGTATTACTAACGTCAAAAAGACGTATAAATGTCGAAAATCTACATAGCTTTCCTGACCATCGTGAGAGGTGACTACGGCTTTCCTAGGCATACCCAGGAACTCTGGAAAACATACAGAATCATCTATATTCACTTTAGAGCCCGGATTTATATGACAGAACAAAGTGCTTAAAATATGCCGATTTAAAAGAATTGTGTTACGAAGCCATTGCCTCATGAAAATGAGCGAAAGAATCTCATCGGGTAGAAAAATATATTTTGAAAATTAATGTCTTGACCTACTGACGGACTAGCGAGGACATACAGCAGTGATACCTACACAGAAACTCTCGCTTGGCTGGAAAACGATTCGCTAGAAATAAAGAAAACCACAGTCTTACCACGGTTATATTCATTCTATTCCGAAATACTGAGATAGCACGGATGCTGCCCCCTTGTCACGGAATATCAATCTTATATGTCAGGGATAGTACAAGCAAATACGTTAGATCAATCCGTTGGAAAACAGGTTTAGAGGCTAAAAAGAATGTTCACCTCTTGATGGTGACTGCGTGAGCTTTCCAATAATAACCGATAACATAAACCATAATTCACCAATTCAAAAGTTTTAAAAAACATGAATAAATATTTCATTTTTCAGATCTCCCCCCCCCCCAAATTACGCTGATTACATAAGAAAAAATACAATTAATGTAAATAATAACAAAATATGCAAAAATCGGACTGGTGACCAAATAAAATTCGCAGGAAATCGCTCTCACATGGGCAAGAATCGTAAAGATAAGTGGTGACCATTTCCAAAAAGAATTTTAAATGCTAATGCAGAATTTGGCGTACCAAACGGCTTTTAATATCTCATCTCTCTTTTCCTCACCTATAACGCCGGTATTAACCGCAACCACTTCTTCCACTTGAACCATAGCTGCAACATCAACCGAAACCACTACCTCAGATATGAGTACTATTTAAACCAGGCTCCGCACCTCGACCTGCACCATCACTTCAACGACAACGACCATCTCAACCACAAGTACTACATTTACAATCACCACTGCAATCGCAACCGCAATAATCACCTCAGCCGCAACCACCACCTCAGCCGCAACCACCACCTCATCCGCAACCACCACCTCATCCGCAACCACCACCTCACCTGCAACCATTACCGCAACCACAACCACCACCTCTCCCGTCGTCCCAAGCAACACCGTAACTACCACCTCTACCTCCGCCCCCGCTGATTGCCCGTGTGGGTAACGTAATTGGCGCGTGCCCCCGCGCCCCGCGCCGGACCAGTCGGCGCTTTCTCCGCCTCCAAATCCGTCGCAGCGGCCGCCAGGTGTGCGTTCGCGCTCGCGCTCTTCTTGTTGCGTCGACCGCACCGCTTCCTCGTTCCCAGCCACAGAGACGCGACGCCACGCGACGCCACGCGACGCCATGCGACGCCATGCGACGCCATGCGACGCCATGCGACGCCATGCGACGCCATACGACGCCATGCGACGCCATGCGACGCCATGCGACGCCATGCGACGCCATGCGACGCCATGCGACGCCATGCGGCGCCATGCAACGCCATGCGGCGCCATGCGGCGCCATGCGGCGCCATGCGACGCCATGCGACGCCATGAGACGCCATGAGACGCCATGAGACGTGTTATATTATATATTGTTAACCTAAAGTAATGACAAAAATGAATGTCATAATTGTCTGTAAGTTTCATAGTTGGCATAAAATAAGGGTCTCATTGGTCTTGCCTGGTTTAGATTTTCTTTATCTGGAAACACGTCTAGAACACAAGTAAGATATGAATGACAGAACTAGACTCCTACATTTACCACATGCCATGATTGATACTGTTTCTTGTACTGTACGAAAACGAAGAGTGGAGGGCACAACGAGTTTAACTGATTGTTGACAAATGTAAAAAATAATTATAATAATATAGTAGTTTAATTCTCTGATTTTCAGCAAGAAATTGACTTATTAGCTCATTCACCGCTGTCAAATCATCCGATATTTTTATTTCCATAACGTCAGCTAATCTCACTGATAACTATGAGGATTTGCACGACTTATTACGTTGTACGTTGATATTCATCGTTCAATTGAAAACACAGATCAATTCTATTTTCAGATAAGATATTCGATCAGCATCAAGAATGAAAGAATCTCCGAAATCGTTGGTGAGAAAAAATTTAACAAAAATTCGAATGATTTACGGAGACCCGGTATCTCTTTGTCACAGAGAACAATAACGCTTCAAACAACGAGAAATGTTTTATTCCATTTTAATCATGCAAAAATGACTTCAAACTTATTTTCATGAACATTTAGAACTCTTGAATATTTGGCACGAAGAGGTCGATTCGATATAACAACGGTGTGGCATTCGTATGGTGTGACTGTTGTTCCGAATTAAATTTTATTAGTTGTCATCACTGAGAACACTCAACATTGCAGCATTGTGCAAAGATAATAATAATAATAATAATAATAATAATAATAATAATAATAATAATAATAATAATAGGAGATGGATGTGGAATTAACTGACGTCGAATAATTGTTTCTTTTTGTTTTATCTCTATAGAAGTCTTTGGCAGGTGTCAGCATGCTTTTATTTTCTGATCTGAAACATACATAAACAACAAATCCGGTAGCGGAGAAATATATAATTCATTTGTCTCGATCGATATCTTTTTTAGATACATTTCCTCGGGATATACACGTTATTTAAATTTCAAGGTCTCTCAAAGTGCTAATGTGGGTGCATTGAGTTCGGTTATGAACTAACGCTTCTATTTTCGGGCAATAATTCTTAAGTTCCCGCTCCAGGGTTTGGTGTCTCTGAGGATGGTAACTTACGATATCATATCTCCTCTCCCCTTAATTCATGAACTCACCCCAACAGAATAAGATTCTTAGCTATATAATTAATGTGCATTTTAAGATGTATACTGTAGGAGATATCGCAAACTGAGTTTTGTATTCATATTTTTCTTATTGTGGGAATGACGGTGCCTAGAAACTGAAAAAAAAAACTCTCTGGAAAAATCGATAATATTGTTCGTTCAGACCTCACACATCTTTTCAGACGCACATACTTCATTTTTCGCTAATCAGGGCGCTGAATTCAACGTTAACTTTCATATTATTTCTTCTATCTTCATCGATTCGTCTTTGTATGTACGCTTTGGGTTTAGTAGCCAGAAGTGGCTTGCACGTCTGTTTCTATCAAGTTCGTTTTGTTTTTCCTCAACTTTCCCGTGAGTGGTAGTTGAGAAAGTAAGTAACGCGCAGGTCTACTTATGAGTAAGTGTTGAGGACATTTAAAACTCGTTTTTATTTTCTTCATGAAGTTAACCATGTTTTCTACACACATCTCATATTCTCATTTGTCAGAGTAATATTTTAATAAAAGACATGTGCGAATGCAGAAATCGGAAATTGCGTTCTTGAATTGTACCGGCAACTTGGAGTGAACTCTGTAGTTTGAACCGCCGAATAGTCCAATTAAAATTGCCATTATAGTAGCTTTTAAAGGTCATGACCTACCATGCCTTATCTCTATAATGCTCGTGGATTGCATTTGTTTATTAATTTTCACGCTTTCATGAGCAAACTCCTTCTGCAAAACGAAAACACTTCTCATTTAGAACCTTAATCGTTCGTTAAAAAAATAATATTATCCAGTGACATACGAGATCAGAGACCTTAAAGGATGTCCTCACTTGACCGTACTATTTAGGAGAAATAGTTAAAAAATTTTATTGACTGAATGTTTTGTAGTTTTACCTTTACATATTAAAATTTGTTTTCTGTTTAAAACAAATTATTGTGACTTATTTCGCAGTCACCAGGACTCTCTCTCTAGCTTCAGCAATGCCAATGCTTACACTAGCAAACTATGTAACTTCCCGGTACGTTGTACGTACAGCCGTTATTAGCCATTTTCCCTTGGCTTACGCCTGCTCGCACTTCCTCAAAGCGCCAGCACAACTTGTAGATGGGGTGTAACGGGTGTGTTGGCAGGCGACATGTATCTAGTCTCTGAAACCAGATCTCTCTTCTGAAATTCTGCTGGTGACTTCACAAATAGTGCAGGTTTAAGTGACAGGATGAAAGACGTAATAGCAACTAGAAGTCTGCAGTCTTTAAAAGGATTAGAAATGACTGCTGACACTAGATCAGTTTCAAATGTCACTTGGAGCTCGGACTTGAGCGAGGCATAAATTAATATCCCGTTACAAATCTGCCTTCAACACAATGTGCCTATCTAGTGAGTGTTTAGAAACGCATCTAACCACTGCCAAATGTTTGCTGAGGTACTTTCTAGATTGTGGTTCAAGTGAATAAGTAAGTTCACGTAACAAAGTAGCTGAGAGCGTAATAGCTCTGACTGCTAACACGACTACTATTTACTGTGTACGTACTCTACCCTGAAATTGATAAATCGCAGTCAGGCGTTGTACCTAAATCAGTAATGGATATATTTTCCCCTGCATACACAACAAATTTCATATTGACAGCGTGTTCATTATTTTGAAGCATTTTCTCCGAGATTACCATGCGCTTTATAACGTTCTTTCGGTAATTACCAGGATTTTTAATGTTAAAATACCCGAATACGTTTAATTATATTACATACAACTATACACTTCGTGCATCGATGGGCGAACAGCATCCGAAAAACCTCCCAAAGATCATACCAAGAATTCCACAATTCTTACCTCCGCTGTAGAAGAGGCACGATTTCCATTCGGACGGTATATGACTCTTCCATGACATTTGTGATTTATTATAAACCACTATGTGTTCGAAGGCCATTCGTTGCCTTCTAATTGAAAACTATTTTGCATTTAGAAACAATCGTTGAATGGATGACTTCAGGTTAGCCGAATAATGTCATGTTTCATATCCAGAGTTATCTGTATTACTAACGTCAAAAAGACGTATAAATTGTCGAAAATCTACATAGCTTCTGACCATGTGAGAGGTGACTACGGTTTCCTAGGATACCCAGGAACTCTGAAAACATACAGAATCATCTATATTACTTATAGAGCCCGGATTTATATGCAGAAAAAGTGCTTAAAATATGCCGTATAAAATGAATTGTGTTACGAAGCCATTGCCTCATCGAAATATGAGCGAAAGAATCATCGGTAGAAAAATATATTTTGAAAATAATGTTTGACCTACTGACGACTAGCGAGGACATACAGCAATGATACTTACACAGAAACTCTCGCTTGCTGGAAAACGATTCCTGAGAAATAAAGAAACCACAGTCTAGCACGGGTTTATATTTCCTTCTATTCTGAAATACTGAGAGTGACGGTTGCTGCCCCTTTGTCCGAATTTCAATCTTACCTTATTCAGGGATAGTACAAGCGAAATACGTCAGATCAACATCCGTTGGAAACAGTTTTGAGGCTAAAAGAATGTACACTTCTTGATGGTGACTGGTGAGCTGTTCCAATAATAACGATAACTATAAACTATAATTCACCAATTTCAAGAAGTTTTAAAAAAACATGAATAAATTATTTCCCTTTTTTTCAGATTTTCCCCCCAAATTACGCTGATTACATAGAAATATACATTTATTGTAAATAATAACAAAATATGCAAAAATGTGCAAAATAAAATTCGGCAGGAATGCTCTACATGGGCAGATTCGTAAAGATATGTGACCATTTTCCAAGAAAAAATTGTTAAATGCTAAAGAAGGAATTTGCGTACAAATCCGGCCTTATTAATATCGAATGTACGCAGAAAGTTAAAGAAAACTATGTATCCTCCAGCCACGCGTTATTTCGACTCTTCTCATCGAGGCTTACCTCCTAAATTCTCGTACTGTGGAACAGAAACTTATTCGATATTGTTTGTATGTAAAGAACTGTTGAACTGTGTTAAAATGCAGTTTTCGTGAAGAGTGTTTTTGTGAAAATATTTAATTTAGTGCAGAGTTATATGTTTTATTTGTTATTCCATAGCAGTGGGCGTGCTACTTTTTGGAAAAAATATTTTGTGGTTTTGTTCAGCTGAATTTTTGCTGCTACAGGTCACAAGTCATTCACTCTTCCCTGTATTCTTAAATTGATGACTCCACGTCGAAGTTCAAATTAAGATACTTTCGTAGATACCCTTCGCCTAGTTACACAATGACGTTGTTATACTTGGCGTTGTCGCATCCATACTATTTCTATACTCCATTTGCCTGAAAATGAGATCATTTTTGTCTTGTAATTACAGAGTTTTATCTTGTCAAACTACCTGATTAAAAAGACAACGATGAAATGAGATCTGAGGAAATCACTTTAGTGAAGTCGCAAAAACAGATATAAATTGGAGATTGCTACTGAAGATAATTTTAAAATTTGTCCTGACAGTTACTTCATGAATTAATAAGAAAATGTATTCACACTATTTTTATATTCTTGTATTTATTCATTTTGGTTCTAAAAATGATTGATCAGACTTCCTGAATTCCATTACCATCATAATAAGTTTACGTTCTACGGCACATGTTTTTATGCCTTTGAATTGAATGAAGAACAAAGTAATGCTTTGCATGTGTGGTAATTAATCACTCTACTCCAATAGCAATTAAAGTAACAATGATGTAAGCTTTCCGTTAATTGAAAAATTCTTATATTTTTTCATCAAAAATATTAAAACCATTACATTTATTTCAAAATTGATAGATTGTGTTAAAAAAAGATCATTTCTAATCGACTAATCGATAATAAGATACAGAGAAACGTATCAAGTGATGAAAGTTTGTTTCTAAAACATTGAAAATTGAGTTAATACGTTGAATTAAAGCCCAGTTAAGTATGAGGCAAGAAATATGTAGTTTTATTTATTCAATATAACCCATAATTGTACCAATCTCAGTACTTATACAATGACACCACAACTCATATTTGTTACTAGGATCCTCTCACTACTTTTGTCTCTAGTATCCTCTCACTACGACCTGTCGATTATTATAAATACCAACGAACACGTGATAGAACGCATACAAAACTTTCCTATCTACGCTTTAACATGTCAAATGATTAATTCTTGAGCTTTCGCCAAAATTCTAATGTATTCTAAACCAGGAAATTTTGCTTAAACTATAAAACTGTGGTATTCTATAGCGATGAAGTTAGTTTGAATTAAATAATTCGTACTGCTCCTATTAGACATGTGTCAATAAGAACTTCTCACATTCTATTGGCTTAATTACCAATTATTGTACAACCGTTCAGTGGTGGTAATGTATGTTTAAATAATCGATTCGGATCGAAAATGTTTCGATTAATGAGTTAGTAATTGCCCTTTACTCGACTATTCTCTTAGTAAGTTAAAAACCGTTGAACAACCTGCACACGTGCAAGTGAAGAATATCATTTGTGCATTTCACCGTTTCGATTACTTCAGTCAGAACTAAGTGAAATGTTGTAACGAATAATAGATGTTTTCAATTTTACATACACATGTGCTTATTTATCATCTATTCATTTTCCATGACACAGGTTGAGTTTGCAATTACGTTGTTGGCGGCATATGTATTCGTGTCGGCGCGGTAAGGCTCTCTGGTGACGTAACTCCATGCTAGGCGCATTGATGGTCGTTAGTTTTGAAAGCTGCCAAAACCACGAGCACTGAAGTGGGAAGTACGCATTTTAGTGGTTGAAATGAATGTAGATAATAAGAACACGAGTGATATTTAATAGAACTATTCCACGAATGACATTATGTCAAACAAAGTTCCAAAATGCGTCAAGTATTGAAAATAACGTAAATATATTTTAAAATAAAGATGTTACGTTATAGTGCATACGCGGTTTATTGGACATCGAAATAACGATCGATGTATTCTGTCTCTTGAGTCACAGTTTATGATTGGCCAGTAGGGAGATGTGGTAAGAAAAATCTGATAGAAAAAGCGATAAACTTTTTCAGATACACTGCCGTGATTAGGACATTTTCTTTATATAGTTAAACAATTTGGGTTTTAATTTCACAAGTGGAATAGTCTCAGTAATTTTTCCTTGAAACGCTGAATGTCAAATACACACAATGATTTTGTTTACAATAAGCATGAGAACTTCCATTTGATTGCCTACATTTTGTATAGAAAACGGCTATTAGGTGAAATATCTTGTTGTTGAGTAAGAATCTTGCAAATTCTACGTAAAACGTAGTTAATGTCCTTCTCTAATTTTACTTTTAAGAATCAGAGTAGGATGAACCTGTTAATAATACCTATCGACACCGACGACATTTCATAGAGTCCAGCGTATGCCTACGACAAACCACGTCACCCTACACGAATCCAGGTGCCGTGAGGTTGTGAGGTAACGCGAGGAGTCGAAATACCCGAAAATGTCGTGGGACTTCTGGAAGTCTGAGATCCGTATTCGAGTTGCCAGGTGATCGTGGTGTACATAGAGTGTAGGGGGGAGTCGTAGGCACAGTATGGCGAATTGAGAAGTCTCGGGGCGCCGTGGGATGTCATGGAGTGCTGTGGTACGCCGTGGTGCGCTATGGTACGCCGTTAAGGTGCCGTGACACGCGTTGGGTCGTCGTGGGATGCCGTGAGACGTCGTGGGGCGTAGTAGGGAGTAGTGGGACATTGAGCGCCGTGCGACGCCGTGCGACGCCGTGCGACGCCGTGCGACGCCGTGCGACGCCGTGCGACGCCGTGCNNNTTTTTTGCGGCGCGCAGCACACGTCGCCTGCGCGTCTGGAAACCAATCAACACCAGGTATCAGGTCTTGGCATGACTCGCGCTTATTAGTAAGGCGAAGCTTTTAATGTGCGGCTGAGATGTGGAGCGGTATAAGTAACCAAATTCTCGGTTTTACCTTCATACTGTAACGAGTCGAAATTAGAGGTGACATTTCGTCCGTATTTGGCATCAATATATGTATTTACACGGCCTTCTGGCATAAAACCTCATGTTGGCCATGTTGTGATGTCACGGAGACGGTCGGCTTGAGAAGACGAATGGAATCAACAACCAGAGAGGAACTTGACGAAATTGAAATTGATTTGGATGTAAGGAGAACAATACGATATTGGATGTGTACTGTGACTAAAGACTATATAACTGAAGAGTAAATCTACGGTGCATATCGTAGGTGTCATCATCCCTAAACAGATATTTTAATAGTTATTTTTATTTTTCAACCTTTAGTAAAGTTATTGTATTAATGGAAAAGGAAAAAAATATCAATATTTTGATAGACTGAATAACATGTTCACGCAGTGGCACACGTCAAACGTTAATAGTCGCTGCGCTGATAGTCGGATTGTGGTGCCAGCAAGCTGTGCTGTAAAATTAGGGAAATGCCTTATACCAATTTACCTCTCAGCAGCTTAAATATTGCGAAAACATTAGTCACATCTTTGATATCAGCGCAACCCCAGAAGAAGTGTTTACTTTTTTCATTAAAAAGAATTCTACTCTCTAGTTACCGGCTTCACGCGAATTACGTTTCTTTGATTTGGTTGAGCTGTTGCCGAAATTTCATTGCGAAATTTCATTGCTTGGTTAATGACTTATTCTGGCGAATCCACTGATCAGCAGATGTGATTTACTTATTTAAATAGTTTTGACAAAAAAAGAATTGGGGACAGCTAACTTTCCGAAATTAAACTATGATAACACTTTTCGAGAAAAAAGCTAATTAAAGGACGAATGAACGAAAGTGAAAAAAATCATTTTATCAGAATCTATGACAAGCCTTATACTTAGGGGGTCGGATTTTGATGACCTAAAACATTGCCATCAAGGATTAATAAAATACTCTTAAAATGTCCCCAAAACGAAGAAAAATGACGTATTTTTTAATCAAAACTAGTTCAGATGAACAATTATAGCTGTTGTATATGTTATTGATACAATCGATGCTCCATCCTCTTGTTCAAGTGAACTCACCTTGTAAACTTCTGGTTTGGACTATTCTTTACCCAGAAATCCCTGTCCTTAGTGATCGCGAAATCGGCTGAATGGATCTGATAGGCGTCACAGAAATCTGATATTACCTGCAACTGCTGACATTACAATTTCTAAGTGCAAAAAATCGAATAGGTCACTCAGGAATTCTGTGGAGAACATTTGTTGCATCTCGTAAATATTATTTGGGGCAAGAACCATTAAAATGTTATTAAAATCAATGAAATAAGCAAAAAAATGCTTTAAAAATGACGAAAAAGGGTAAAAAACGAATTAAGTCAAAATCAAAAATGTAAAAGAAAGTTATAAATGAATGGGCCATCTCCTTTTTTCACAACATAAAATTAATGTATAATTTAACAGCATTCTTCTAAAGTCAAAAAAATAATAATATTTCATTAAAATCCGCTCCTTACAATAAACAAGAAAGAGACAAATTGCTGTTTGAAATTTAGCGGTACTGTTATATAAAATCGCTTTTCAATGCCAAAATGGGTAGTCCATAAATAAAAAGTGAAATGCAGATACGAGCCCCCTGCAGCGAAGGTAACTGGCCCGAGAACTCGATACTAGTCAAAAGCAATCTTCGACTTCATTCATCATAATCCTAATTGTATTCCTAGAAGAAAATTATCGTTTCTCACTTGACCTCTGCTTATATGCAAATCGAAAGTAAAATGTCCTTATGCTTTATGAAAGCCACCGAACTGACGAATATTCGGATAATTTGCATACGCTCAGTTATTGTTGAAGAAAAATTGGTATACTTATACTGAAGTCGGAAAGTGCGTTACGTTAAACAATAGAAGATAACCAATTTTCAAGGTTACTATAACGAATGGAATAAAACAATACAAGGTTAAATAATATCAGTATACACAACAAAACTTTGGGGGCACCAACGGTGTTATATATGGGTCACAGCAATGCCTCGTCGTTGTGTACTGGCCATAAAAAATGTTGTCAAGAAAAATATAAAATCAATAGGGACTTTATGTAATCTTACGATTATCATTCAACCTAGTATCTCTATCTGCAAAAATATTGAACCAGGGTAGATGGGAAATATCCATATTCAATATGATAAACCCTGTCTTCACGCATCAAGGAAACTAATTGTTTTGCTTGTGGTCATGATGTACAAACTAGGAGTAGGACACAATATTCTCGTGAAATTACATTGAAACAGACGCCTGAAGTTTGGCTTCTTAAAGCGAAACTACAAAATCTAACATACAAACGATTACAGGAGTTAAACAACTCGTCAGAAAAATTGATGAATAAGACTTGCGAGATGGATAAAACTATCTCGCATGCACACACCGCATTGTCGATGTTGTACGATTGCAAGAATAGTCTACTATCATAAGAAAATATTCTTGAGAATTCTGCCGCTATCAATGAAGTAGTACCAATCAATTTTTTTAACTTCAAGAACGTTACCAAAGACAATATGTTGGTGTATAATTTTGATTCTATTAAATCAAATAACCCTGATTGATTTTAATAATATATCAAATTTTTACTCAATTGACGTCATACAATTTGCATTTCCACACAAATTTAATTTTGTCCATATGTAGTAATAAACTGCTCTTAGATCTACATTGTAGTACATTCCAGATGTAAGAATGTAGTTCATTCTGTTAAAAGTAGGATTTCCTTTCATTTCCGCCAGTCATCATAGCTTCATTTAACTCCGCTTCAAGGTATTAAATCGCGTGACTTGTTGGATCTTTTCATATTTTATTCTCTGGACTTTTAAGAACAGTATTGTCCTTACCTAGCGTATTCAGCTCGTTCCTTATAGAATTGAAAGTACCTCCGAGTAGAGTATTAGTGAAAATTAATTTATTCTTTTAATTCTACCACAGAGCAGCGCTGTCCACCCTTATATCACCTTTGTATCTGGTGAGATAGGCAGATTCCTATGACGGTGTAGGTGCCATGTCACTATTTCATCACCACCATTCTACAATTAATATGAGAATACTATTAATTGTTATAATTATATTCTGAGATTTACACTTACAGTTTCCACAATGGACATTGTTTGGTAGGAAATTTCTATTTAACGTTCAATTCACAGCTTCAGTTTCTTCTGAAAAGCGTTTATCATTCCTGAAATATTGCCATCTTTCCCATGTAATTCCTTATTTAATTAATTTAATTTTGAGACAATATATGCCTAGTAAGTTATATCTAGTAGCCACGATTTTTCATAAAGTTCTTGATATTGACGTGGAGATTGTTTCCAAACTTATATGATTTCATCCAGACAAACAGCGGAAGCATTCCGATGTTTTCCCTGTACAATGCCATATTGGTCTGCACGAAAAATTACATCATTCTGCTTAACATCTGACCCATCCAAGTGATTTGTAAAAATCGACGGCGAGTACAAGGCGATCTGTTGAAATTTAACATCGGGGTTACAACTTCCATCGCGGTCGAACTTCACAACGTTTGCACAAAAAGCTTCCTGGTGGATAATATTGTGATAGGAAATAAATTTTAGAAATATTCCATTCCTAGCACAAAAAACAAGAAATTCATTATTTCTGCCAATAATTGAAGGGAGCCCGTCTATTTTTTACAGCAGCGGATGAAAAAGATAATTAAAAATGTCTATTCTTGACTTCTTTGACAAGTTCAAGGAAGTTATTAAATATGTCTTTTCCCCATAAGCGCTCATTTAATGTAGCAGATTTACAAATGCCTGCTTAAAATAGTCTCAAAAATAATTTAAATAAATAAACACAACTGTACAATATTTGGAATATTAGTGCTTTTTTTGTACCGAAGAGAAAAATATTCACATAATTTTCATTTCTGATAAAATGTAATTGACATTCCATATTATAAGAAATTTGTTCATGTCGTCTAGCAAAAGTGTGACAACTGTTGTCCTGTAATAAACAATATATATGCAGACATATCTTTATGTTTGTTGGAAGAGAGATTCGTCAGCAACATTACTTAATTAACTAGCTCTACATTACTGGAATATTTTTCTTATAGCTAACACACAACAGATTTTGTAAGAAGCTATTGTCAATTACTAGATTGCTCAGCTGATTTTGTAAAAATGCATTGTTTTAATATTAATTTACGTTTTTGGTGCAGTATCATAGTACCTATTCATATGTTGTGATGGCTTTCATTATAAAATAGTTAACTAATTGTAACTTAACTACATTACTCAACTACATCAGCCCTTTATATTGAAAAGTACTGAAATATTTTCAGGGATACTTCAAAAAGGAAATCTATTTTTAATTTTTTTGTGTTTTTTTAGTTCTGAATTCATAGAAAAATCTCTATTTAAGTTTTTGTGATTGTCGTGTTTTGTGTCAAAAATGTTGTCCAATATTACTTTTCTTACAAACAGACACTTTGGAATTACAAAATAAACACGGGTTTTCGTCTATTCAATAAAGCAACGCTGTTCCTCCCATTCATTATTAATTTAAAAGTTATTTGCATTATGGCCCAATTCTAGAGCGATTAGTAATGAGAAATAATTCTGGTTAATAAATTAATAATATGAAAAATAACTAATTAAAAAAAATTACAACACAAAACTGAATACCACTGAAAATAGGCTATTAATCTCCCAACACAAGACAAAAGTGAACTGAACTGGAACTCCCAACTAAATTCTGAAGATACGAAGCAAAAATGAATGTTTTGACTGAATTCACCAAACGTTGAAATGAAACTGCTACAATACCTACCATCTCAATGAGACTAAAATTCCCTCCTTTCTGCGCACACGTCTCGCTGCGTTGGTCCCTGAGGAGGGACAGCTTGCCAGTCTTACGCCGGCCACTGCTACGCGGCTCTTGCAAGAAGGGGAACGTCGAATATAAGATTCCTTGTTGCAGTCAAAGACCAAAAGGCGTGTGCCAAATGGCAAAGGCGTATGCTTCGTGGAGTTTCCCGAAGTCTTTACTTTCCATAAGTCTTTGAACAATAAATAGAGAATAAATTTCATAAAAATGGTGCCGTTACCAATAGCAATAAAATTAATACACTTAAAGGAATAAGTAAGATATTACTACACTGATAAATATGTCTGCCTTTCAGATTTGTATAACAAGTGATTCTTGAATCTGTCATTAATTACGACAAATCGGCACAAATGAATTCGTAGACTGCATTAACTCTCATAATGCAATTTTGTGTTTTGAAATTAGAAAAAATTAATGTTGGTCTCCAACATTAACGTTATATTAATATTTACGGAATTTGTGATACCTCTCTATAAATCGCACGTAGGATATTGCCAGTAATTATCGCTCGAATTTTGTATTATAAAATACTGTACAGCTTAAACACATGTTAAGTGACAAATATTAGTAATGTCTGCAGCATTAATTGTTCTCACTATTAATTTATATTTTAGTAGGACAATGTATTTGAAGTGAGAAATCAATTTTGATTCCCAATTCTTATCTTTGGAAATGGTTTCACTGTCTCTTTAAACATATTCTTGTATCTATATCTTTGGCCCAGTCTTTGCATTACAGACAGTTGTACTACGAATCAAAGAATGGGCAATTATATATAATATGTAAGACCTAGCAATGACGTGTGTCATGCTCCACGCAATGACGTGTTACCGAACATGAATACATGTATCTAGAGTCGCTTATTTAGCAGTGGCAAACAACAGCTTCGTTTTATATTTTGTGAGATAGGTTTTAGTTTTAGTTTTGAAATATTGGATAATTTCATAGTTGAATATCATAGTACCTATTCATATGTTGTGATGACATATGTGATTACATTGTAAATGATTTTACTACTTGTAACTTAACTACATTACTTAACTATATCAGATCTTTATATTAACAATTTCTGAAAAAAATTCAGGGACGCTTCAAAAAGGTAATCTATATTTTAATTCTTCTTGGAAAGTCATTTAATGAGGCCAGGTTGTAGTGGGTGTTAGTGGAATTCTATTTTGGTTAGAGAAAAAGTATTAGAGAGGAGGGTGATATTTTTGATTATCGATGATATATTTAATTCCTTATGAAGTTGAGTGTTTGAAATGAACCACTGAGTACGTGTTGCTAATCTAAGTAATTTATTTTGCACAATTTTAAGTTTATTAATGTTGGAAATCGATGCGTTAGTACAGATGGGACACGCGTTCAACATTAAGCGTCTTGCAATGGCTTTGTAAAGTGTAACGGCGTTTCTTAAGAATAGGCACCTTTTGAAGTTGATAGGGGTTTTAACTAAAAAAAGATACGGAAACTTTAGGGAACAATCATCAATCAATGAAGTTTCTGATATTTTCTCCATTCTTATTTGCTAAATCACACACATGTTTTTTTTTGTTGATAAAGATCGTACATATGTCGATGTCTGAAATATCATTTGATCATTTTATGAACCAGATCGAGAGGTTTAGAAGCTTGATACACACCAGCCCGTATTAAGAGATTAAGACATGTTGATGCTTGTGATGAAGCATTTCTTTCTTTTCATTGCGTCGGTTGTCAGAACACGCGATTTCTCTTTGTAACTTCCTTTTTCGACTTAATAACTACATGAACTCATTCCCGAGAAAAAGTAACAGCGTCCTTTGCTGTCTCCGTTTTAAATGATAACCCGGATCGAGGTCACATACATGCCCCGATCGCGTTCTAACTACCTCGCAGAAATATTGGATCGCCCTCGCATTTAAGAGAAGTACACTAGCGTACAATAACTCTGCGACATTATTGTGGAAAATGGCGACATATTTTAATTCAAAACTTTGTCATTTCTAAGTGTGAAAGAAATGCATACAAGAAAATATATGAAAGTATATTGTTTATGATTAAATTAAGGACAAGTTTTATACTTTACGTAATTAAATTTCTTACTTTTCTTACAAAAATAAGACAATAATTTTCACAATATTTTTTTTCCGATTTTGATTCTTGACTAAGTTCTTCTGACAAATCACTATTGTCCGTATATGAGAGATATAATGCCAGTGACAAAACAATTATTTTTTAAACATAACGAGAAATAATGTTAAAATTGTTGAAATCAATTATTTTTATAAGATTATGTAAATTTTAAAAACCTGTTTTATACAACAAACAGTTTCACATTATGTTACGTCAGATTAAATATTTTAGGCGCAGGATCGGGTAGCTCTCACAAAAATAGTTAATAATTTTATCACCTGCAGGAGGTAGCGGCAAATCTTCGAAAATTAATAAGGGTCTTTAAACTTGTGAATTAAATTAAATTTGATTGTTTCTGTGTACTTTTTTTAGCATATTTTCAAACTATTATATACATATTACAGCTAATAAAGTATAACTTCAAGTTGAAAACATGCGTTTGTCTTATCATATTCATCGTACAAATTACTTGTTTTAAAAAATTAATAGGGTTTGGAAGTGGCTCTTTATTTCAAGGGGGGAACTATATATTCAGTATGTAGCATATTGTTTTCTTATAAATAATTTGTCATTTACGTTGAATTATAGTTATTTAAAACACTCCAGTAAACCCCGGCAGACGGTTTTCTGCCCTTCATTTACCTCTTTCTCCTGCCCTCCTATCCGTCTCTCTTTCTCTCTCTCTCCCTCTCCCTCTCCCTCTCCCTCTCCCTCTCCCTCTCTCCCCCTTCTCTCACTCTCTCTCTCTCCTCCCTCTCGCTCACTCTCTCTCCTCACTCTTCTCTCCCTCACTCTCTCTCCGTCACTCTTCTCTCTCTCTCTCTCTCTCATCTTCTCTCCTTCACTCTTCTCTCCCTCACTCTGCTCTTCCTACTCTCTCTCTCGCCTCACTCTATCTCTCCTACTCTCTTCTCCTCACTCTCTCTTCCTCCTCACTCTCTCTCTCTCACTGCTCTCTCTCTCACTCTCTCTTCCCTCACTTCCCTCTCTCCTCAACTCTCTCTTCCTTCACTCTCTCTCTCCTCACTTCTCTCTCCTCACTCTCTCTCTCCCTCATCTCTCTCCTCTCTCTCTCTCCTCTTTCTCTTCCCCCTTCTCGCTCCTTCTCTCAGTCTCCCTCTCTCGTCGTCCTTCTATCACTCGCCTCTTTTCGCCTGTCTCTCTCTCCCTCTCTCTCTTTTTATTCGTTCTGTCTCTGTTCCATTTCTGTTCACGACTGTTGCACTTTTCTGTGGTGTCTCTCTCTACGTGTTGGCTCGTTCTCTCTGTCCTCTATGCTTGTCTCCGCTCCTCATTCTGTCTCGTTCTTTTCTGTCTCTCCAGTGCCCTTGTGCCTTATAGCGTGGCCGCTGTTCTGATGTTCGCTCGTCTCTGCGTCACACCGACAACTCGGCAAAGAATGAGACCAGATGGAGGACAGTTTGAATGCAAAATTGAATTAAATGAAGCGCAATTTTGTTCTGGCACGCCAATCTTAGTGGAGTTAAACCAAATTTTTACAGCTATAACCTCCTGGGTGAAAAACAGTTAATGTGCACTTCTGAAGATACTTTTACACACCCCACCCATACACTACCCCACACATATATATATTCCAACTTTGTAACTGCGAGCTAATTGGGCTCACAATTTGTCCATTGAATAACGTAGGAAGAAATGCTCGTTATCTTAATTCCATGAGCGTTGATAATGTTGCTAATATTTTTATTTTTTTAATTTCTCACTTCATCAAATAATTATATCTAATGAATCGAAACAATTTCCTATTTTTATCTTTCTATCGTATACTTTTTCCCGTCCTGACACACATGTATATATAATTATAAAATGGAGCGCTGAATCTTTATTAAACTTATCACTTTCGGTGTGGCTCTTGTCTTTGTATTCTGTTTTCACACATGTTTTGTTCCACTTTTACGTTTCTATCAAATGCATGGCTATTTTGAAGGAATAATTTTAGCATCAGAAATTCTGGAAATTTCAAGTGATCTGCATCAGAGCAGATCTTTTTTAATCAAGTTAATGAAGTGTACACTTAAAAAGCCGGTGCCTATTGTTGGCCAAGTTTAAAAGGTATTAAGTACGCAGCGATGACACCAAGAAGACGGAGACAGGGCATAGTCTCTGATCAGTAGCATGAGATGCGAATACAAAAGCACAAGCAATAATTGTTGTTTTTATTTTCTTGTAAATTGCAGTATAATAAGGCATTTTTAATGTGTATCCGATTCTGAGACTGTCATATTATTTTGTCAAAACATTCGTGAAATTAGAAATAACAAGTATTATCATGGGGTTTCTCATTACGATATGTTCACAACAAAGCGTTATCTATTAAATCATTCGGTAAACTGCTCATGAAAATAGTTTGATTTATCAAAACACTGGAATTGTTACATTGTATACTGTTCTGGG
Organism: Gryllus bimaculatus; assembly: GCA_017312745.1. NCBI lineage: Eukaryota > Metazoa > Arthropoda > Insecta > Orthoptera > Gryllidae > Gryllus > Gryllus bimaculatus. The sequence continues at coordinate 334,485 of BOPP01000148.1, read as the reverse complement.
GTTGTTTTCTTTTACGCTTTCTTAAAAAACTAGTTTTGCGTCTACATAATCTAATAAGAATTTTTAGGGAGCATTCTTACTTTATAATTTTTGATTTATACCTAAAAATTTAAAAAAATTGTTTAATATTTGTCATTAAATTTTAATTTCCTGTGGATAAGGATTTCCGGTGATCAAATGAGAATTTGTCTGTTGGGAAAAACTTCGAAAACGATTTTTTTTCTGGAATACTCTATACAGGTAACGTTTTTTTGCAATTTCTTATTAACAGAAATATGGAGATGGAACCCAAATTTTTTCTCTCCCAAAGATGAGAATTTTACTTTAAATTAGTTAAATATTTTAGTTTTTTTACAAGAAAATTTTATTTCAACCGATAAAAATGCATTCTTTGAAATATTGTGGATCTCTAACGTGGGTTGATAGTGTAAACCATAGTTTGTAGTTAACAGACGGTTCAGTTTCACGCAATACGATTCTCGGTTTTCTCCTATCTCAAGCTCCATTTTTTTTCTGAACGATGTATATCTACGACAGTAATTTTCAGGTGTGTTCAACGTGAGCTGGCGAGCGAGCCAGAGGATTGCGCGCTAGTGGGCCCGATCGGACAGCCTACGCTGCGGTCCGCCTAGCCCCACCCCGCCCGCCCACCTCGCCGCTCGTCATCCCGCCATACCCGTCTCCTCGCTTCCGTTTCTAATGCCCTCTAACTTCGTCTTCGTCCCCGCTCAGCCTACCGGACCACCGCCTGCCCGCCCTGCACGCTCCGCCTGACCGCCCTGCTTTGCAGCCCCGCAAAATCCGATCTGTCCATACCGTCCGCCTATAGTCCAGTGTCCCAGCCGTCCGTCCCGCGTCCACCTACTTCCGCATGATCCGTACCGTCCCGCCGTTTGTTCTCGCATTACTGTCTGTCCTCCGCCCGTCCGTACGTCCCGTAGCGGTCTCGACGTCTCCACCTGTCTTCGCCGTCTGCCTCGCCACGATCCCGCCTGACCGCCCCGCATCCGCCCGACCCGTCGTGTCCCGACGACGTTCCGTCCGCCAGTACTACCTGTCCTGACGCGTTCCCGACACGTTCCTGCCATTTGCAGTCCCACCGCCGCGCCGTCCGTCCGGTCTCATTGCGTCGCGTCGCATCCCGAACTCTCCTGACCGTAGTCCTCGTTACCCAGCTCCGTCCCGTCGCGCAATAACTTCCGTCCTATGCGCACACTCCCCGACCCCTGCCCGCCCTGCTCCGCCGTCACGAGGACGGATGATACGGAGTGAAATAGCGGCTGCGGCGTAACGTCAGGGTCACCGCCCCCGGCCACCCTGTCCCCGTCCCTCGTCCCCCTGGCCCTCCTCACTCTCACTCTTTCGTCCCTCCCGACGCAATTAAGCTGCGCGCCGGCCGATGGCTATCGTCGCCTCCTTTACGCCACCGCGCAGCTCTGACCTTTCCTCTTGCGACGCGCGGGGTGCGCGCGACAAATGCATCAGCGCCGGGGCACTTTCTCTTGCAAATGCTGAGGAGCATGGCACTGTGCCACTGGCACGCGAAGTGGAGCGGCTCGCGTTCATTAATTCGCTGCAGGTGGCTCGAAATGTGCATGGCCGATGAGTAACCTTGACGCATGTTCTCCAGATTCCCTGGTAATTCTGCCAGATTTCACTCAGTTGACCGTATGTTGCTACGGCGTATGATTTTTGTGAAGCTTCCATATAAGAATGCGGAATGACTCAGAGGAAAGAATTCCCTTCCTATTTGACAAGTTTGCAGTACACCAGCTGTTAATCTTTGTCAGCTTAGTATTAATTCAGCATTACTTGCGTATGCGATATCTCAAGGTGATCAGTTTATAATCCTTCGGCAAGGATTGTACCAATGCTGGGCTTCCAAGAATTGTCGCCATGAAAAATCACTTTTGTTTATTGTTCATGAGGTTTCATTTTTGTAAGATGAAGTTGTTTAACGTCTAAGGCAATAAAAAGAAGTTATATGGAAGACAATTTATGAAAACAAATGCATTTAGTATCAGTTAATACACTTAAAATCTCGTGAATAAGTAAAACTACACTCTCTTTTAAATGAAAAATAATTCAAATATGGTTTTGTGTTTTATGAGAGTATGTACAATTGAAACGCCATTTCTGTTTTAAATTCACGTAAATTTAAAGCAAATCTATTACACTGGATATCATTTATTTCTGTGCCACAGAGTTGAACACATCTAAATCTAATTTTGATGTGCTGAATTGAAATTTGGCTGTCAATTTTTAGTAGTACGTACGAGTTTTGTGTCGTGCAAAAAAAAATTATTGTTTTAGTAATTTCTTTTAGTTACGATATTCCACAATGCTTAGAAGACTAAAATGAGACAAAATATTAGACTAATAGTAGTGATACAATGCAGTATTTTAAAACGATTAGCGAAATATGGAACCTACCGTAGGAATTCTGTTTTCTCCTCCGGTTTGTTAAAAATGAACGATGTGTTGATTGACTTTTATACTCCAGGCGAGTGTTATATCTTATTAAACACTTTGTTAAACGTCCAGTGGTTAGCCAGCATTTTGATAGTAATGGATCGTTTTGAACAAAATATATTGAAAACAAGAGCAAGTTTTCTCTAAAGGCTTAAATAATTGATACGTTGTTCCAAGGTTAATATGCAAAGGGTTAAAAAAAATTGATTCAATTATTTGGCAATTTATTACATTTTAACTTAGCTCGAAGTGTATGTTTTTCAGCCAAGCTGTAGATTTCCAATGTGTTTCTCGAGCTCTGGAGACCCATTCACGTATTATACATGATAATATAATGAATTCTCATTGTTGTTCAATATATTTAGACCATTTTTGTCCCCAAAGCTGAGGAAGAGCAGATGGTATTCCCTAGTAATGCTGTTGATGCTATTGAAATCAGACCCATTGGTCTTGTGTGGCACGGCTCCAAGAGACGATGTTAGAGTTGGATACGCCTGTGTTGTTTTCATTATTTTATACTGATATTTTACTAAAAATAACCATTAATATAATGTCATATTTAATACTAAACCTTGTAAATACTACATTTATACATCAATAATAGTCGTTGAACAGTTGATTACTTTTACTCCACTTTTACAACCGATATCTGGAACGAACATTTTGCCTTTAATCTTTAGTTTACACCTTCATTTTATCCCTAGTTTTACACCATTTACACCATTAGTTTATCCCTAATAGTAACTTAAAATATTCAAGAAACCAAATTTGTTCTTATGAGTAATCATTCTTTCTACATCCCTGTAACAAAATATCCACAAATTTTACAAAAATAATTAGGATTATTCACACAGCCTCTTCTTGAAACACAACATTACACAAAATTGTAACCACATGATACTCATTTAAAACGAGTCTACTGTACACAGGAATGTCACTCGAGCGGTGCCTCCTGCCACATAATGAGTCAATTGCATGGCCAGTGCAGAGCTGCAGCGTAGGATTGTTCGTATACGGAGGGTAAGGAACAGATACTAATTTTGTTAGATTTCAACGCAAGATAGCAAAAGCGCAAATAGTTCACGCCGCGCCTGCCTTCTGACTCTAATCGCTTCTCCCTACCTTCCCAGCCCCGCCAGCCCTCGCCCCTCCCAGCCCCGCCCCCCCAAACAGCCCCGCCCAGCTCGCCCTCTCCAGGCCGCTCACCAGGCCCTGTCCAGGCCATTCCCCTTGCCCCCTTCCACACCGATCGGTTCCCTCCGCTCCGTTTGAACCTCCACACCCGCACAACCCGCAATTCCAGCCTGTCCCGCTTCGTCCCGCCCATCCACCACCCCCTACCAGCCCCATCCCTTATGTCTTGTCCCGTCCTAATCCACCCCGTCCATCCTGTCCTGTCCTGTCCCGTCCCGTCGCGTCTCATTCCACCCCGTCCCGTCCCGTCCCGTCCTGCCTACATCATTCTCTAGTCCTGTTTTCGTCCCACTCCGCCCCTGCCCCACTCCCGGCGCGCCCTCGCCCCCGCTTCGAGCACGCAGCGCGCGCGGGTCGGCGACCCGGCAGGCGGGGCTACTGGTTCGCGCCGCTCCGCTCTCCAGCCCCGCCCTCCCCCCCCCCTCCCCGCTCACCGTCGCCCGCGCGGCGAGAGCGCCGGTGCCTGCCCGGGCGCTGCCGCGCGGGCACGCGAGCGGCTCGCGGCGCGCGTGACATACCGCGCGGCGACGTACCGACGCCTCCCGCCGACGACATTCACTCTCTGTAGAGTCACCACGCCCCTCCGGCAGCGCACTTCGCTCGAAGCGCCGCGTTGGCCTCTGCCACGGTAGTGCTCTGTTCTGGAAGTCACGCCTCAAATAGGTTTACTGTGTCTCAACGAAGAATGTCACATTAGAAATAATATATAAAAATCAATTTTAGTTTGTACACGTAGGCTTCCGCGGCTCGAGTTTATGACTTTTTGGCTGCCCGGGTGACGCCGCGTCGTTGGCTGAGAGGCTGACGTTTCGCCTGTCATATCGCAGGCTTCTTCAGTCACTACCTTGAAGAAGCCAGGCAAAACGTCGGCCTCTCAGCCAACGACGCGGCGTCTCCCGGACAGCCAAGAAGTCATCAATTTGAGTTTGTTTGTTCGTATTTAATGCACCGCGGTACCGTTCATCCGATTGCGATAAAATTTAGTCAATTTATTGCTTGCACATGCGTAAACAACCTAGGTATAATACAATGGGAATGTGTGTATGTCTATAGCGTTTACACAGGTGTTGATGATTTCAGTCGTTTATGCTGGCTCATGCGCCCGTGAACACAAACGCTATGCAATCCTTCGCACCCTCAAGTAATAAGCCCAATTTCCCTGCCTCTGCTATTGTGAAATATCGGCCGCAAATATTACCTGAACGTTATCACGCATAATTAAATCAAATTTCTCTAAATCATTGTCACAACGAAAGCGTACCCAAACGTGAGGGGGATATTTCATCAATAGAATTGATGCCAGAACAATGCTTGAAACAATGATTGAAACAACCATGCCAGAACCAGGACATAGAACAAACGAGAAAGACTATATTTTGTTTGCAAATCGTACTGTAAAACGTGATTAACAATCACGTATCCAGTACTGTGTGATGTGTAATATACTGCAATAGGGACTCATTGCCGGGTGCAATATTTACTAATATAAATTCAGTACAAATATTTAGCGAAACCTTTATCCTCCTTAAGCAGTAAGATTGTTTCTGAAGAGAATATGCAACACAAAGAACACTATTAATCGGACTTCATCCATAGTTATTCTAGCTTTCGAAAAGCACATTGTTGACTCTTAATTATATTAGAGGAAGATCCTGTGGTCTCTACAAATGCGATTATTAGGCTATCATTTTTTTGTTAAATGAAAAACTCATCTTGAAAATCTGTGAATTGCTTTACCTCCTTTTAGTATGAATGAGTATTCCACTTACTACAGTGTTCATAAACAGATGCATATATTTCGTATAGCGATCCTGTAAATACAAAGCGGGATACATATTTTTAGGCCAAAATGAAAACTCATTAATTGACAAGAAAAACGGGAAAATCTATTATGCCAAACCTTAAACCCATTTTTAATGTACAGTATTAAAAGCTACATAAGCAAGTTTTTTTCATTTTTCAAATAGACACGTGTTAAATATTATGCCTTCCTTCTCAAAAGGTTTTTGTGACAGGTAATGAAACACAGGAGTGCAAATTTTGATAGAAATATTCAACAAATGATCGATTATTAAGTAAAAATTATATTCAAGTCCACGGATATGGGCATAAATCGTCTAAATAATTTCCCCCAAACTCCTGTTTGTACTTCATTCGAGATAAATAAAAGTGTGAACAGGTTAAAATGTGTAACAAATTTCACATGTTGAATTGCAATTGCGAATATAAGTGCAATGAAAATAACTAGTGAAGAAGTCGTAGAAGGATGAGATAGTGCTAGCATACGTTGCGAACGGAATGCGATCTTGCAAAGGTTGATATTTCAGTATCATCGCTAAGTGTAGTAACGTGAAGGTGAGTAGCTAGAGTTGACAAAAGAAACCTAAGATGACTCAGAAATAAAAGCTCTAGAATGTGATTTACCAAAGTTTCGAGATAGAAAAATAAAGCATCGCCTTGTGATTTCCATCCAATTTTCGATCTGTGAATATAAGCATTCGCAAAGTGCGATATTGTCTACAATTCTACAGTTTCAAATGTCCTTTATTAAAAATTGAACCTTGTTTTAGCATCAACATCATCTTTTTTATTTACTTTAACAGTATATTAAATATGTTTTCAATTAACGTTCCATCGGGGAAAAAACAGCATTTAATTGATCTCCAGAGTTGCTGCCCTGATGAATTCTTAGAATCTTCCGCCTTTGATTGCTTAAGATCTATTACAAAACATCGCTTTCTCAGAACATATATTGTCATCGCAAACAGTCTGTTCAAAATGCAGCATCATCCTTGGCTCAGGAGCTCTCTGTAGTTACAGAAACTTGTTGCCAAACCCTTCAGTCATAAAAGGCGAGAGATGCAGAGGAATGTGGTCGAAGAACAAGTTTTCCTTCGAAAAATGAGATGTTGCCTATTAATATAACGAGCAAGAAATCCAATTTGTTCCTCTAAATTTTATCCTTACGGTTCATAGCGTAACATGGTTTTTTAATGATATTTTCACTCTAAATAACCTATTTTTACACATGAAATTTTGAATGACAAATAAAGTAGAAAGTGAAAAACACTTGTCTTAATTGAAGATAATCATTCCCTCATATTAGCATGAAAAATCTATATTATTGTAATCAAATATCATTGATTTCACTATCATCATTAATATTATCTACTTTACACATTCTATGCGCCTCTTAAAGGGTAATCGCTATGCACACAAGTGCATGGAATATACTTAATATTACAGTACATTAATTTGTGGTAAATATTTACTTAGTAGATCTAATTGGTTGTAATAATTATTGAATTTCACTGTTTTCGCCTTGAACACGGAAGAAACGTCGTAATAAATTTTGTGAAGCATCGCACGTTGTTGATGGTATTCGATTCATACTTTTAGGTATCGCTTGTAGAAATTTTGGTAAATTGAAGAGAGTGATTACTTAATAGCAGTAGCGTTTAAATATACGAACGTAGTTTCAGTAAACGATCTATCTTATTAAATATTATTTTATAATATAAGGCCCATATTGTGTCATTGTAAACAACCTTATGTAACGGTGTGTATATAACTGTATTCTTAACGCAGACTTAAATAACAATACAGTAATTGAATGAAATATATTTATTTTATCCATTTAAAGCCAATGAGAAGTTCAAACTTATGAAGATTCTCTAATCCAATGTTTCTAATATGTTTAATTGTGCAAGCCATAAACTGCAAAATTGTTCCCCGAAATGAAGATGCCAATGCTTTCAAAAGTTGACATCATGGACGTATTTTGCAGAATATACTTGATTAACGATCTCGAAGGAAATTATTTATTTTAGAGTCAGTGATTACAAATGTTTACTTAAAATAAGCTTAATTAATAACTTGTGTATAGAACGCCGTTCAACCACTAGATGGGCGCGCCTAAACACTGCCTGTCAAGCGGCGACATCACCCGCTCGAAGACCAGTTTCTGGAGCCGCCGCATAAAACGCGCTTTTTGCCTCGTTGGCGTATTAAAGCGCTCGCCATCAAAGCCAAGGCATTCGACTCTTCGTCGCCGCACGAAGCACTGAAACAGTGCGGCCCTGTTACTCTGTTACAGACGCCTTTTAATGCACAGAATCTATTTGCTACCACGTAAATCCGAAATTAAAGTGT
>BOPP01000148.1:297273-319504 GCA_017312745.1 Gryllus bimaculatus | reverse complement strand
AAAACTACATTACAGAAAATTTTAACTTACCGATACTCATTAAAACGAGACTACTGTGTCCAGGAATGTCACTCGACGTTGCCACCTGCCACAGTAAATGAGTCAATTGCATGGTCAGTGCAGAGCTTGCAGCGTAGGCATGTTCGTATACAGAGGTAAGAAACAGGATTTACTAATTTTGTTAGATTTCACCGCAAGATAGCAAAAAGCGCAAATAGCTAACGCCGCGCCTGCCTTTTAACTCTAATCGCCTTCTCTCCCTTATCTTCCCAGCCCCGCCAGCCCTCGCCCCTCCCAGCCCCGCCCCCCCAAACAGCCCCGCCCAGCTCAGCCCCCTCCAGGCCCTCACCAGGCCCTCTCCAGGCCATTCCCCTTGCCCCCTTCCCCACCCGCCCGTCCCGTCCCGCTCCGTTTCACCTCCACCCCCGCACCACCCGCCCATTCAGCCTGTCCCGTCTTCGTCCCGCCCATCCACCACCCCTACCGCCCCATCCCTTATGTCTTTCGTCCGTCCTAATCCACCCCGTCCCATCCTGTCGCTGTCCTGTCCCGTCCCGTCGCGTCTCATTCACCCCCGTCCCGTCCGTCCCCGTCCTGCCTAACATCATTCTTCTAGTCCTGTTTTGTCCCACTCCGCCCCTGCCCCCACTCCCGCGGCCCTCGCCCCCCTTCGAGCCAACGCAGCGCGCGCGGGCGTCGGCGACCCGGCAGGCGGGGCACTGGTTCCCCGCTCCGCTTCTCCAGCCCCGCCCTCCCCCCCCCCCCCGCTCACCGATCGCCCGCGCGGCGAGAAGCGCCGGTGGCCTGCCCGGCGCTGCCGCTGGGGCACGCTGAGCGGCTCGCGGCGGCGGCGTGACAATACGCGCGGCGACGTACCGACGCCTCCCGCCGACGCATTCACTCTCTGTAGAGCCACACGCCCTCCGGCAGCCGGCACTTCCTCGGAAGCGCCGCCGTTGACCTCTTGCCACGGTAGTGCTCTGTTCTGGAAGTCGACGCCTTCAAATAGGTTACTGTGTCTCAACGAAAATGTTCACATTAGATATAATAATATATAAAAAATCAATTTTTAGTTGGTTACACGTAGGTTCCACGGCTCGATTAGGACTTCTTGGCTGCTCGGTGACGCCGCGTCGTTGGCTGAGAGGCTGACGTTTTCGGCCTTTCATATCGCGCTTCTTCATCACTACCTTGAGATCTGAAGTCAGGCAAAACGTCGGCCTCATCAGCAACGACGACGGCGTCATTCCCGGAGCACCAAGAGATCATCAATTTGAGTTTGTTGTTCGTATTAATCCACCGCCTGTACCGTTCATCCGATTGGCGATTAAATGTAGTCAATTTATTGCTTGCATCATAGCGTAAAAAACCTAGTTATAGTGACAATGGAATGTGTGTATTCGTAGCTTACACAGGTTGATGATTTCAGTCGTATTATGCTGACTCATGCGCCCTGAACACCAAACGGTATGCAAATCCTTCGCACCGTCAAGTAATAACGCCCAATTTCCCTGCCTCTGCTATTGTGAAATATCGGCCCGCTAATATTACCTGACTTATCCGCATAATTAAATAAAATTTCTCTAAATCATGTCACAACGAAAGCTACCCAAACGTAGGGGGAATTTCATCAATAGATTTCTGAACAACCATGCTCAGAACCAGACATAGAACAAAACGAGAAAGTCTAAGTTTGTTTTGCAAAATCGTACTTTAAAAACTGATGTAACAATCACCGTCCAGTACGTGTGATGTGTAATCATACTGCAATAGGACTCATTTGCCGGTCAATAGTTATAATATTTAAATCAGCTACAAATATTTTAGCAAACTTTATCCTCCTTAAACAGCAAGATTGTTTGTGAAGAGAATATGCCAACACAAAAACATATTGATCGACTTCACCATAGTTTTTCTAGCTTTTGAAAAGCACATTTTGTCTCTTAATTATATTAGAGAAGATCCTGTGCCTCCTACCAAATGAGCGTTATTAGCTATCATTTTTTTTTAAAATGAAAAACTTCATCTTGAAAATCTGTGAATTGCTTTACCTCCCTTTTTAGTATGAATGAGTATTCCACTTACTACAGTGTTTCATAAACAGATGCTATATTTCGTATAGCGATCCTGTAAATACAAAGCGGGAACATATTTTTTAGGCCAAAAGAAAACTCAATTAATGACAACAAGAAAAACGGAAAGAATCTATTATGCCCAAACCTTAAACTCATTTTTAATGTACAGTATTAAAATACATAAAGTTTTTTCTTTCAAATGACACGTGTTAAATATTGCCTTCCTTCTCAAAAGTTTTTGTGACAGGTAATGAACACAGGAGTGCAAATTTTGATAGAAATATCAAAATGATCGATTATTAAGTAAAAATTATATTCAAGTCCACGGAATATGCGGCCATAAATCGTCTAATAATAATCCCCAAAACTCCTGTTTTACTCTATGCGAGATAAGAAAGCGTGAACGTTAAAATGTGTAACAAATTCACATGTTCGAATTGCAATGCGAATATATGTGCAATGAAAATAACTATAAAGAAGTCTGAAGGATGAAATATTGCTAGCATACGTTGCGAACGGATGCGAATCTGCAAAGTTGATTATTCAATATCAATCGCTAAGTGGTAGTAAACGTGAACGTGAGTAGCTAGAGTTGACAAAAGAAACCTAAGATGACTCGAATAAAAGCTCTAGAATTGATTACCCAAAGTTGAGATAAAAAATAAAGCCATCCCTTGCTGATTTCCATCAATTTCGATCTGTAGGAATATAAGCATTCCGCAAAGTGCATATTGTCTACAATTCCTACAATTCAAATTCCTTATTAAAAATTAAACCCTTGTTTAGCACAAAATCATCTTTTTATTTACTTAAACAGATATTGAAATATGCTTTTCGAATTAACGTTCCATCGGGGAAAAAACACATTTATTGATCTCCAGGTTGCCGCCCTGATGAATTCTTTAGAATCTTCCGCTTGATTGCTTAAATCTATTACAAAACATCCTTTCTCAGAACATCTATATTTCATCGCAAACAGTCTGTTCAATGCAGCATCATCCTGCTCCAGGACTCTGTAGTACAGAAAACTTGTTGCCCAAACCCTTCCAGTCATAAAAAGCGAGAGAGCAGAGGAATGTGGTCGTAAGAACAAGTTTCCTTCGAAAAATGAGATGTTGCCTATTAATATAACGAGCAAGAAATCCAATTTGTTCCTTTAATTTTATCCTTACGCGTTCATAGCGTAACATGTTTTTTAATGATATTTCACTCTAAATAACCTATTTTTACACCATGAAAATTTTGAAGACAAATAAAGTAGAAAGTGAAAACACTTGGTCTTAATGAAATAATCATTCCCTCATATTAGCATGAAAAATCTGTATATTATTGTAATCAAAGTATCATTGAGTCACTATCATCATTAATATTATCTACTTTACACATTCTATCGCCTCTTAAAGGTAATCGCTAGACACAACTGCAGGATATTTACTTAATATTACAGTACATAAATTGTGGTAATATTACTTGAGATCTAAATGTTGGTGTAATAATTATTGAATTTCACACTTTTTCGGCCTTGGACACGGAAAAACGTGCGTAAAAATTGTTGAGCATCGCAAGTTGTTGATGGTATTCGCTTCATACTTTTAGTATCGCTTTGTAAATTTGCGTAAATTTGAAAGAGTGATTATTAATAGCATTTAGCGTTAAATATACAACGTAATTTTCAGTAAACGATCGTCTTATTAAATATTATTTTATAATATAAGGCCCATTGTGTCATTGTAAACAGACCTTATTGAAACGTGTGTAGTATAACTGTATTCTTAACGCAGACTTAAAATAACAATACATAATTGAATGAAATATATTTATTTATCCATTTAAACCCAATGAGAAGTTCAACTCTATAAATTCTCTATCCAATGTTTTCTAATATGTTTAATTGTGCAAGCCATAACTAAAGAAATTGTTCCCCAAATGGAAGAATCCAATGCTTTCAGAAAGTTGACATCATGGACCGCTATTTTGCGGAATATACTTGATTAACGATTCTCGAAGGAAACTATTTATTTAAGTCAGTGATACAAATGTTTACTTAAATTAGCTTAATTAATAACTTGTGTATAGAACGCCGTTCAACCACTAGATGGGCGCGCCTAAAACCACTGGCCTGTTCAACGCCAATCACCCGCTCGAAGACCAGTTCTGAGCCGCCCGCATAAAAAACGCGCTTTTTGCCTCGTTTGCGTATTAAAGCGCTCGCCATCAAACCAAGCATTCGACTCTGCGTGCCCGCACGAAGCCACTGAAACAGCGCCCTGTTACTCTGTACAGACGCCTTTTATGCACCAGAATCCTATTGCTACCACGAAATCCGAAATTAAAGTGTATTCTCGTGTAGTTTTAGGGAAAATACATTGTATTCACGTATTAGTAAATGATTACCGTACCTAATATATATATATATATATATATATATATATATATATATATATATATATATATATTAAACAAAAATTACTTCCATTATATTTTTATTGGGTATAATTTCTGTTTATGTTTATTACTGTATATTAAATAGTTGCTAAATAACAATAAGAGACATTGATACCCGATAAAAAATTAATTAATTTTGGCCTGCAGCGTACAAAATATGTCCTTGTGCATTGTACATGGAATAATTCGAAATGAAATGCAAGAAATAGTCCTCATTACCGATCATAAATCTGTTTAAACAGTCCAATATTTTATCCACGTCGTTCTATCTGTGTAGTCTGCTTGATTATCTTTAAGAACTCTGTTCTTGTCTTGTTGTAAACACCCTTTCTTTTCATTCCCTTTGCTTCTTGTGCACATATGTTTTCTGTTTTTCGAATTCATGCCTAACTTTTCACGAAACTGTGTATATTTTGAATTCATGTAGCTTGGAGTATTATTCTATTCGGAGGTTTTAAAAAACAAATACCTCTTCCAATATTTCATTTATTTTATTGCTGTACTATCTCATTGTTTTATTGGATCGAAATTTCCTATTGTTTGTGAAAATCCTGAAACCTGAAGCATTTTGTGCCTCGATAGGCGGTTCGCGATCAAAGTGAAGGAATCGAGTCTTTCGTCGCCGCACGGCGCACTGAGACAAGAACGGCCCTGCTACTCTCTTGCAGACGCCTTTTAATGCTCAGAAATGTATGTGCTACCACGTAAATCCGGATTAAAAAGTTTTCCTAAACTTTTAGAAAAATTAGGTTGTATTGTAGAATATTTTAATGTAATATAGTGTTTTATTTCGCCATTATTAAGTCCGTAAACGTAATTAGCCTCGGTGCCGATGCATGTCGGGGTCCTAGTTCGGTCACCCAACCAGGAACCGCGATGCCTCGAATTCGCTAAACTTACGTGACTTTTACGTAGTTAATGATTCGCCTAATTAACTCGGGTTTTGCGATCGTGGTCTTTTCAGTAGAACCATCCAGCATTTGCCAGGATGACGAGGGAACCACGAAAACCCGATCAGAATGGCAAACAGCATAGAACCAGGGCTCCTGAATCAGCGCAATACGCACTGAACCACTTGGCTCGGTGTAATGTATGTAAATGATATCTAATGCAATGCAGTAGTTATATATATATATATTATAATATATATATATATATAATACACACAACATAGAGAACCACTCTTATATACATACAACATAGAGATAGTAGATTTAACAATTGCTAAAAATACGGAAATGTTATCAAACGCTAAGAAAATTAGTAATTGTATATTTGACGGTCAGTCAGTGCACTTCTAAAGGATTTAAATCTGCGATATCAAATTCGAAATCATGTACAAAGACAAAACAGTCGTGAATCTACGATATAATTTCTAAATTGCATTTTATGCTTTCCTTCGTGATAGCTCTGTCTAGGGATGCGACATCGAAAAACAAAACAGAGGATGTTTGACAACATTTAATTGAGAGTTGCCGTATTTATTAATTTTAATTAAGGTTTAATTAACAATATAAAGTAAAAATTAGGAAACAAAAAACAGATCCTGAAACAATATCATCCCCGTTGTTCTGTCCTACATAAACTTCTTGATTTCTCTTAAAAACTTTCTTCTTGTTTGTCACTCTTTTTTTTCATTCCCTTCCCCTCTTTCCTTTTCGCTGTATTTCAAAGTATGCCACGTCATAAAATGTGTATATTTTGAAGTCATGTGTATTGGAGTATTATTTCTTTTTTCAGGCCTCGATGACTCATAGGTAGCGTACTAGCTTCTCGTGTTGTCGCCGGTTCGATACCCGAATCAAGACAAAATTTAGAGTTGTAGATTTATTTTAAAATAGTTTCAGTTTCTGTCTCTAAATCATGTCGTCTCTTTCTCTGCTCTTTCCTCTCTCTTTCTCTCTCTTTTCTCTCTCTCTCTTTCCTTCTTTCTCTCTCTCCTTTCTTCTCTCTTTCTCTCTCTCTTTCTCTCTCTTTCCCTCTCTCTCTTCTCTCTCTCTCTTTCTCTCTCTCTTCTTTCTCTCTCTCTTTCTCTCCTCTCTTTCTCTCTCTCTCTTCCTCTCTCTTTCTCTTTCTCTCTCTCTTTCTCTCCCTTTCTCTCTCTCTCTTTCTCTCTCTCTTTCTCTCTCCTCTCTTTCCTCTCTTCTCTCTCTCTTCTTCTCTCTCTCTCTCTCTCTCTTTCTCTCTCTCTCTCTTTCTCTCTCTCTCTTTCTCTCTCTCTCTCTTTCTCTCTCTCTCTTTCTCTCTCTCTTCTCTCTCTCTTTCTTCTCTCTCTTTCTCTCTCTCTCTCTACTCTCTTTCTCTTCTCTCTTTCTCTCTCTCTTTCTCTCTCTCTCTCTTTCTTCCTGCTCCGCTCAAAATTATTGTATTGTTTTGGTATTAAAACTTATCATTATTTTTAAGATTATTGAAATGCATCGCTAAGTATCTGAAGTCGACGCATAAACACTTGCTTTTTTTCTTCGTCCGCGTATTACATCTCATGTAATCAAAGGAAGGAATTCGAGTGAGCCAGTTGGTTCACTAGTCTGTTAAAGCTGACTTCGGATGTTTACAGAACCTTGCTGGCCGCGTTAGTTGAAAATGGACATTTCTACTTGATGTTTGGATATAGGAAATTGAAATTAATAATCCTTTGTTGTGATCGCAGGAATCTTCTAGACCTTTTCATCGCTGTGTGCATATGAAAAGATATTGTATTGTATGTTCCGATTGATTGGTATTGCAAAATCCCCAATACTCAAAGCTTTGTAACGAAATGTTTACTCTAAAAAATTTAATGCGATTGTAAAATACTAAACTTATTAATGTTTATCTTCATTTTAAATAATTAGAATTCAAACTAAAAACAACTGTTTAATGTTCTAATGAGAAAACAACTAAGTGAATTCTACTTTTTTCGCGTAAAGACTTCTTCCATCTTTGCCGTTTCGTCCCCTAACTATTCCTCTTCTCTTTTTGTTTCGTCTTTTACCTTTCGTCTTGTACCCTAAAGTACTTTTGAATCTATACTTAGGGTAAGCTTGTGAATTTCATACTTAGGGTAAATTTGAGTTGCAATTTACAATATTTTTCTACATTGAGATTTTGGTTTAGGCAAATTATTCAAGTAACTTCGCCAATCATTTTTCGCATAATCATAAAAGTTCATTTGTATTTTTGAACCCTCCGGTTAACTGCTGTCCTCGTGATTCCGTTGCCTGAGCGTAAGTGAAGCGGAGAGAGCACGAGCAGCTGGCGAGGAGTGTCACACCAAACGCCTCCGCCTCCTCTTGGCCTCCCACTCCGCCCCCGCACCCGACCACGCCTCCTCCCTAGCCCCGCCTCCGCCTGCGAACTCCACCCTGCCACCCACTGCCCACCGTCCGGCCGCTCATTCCTTCAACCTACGACCATAGCAGCGGTTCCGCCCTTGCCTCCGCCCCGCCACCGTTTCCGCACCTGTCACCACCCCTTTTTCACCACTTCTGCTTCCACTTCGCCTTCGCCCACCCCCGCCTAAAAAGCCAGCCCCCTCCTCCACCATTTCCGCCACCACCACCTCTGCAACAGCCAACGCCACCCGCCACCGCCCCCCCACCTCCCCTTGCCCCGGCACGGCGCCGCCCGCGGGCGCACGGCGACACGGCGCGAAGGCTCTTGCGGCGGCGAAACACAGCCGCAGGAACGCCCCCGTTCCAGACCCCATCAGCCAGCGCATACACACACACAGTGCCTCTTTGGGGTCTGCACGTCTCTCCGACTTCTCCCCAGCGCGTCCGTCGCTGCCTCTGTGCTCACGGCAGACTCACGACAGTCCTTCTGCTGCCTCCTCTTCCTACTCGGCCTTCCTCTTGACCGAACATCTGTTGTCCACTTTTCTGATGCCTCTCTGCCTTCATCTTCACTTCTGTCTAGTATCCCTCTCGGCTTCCATCTCCACTACCCCTTTGCCTCCTTCCTACTCCTCTTCCTTCTTGTTTTCTTCTTCCATTCTATTCTTCCTCTTCCTTTTCCACTTCTTCCTTTTCGACTTCTACCTCGTCCTTCTTCTACCGGGTAGAGGTGGCTCAGGGCATCAACTGATGTCACTGCAATGCCTCTGACCGGGAGGTTCTAGGTCCGAGTTACGACGATGGCAATATTTTCCGCACTAGCTTGTCAGCTAGATCAATCTCTGTCTGGAGGAAAATTAGCTACGGGCTGCTCTGGTCGGTAGGTTTCCGTTGTTTCTTCGATGAACACCAGGCGAATGCCGGAACAGTATCTTAACAAACGGGCCTTGGTACGCGGCCGATCTTCCTTTCCTCTTCTTTGTTCTATAATTACCCCTTACATACACACACTTAGGCTCACATGCTCTATACTACCACACATCTCGAGAGTTGGAGCTTGTCGCGGGTGGGCTGGTGGGGGGAAAACTCTGATAGCCGCCGGTAGGTCGGCGCCGTATTTCACCTTCCAGCGGGGGAAGATCTCCGACCCGCCTCATCAGGAAAAAATGCACTACATTTACGGGACTAATGACCAGTGAGGAGTTAACGCGCCCGGAATCACTAATCAAACATGCAATCAAAAATCTTCCTTCTCCTTCTTTTACTTTGCCTCTTTTGCCGCTTCCTCACTTTGAACCGAACTTACACCGATATCACCACTTTCTTCTCTACTCTATTTTTTGGTGACACCTTTACGGTAATGTCCAATCACCTCCGATTTTTTCTCTGAGTTATCCCTTGCTCCATCAACAATCATATATCTCAACGCAAGTTACCTCTTCAAGGCGTTGACATTTTCTGCCTTGCTGTGCCGCCTTTTTCTCCATCAGTGCTGCATCTCAACCTCTCGCGGTGGTTTGTCGCCGGCCTCTTCATCCTCAATATTGTCCAACGCCTGTCTTTCACTGCAGACGCACCGCCTCATAGCCATTTCTCCCGCAAGCACCTTCCTCTTCCACTTCACCATAATCACCCTTCCGTCTCAGTTTCTTGCATCTTCACACTCGCTGGTATCGGCAGAATAGTCTCTACTTACTTTACTGCATTGTTCGCCGTATCGTTCACTTTCGTCAACACATTTGTTTCTATCGTTTCTTCTTTTCAGCCTCCACCGTCACTCGCCTTATTAAAATGCTCACAATCTTTCGGTTTGGCAATTTACATCCAATTTTCTGTATCATTCTTTGCTTTTGTTTTTAACAATTTCGTATTTTCGTATATTCCTTTTATACCTTTGTTCTTTCACTATTGCCTTAAATACAGCCTCTGACATCACTACTAGCCCTACATCACCACCACCCACACCACCACCCACACCACCACCCACACCACCACCCACACCACCACCCACACCACCACCACCATCACCACCACCACCAACCCTACCAAACCTACCAAACCTACCAACCCCACCACCATCACCAATATCACCACCAACCTTACCACCACCACTACCACCACCACCACCATTACAATCACCATCACCAACACCACCACCACCACCACCAACAACAACAACAACAACAACAACAACAACAACAACAACATCAACAGCAACAGCATCCCCACCTCCACCACCACAACCACCACCACCTCCACTACCACCATTACCACCAGCACCACCACCATTCCGTTCATGTTCTCTCCAACGCGTAGGCGAACTGCGTCGTTTCCTGGTTCAGAGGGGCGGGCACTTCGCGGTGTTTGCCTTGCGTCAAAGGACAAGCTGCTTGATAGCCCTTCTAATACGTTCCAGATCAATTATTGTAACTACATTTATTAAACGGACTATAGATGCTATCTGCACAGCAATTTAGTCGACTGACACAAATTGATGTTATGCATTGGTTATGCGTTTATCGATATCAGTCTGAAAACGAGTTAAGTGAAACCTACTAGTAATACTTTTTCAAATTACGTGAATTAGATGTTGTAAACTCCATATTTTATACAAAAGAGCGCTTCTTAAAATTGACACAGGCTTCTAGTTAATATTTTTTTCCCGTAGCTGTCAGGGTGCCTTCATGATACTTTGATCTCACATCGTCAAGTGCCTTCTAAAAACCATTTTACTCATACAAGTATTGAAAATGAACACTTTGTTTTTATTTGTACGAAGGACAAATTAATTTAAACTCGGGTAAAAACTAGTTTTTGTACACTTTAATTACGATTTTCCACATTAGGTGGGCATTTTGCCAATCTTATTCTCCTACCTCCTTTAACGTTGAAATAATCGCGAGGAGTCCATCTCCATGTCGTCAAAAGCACCTTTCCTTTATACTAACACTATTTGCAAATAAAAAGAGGAGCAGAAAGTTTCTGGAAAATATACAAACGTGTGTTTTTGTTACAAAGTTGTAAATCATGAAACAAGTGCCTTCACGTGCGTACTCCCTGCAAAGACATCCACGCACACACATACACACACGTACACACACACACACACACACATGTGCGCGTGCGCATACCGCAAAAACCTGTCAATATTGTATGTAAATCCCGAGACATTCTTCAAACCACATACAATGTGTCTACAACATTAACTAAATGACCAATTACCGATAACATGCGTTAAGTCAAGAACACATCAAAGCGTCGCGCATTCCGTCACGCCCGCCACGTCCCGTTCGGTCCGAAGCGCGCGTTGTCAGGAGAGCGCGTTATTTTATCAGGAAACGGCGTCACGCGACGTCCCGGCGGCGAGCGAAAAATATAAAGTCAGGTCGTCGTGGCTATCGGCGACTTTCTCCGGCCACGCGAGCCGAGTCACAAAGCGCGGGTGTTCTGCGCGTCCCGTCCCGTCCCGTCGCGCAGTAATTGCAGTGAACGGACGCGCCATGTGAGAAAGTTTTCGTTCGGAAGCAAAAACCGCCGCGAAATTCCTGCGTCGAAATGAATGCATTTGAAACGTTTTGAAATTAAGCTATCGCGCCGTAGCAGAGAGCCCACTTCTATGCTAACTTTAAATTGATCATCAAATATTAACTCTTCCTCTTACGTTTTAACTCTTCCTACAAGTTTAATTAGTATTTTGGTTTTATTTATTTACTGTTTTAAATGTTTACATAAATATTAGAAGGGAATTTTACGAAAGTGAATTTATGGCTTAACCTCTAAGGATATAAGTAGTTTCAGTTGGCGTTCTTATTGTCAATTTAGCGAAAGAAATCTTTTATTTTTCAAAGAGGGACGAACCTACATTTACCGCTCCCTGCTTCATTTGTGGTGCAAATATGTTGGAATCTGAAACAAATGATTATCAGACACTTCTTCAATTATTCAGCTCGATTCTTTGAACAATTTTCTGAACTGTACGGTTATTTTTTATATCTTTCCAAAATAGTGTTATTATTTTTTTTTGGTTTCTAAAATGAAGAAAATTAAAACTATAACAAGACTCACATTTGCATGTATTTTAAAAATGCGCTTTTAATTTCGTCCCTTGTAGTCTTTTAGCTACAGAAAGAGACTAAAGATCTAAAAGAATCTAAACTAACTCGTATGGAATGTTTTATTTACGAAAACCATACAATATTTCTGCAAAATGAAACAATGGACTTCATACAATACGTTTTAGAAAATATTCCAAAATGTAACTGCTATCTTATGTGATAACTAATCACAATAATAACATAATATGCTCACAAAATATAATCACATAATATCACAATCGCGACTCTTTCCTTATAATCAGAAATCGTCACCTTCAACACTGGTCGACAGTGATTTGGTTAAACGGCTAACAGAAGCTGTTTCTTATGTAGCTTGCTACGCAAAACTCGAATATAACCACAAAAGTTGCCCATCGGCCTTCAGTTTTTGTGTAATTGCACATTTACTAAAATGATATATTTCGCAGATAGAGACGTGTCGCTTATATTTAAATGCTAGTTGCTTGCGGGTATATTAGAAGACGGTGGTCGCCAACCATGCATGATATTGTAGATTCCACTAAAAATATGAAATAGACGCCAGACCGGCCTAATCAGTTGAGCTAGTTCCAAAATTGCAAAGATAAGTGAGGTGACTCAAGTACACGACAAGCTGGCTTGGAGCATTAGTGGCGCCCTGCGTGTCGAGTGAAAAAGATTTTTACTACATAGTGCACGACTCATCTTCTCGCTGCATTCGAGAGTTAATTTTTGTACGAACAAATTTCTTGCAATGCCGCGACAGTGTGTAAACCATCCAAACAAGTTATGTTATGTGTATTTGGTGAGGTAACTTTGAAGAACTAAAGACGGAAGGCCTCCCATTGAAGAATCATAAGATTTTCTGTAGTTTCTTGCCGGCTCTCGATACGATCATCAGCCCTCGGAAGCAACTGAACAATACAAATCAAATGTTCGTCTGAGAGATGTAAATCGTTCTTAGAAGCGGAGGTTGAGAGGTGGTGGTGGGGGGCGGGATTAAACGTGGGGATGTATGGACATTTTATCCTGCATGTGTAATATATTTGCAGCTGAAGTTATTTTAAAATCTTCCGGACACAACAATTGTCTCTTATGTAAGTGAATTATTTCAAATATGAATTACCTTATTTTCTCCAATATGGTAGGCCTAAAGACCATACCATTACATAATCTAAACCTAGCATTTCTGTTTGATTCCTAATGCTCAACCGAGGTGGTTTGGTTGAGGAAAAAGCTCCTGAAGAAAGAAAATTATTCAATGAGAAGATGAGTACACGCCATCTACCAAACTCTGTTGAAACTAATTATAACCATTAGTGAACGACCCGTGCTAACTCTTTATGGATGAAAACCAGAACGATACAAAGCGTGTTTATTTTGAGTTATATTTCAGTGGCAATGTAGTTTCAATGAATAATTTATATACCGTGGATTCAATGATGAAACAAAGACCCACGACTTCACAATGATATTGACTTCAATAAAAAAATTTCTCAGAATTTATAAATTGTCACTTTCTTAGAAACACTGAAATCAGAAGCAAAACAGAAATAAAAGATGCCGTACACTGTCTCCTAATACTGAAGGGGATATGGACAGGGCACATAGTAAGAATGAGACACGACCACTGGGCTCACAATACAACGGTCTAGGATCCGAGGATCGGCAAACGGCAAGCTAAAACAAGATAGGCAGATGAAGAAAGTAGGTACTCTGCGAACCCAAACTGCACGAAACCGCGAAGAATGGAAGAATTACGAACCAACAAAAGCACACTAAAATGATCATAAAAGTGTGTGAAAATGTGTGAACTTATAGTGCTAATCTAATAATCTCACAATCACGGAACTCAACTGTGGGCCTTCAAATTAATGAGCTATCCTCCATCTTGGAGAGGACTTCGACCTACATGGGGGGTCCACTGGCTTTATTATTATTATTATTATTATTATTTATTATTATTATTATTATTATTGCGTTTACTACTATCGTTATCAGTTACAGTACCCCATTGCTACATTTTCTTTTCTATGATTCGATGGCAAAGCAATCAAAGAGGATGTGAATCCCGGCTTCTTCATCTCTGCAAATCTTTCTTTTATACATTTTTATAACAAAGCTCACCATGAAATGAATCATTATTAACAATATGAACAGGGAACTTAAATTACATTGAACACGCCTGCAATAAGAACAACAGTGAAAAAGCGTGTAAAATAAATACGAGTTGTAAAAAACACGGAGTATCACACACAGTTCGAGATTATGATCGTTACTAATACCACACCATCGTTTCGGTCTGCTGGAAGCAGTTGAGTAGCGCGGGCGATCCGTGGGTTCCGTCCCGTCGCGCCGCAAATTGCCCGCGTTAAGGCACTGAGCAAACGCGTCATGTGAGAAAGTTCTCGTTGCGAGGCAAAAACGGCTGCGGAATTTCTGAGATTGCGAGGAATGTGCAGGAAAAGGAGTCTTAGAATGTTGAGTCGGCGTGTGATGACACAAGGAAAAGGATACTTTGTTCGCACATGTGATACTTTAATGCGCGAACAAAGTAATCACAATTTCAAGCGTGCAGTTCTTCAAACTATAATATATTGCAGAGAAGGTTTAAAAATAATTAAGTCCTTACAAAATGAAGGCCTTATAAATAAAAACTGTGCGACTTTGCATCACCTGGGCAAATCATTCACAACATCCAATCAGGACTAATCGTACAACACTATGTTGAATTTACACCTACACCAATAAAACATTAAGTTTACTATGAAATGTTAGTTATACAAAAGTATTTTACAAATAAGAAAGTAAAAACAATGCAAAAAACTTACAACAGAGGTTACTTCACATGTTATTGTGACCGATACACTCACCATATTCTGTATTGTGCATGGTCACCCGTCAACATCTTGATAATGAATTTTACTGTTAACACCTGTGTATATAACACGCTAAAAATGGTAATGTTTTCGAACTATTTATAAGTAACCTTCAATACAAAACCTCGTTAAGTGAGCCACTGCAGAACAGGGAGTAGCACTCAGACCTTCATCAACACATTTAAAACTAAAAACTAATGTATGTAATGTACAGCACATACTTTCTAGCAGTATTTCAATATAATCGTTATGTACGACTGTACGCGCATAATGCTTCATTAAATTCAAACAAAAATTACGCAAAAACTACTAACTTTTAAAATTGTACATGCCTATTTTTAAACAGCTAATTTTCTACAATTTGTTTGGGGCAAAAATATCTACCTTCAATTTTGTAGTTAATTTTTTGCCATTTTCGAAAAAAAACAGCAATATCCGAAAATGGGATTAGCATCATAGCTTTTGCTTGTGTGAAGAAAATTTGAAGAAAAAATTGGACCAGTTTTTGAGCAAAAATCGTAAATTTCAAGCACATATTACCCAAAAAACTTCTGTTTTTAATCGTACATATCCGTTTTTAAAGAGATAATTTTGTACAACAGGTTATGTCCGAGGCACACATTTCTATCATCAATTTCGTAGTTAAAATTTTTTTGTTGCAGCCTTCGAAAAACTGAAGAATATAACGCAAATCAGATCTGCACCACACTCTTAAACGTCCTTCGGACTATTCAACAACAAAATTTCATCAAATAATTTTGAGCCATTTTCGAAAAACTTTGAAATTTCCGAGAGGCTTCTCGCAAAGTACCCCCCAAAATTATAGTAGCGATTTCAAAATCCATGGGCCGCGACATCAGCCAGATAGTTTGGGAAATATCAACATTGGAGAAGATCGGCTGAAGGCATTATGCGCTGGCGTTGTGCACAGACATGGACAAACAGACGTTTTGCCGTAATCAATTATTCGATATGAAAGACGCACAAAACATGGATTCTCGCTACACCACGTATTAGAGGAATCCCCCCTATATTTAGCAACGGAATTTATCCACCTTTTCATTACCAGGGCCCGGCACAGAGAGTTTTTTTTATGAAAATTAGCCGTTTTCGTGTGCACGATTACAATACTTTCAAGTGCGAGAAAGTCGAAACGAAGAAAAAACTCTGATTAGAATGTTGGAAAAGAGCAGATTCTCATGCAACCGCAACGATGCTACACACATTGTAATCGCGCAATCTTCTTAAGTGATGCTTCAACAGCACATACTTTCTCGCAATATTTTTTTAATTTGCAAATCGTAAATTCAGAGTTCAAATATAATAGAATTCGCACCACTCTTTTAAATGTCCCTTCTTCTATCCGTAGAAAAATTAGATCAATTTTCGAGAAAAAAATTATAGTTTTTAAAACTGTCTACATTTTGTCCACAAATTCCTGGAATACTGCTCATTTTTTTAAAAGTTGAACGTGACCTGATTTAAGATGTCTTTAAAAAATAGATTGCATTAAGAAAAAAATCACCATCATCAATATTGTAGTTGTCCTAAAGTCCCCCAAAACAATTTGCATTTATGCAATTTTCGAAAAGTTAAAGATTTTAACGAACAAGACACCTAAACTATTCTCTTAAACGTTGCTTAAACTTGTGTATCACATTTCTCCGTGAAAACAGGAATTTCAAGCTCTAAATGGGTTTGTAACGGGCTGATAAATAAGCAAACCAAATAAATAGAGCTTTACTACCTTACGAACAGCCCCAGACGCCCGCTCAAAGCGAGCAGTAGTGAATGCGGCCCCGCGTGACCGGCGCTGAGCTATCGCTGCGCCGCGTGCGTGTGTGGCTGAAGGAGGTAATAGAGACGGCTGCCGGGGGCGCGGCGCGTGACGCGATAAGGAGTAGCACGCGCACGACCGCACACGCACCGCGCTGCCCCCCCTCCCCCTCGACTGAGGACGCCCCCGCGCCTCCGCCTCGGCCACGCCGACGGGGCCCCTGAGTGTCTATGCAGAGCCACTGGCCTAGGTCCGAGTGCCTACACTGGTCGAGTTCAGTCGTGGTCTGGAGGAGAATTCTAGCGACCGGCTGTTCTGATCGGTAGTTTCCCGTGGTTTCTCCGGTCAACACCAGGCGAGTTCCCTAACAAACGGGTGCGAGAACCCTGACAAGCGGGCCACGGACCGCGCGCGATCTTTCCCTCTCTTCCTCGTCCTGTCCTGACCACTCACATTCTACATTCTACATTCTACATTCACGCTACATTCTCACATATGCTGGCAGCGTTTAGCTTGTCTCGGCTGGGGCGGTGTCTGGGCCGGTGGGAGATACCTGTTCGATGAAAACACCGCTAGCCGACGGAAGGCCGGGTTGGATTTCGCCATCTAATGTGGTAAGATCAGCCGAGGAAAAAGCATCCACTGCACTTACAGGACTTGTGAACTTATCTGTTGAGACGCCCGGAATCAATCAATCAATCAATCAATCAACAGAGCCCCTGAACAAGAGATCTCTTTAACTCGTGAATCCGCGAGTATTCAGAAAACATTGGTGGCTATTAATAATCAAGTTTGTTATTTCTAAAGCAGACGTTAAATTTCCAGTCTACATATTCATCTGTTTAAAACAAAGAATGGTACCGTTTAAAGACAGTTTTAAGAACTGTGGATGGATTTGAATGGTAGTGTTACATCTCAACCGTACTTAATAATTCACTATTACAGTTATTATATCATTAGGCCAATGTAGAACAAATAATGAATGTGTCTGAAGTTCGTAATCTTAGGCGATAGACAAGAAACATCCATGTATTTTATTTGAGATATCGGTGGTGTGTCGTTCAACTATGTTCTTAAACCACTTACAAGTAAAATTATTAAATATAACTATTTATATATATCTTTTCTTTGAAAAGGAGCACGCATACCTATCTTTTGATGTAACTCATTCGATTTTTTTTTTGACAGACGGCGGGAAGCTAAAATCCTCAATGGACGTCGATCGTTAAGAGTGTTTTTGTACCTCTTTTTGGTTGCTTTATGCCAATTCAATAGTACAGTATAACCCAAAAATTATAATGGACATACTCTGAAAAGCACGAAGCCCCCTGAAAGTTATCTCGGTGATCAGAGAATAAATGTGCTTTATTATGAAATCTAAGCGTAATAGAAATGAGTGAAAACCATACTCCCATGAAAACCGTTCCTCGAAGTGAGTGAGTAACTTTGATGAGAAGGTAATTATGAATATATGATAAAAATGATAATGGAGTATGGATGAATTGATAGACAGGGGAAACCAGAGAACTCGAGAAAACCTACTACGCACCTGCGTTGGCCACCACAAATTTCACACTCATCATTGGGATTTAAAACATGGTTCCAGCGATTGAAGAAACTCTCACCGGACTCACTGAACTCTCTCTCTCACCGGAAAACCATGGACCAGCCCGATTGCTTGAAGAAAGATGCGTTCTCTCTTTTCATACGTGTTAGAACTAAGAGTATCTGTTACAGTAGCGCAACTGGGCCAATTCAAATTCATTGATCCGTAATTTTTCGTGTCGTGACTGAGGCCATGCGGCCTATTTTTCCGTCATAACGCTAATTTCGCTACGCCAGTTTCCCTCTCTAGCAGAGAAAGAAGGCATAACTCTGGCGGCGAACCAGGCGCTTTGAAACTGCTAGCTTAGAAGATTCTGTTGGTCTTGACTATCTTTTGCAGGCAATAAATCTACAACATGGGTCCGCCGTATGTACTTCCTCTCGGAAGGATGGCGTATGAAGGATAAATATATTTCATAAAATTAGGGTGAAGGTTAATCCTTTATCCACCTTTTTCAGGGCGAAATGCCCTGAGGTCGGTCGCAGAATGTCGTAGGTCGGAAACTGTGCCTAGGACACGGTATCTCCCGGACAGCCAAGTACCTTTTACCTACTGTGTCTCACAACAAATAATAAATAATTCCTTTACCGTTTTTGCCGCGTGAAGCGTAGGTACCCGTAGAATATTTTTTTAAATATTTCCATTTCGTCGTAGCCTGTATATCACATCAACTACATGCATTTTTTTGAAGACTTGTAGCCCTGCTGTAGACTCGAGGTGTGATTAGTGAGTGCACTGCAATGCTGAAGGCCGGCTGGAGTGATGAGGTTATGATGGAGTAAGATCGGGGACGATCGCAGGGCAGCGAGCGATCCAAAGCCATTGTAATTTGCATCCCAAGTCCGTTATTAATTTTTCTTCGCATCCAAAAAAAAGTTGATTATTTCTTCATTATTACTTTGATCTATCCTCAAAACTTCTACTCACTACAAGTAGGGTTGGGGTGGTGTCCCAATGATGAAGATATCTGGTTGGGGAAAACCCCGCTAACCGATGGTAGGTCGGCACCGTATCACGCGATCCAGTTGTGCAAGATCTCCTCCTGAGTAAAATGATGCACTACACTTACGGAAATAATGATCTTAGCCGTTGATGCGCCCGAAATCACTTGTAATCACTCAATCAATCCAATATGTTTTAGATAAAATTCATTAAAGTACAAACCTATTTTGAGATCGCATAATTTCATTAATATTTTTTATACCTAATAAAGGCAGACGTTCTTAAATACTGCACATTTAAATGATTTAGACAATTCACCGGTTACGTTTAAAATTACGAGAGAATCGTCATTTTCGCATCACTCATTCAGAGTTTCCATTTGATGTCGAGTATGTTCGACAGTTCATGAAAGAAGTGAAGTGATACAAGGAAGCTGTATGCCGGCTTCATGTATTAGTATACTGTAAATCGTAGTCAATATAACGGGTTAGGGCTTAGCAAGAAGTATGCGTGGCTTGTTGCATACCTCGTGGGTATGATATATTGCAGTTCAGCTGTAAATAAACCATTGCCATTAATCATAAGTCAGTAAGTTACAACGTGCATTTAACAAAATGGAGGAGTCAATTACGTTCCTGCCTGATAAACGATGTGCAATATGTTTCACAGATATACAGTTTTTTAACATATATTTCATGTAGCGAGGGAATTTAATCCTTTCATTGGAGATAATATTTGTATAATTACTTAAAGGATAATTGTGGTGTATTCATGTTGCACGTGTAATTTAAAATTCTAGAAGCTTATTCTTTTATATATTGTAACTTGCTCTAAACGATGTATATTTTTGAATTTGTAACAACATTTAATATAATCCTATCTGTAAATATGAATTGTCTGTAAGGCACAAATACATGTGTGATGACTTCCTTTTCTCAATTCGAATGATTTATTATCTTTACCTTTTTTTCAATTGTGCCATGTTAACGGAGGGAATATAAATGAGAACATGACGTTTTGTGTACTTGTAACATTGTAATCGGTTTTGTAACAAGTGAATGAATGGTACTCCTGTAGTTCGCATACCTTTGCGCACATGACCTCGGGTTCGATTTCGGGAAATGATTCGTCATTTTGATTTTTCAGGAGTATCATGAGTATCATGCTGAAAATTACCTGAATTTAACTATGGAATTTTTTAATGCGAAATTTATAGCTGAATTCATATTTTGTAATTAAGAGCGCAGTTGACAGTTTTCTCCTCCCAAGAAGGCTGTTCCGCCATTGAGAATTATGATGATAATGATGATTAATGCTGTAATTATAATGCAATCAGATTATATTTAACATTAATTATCTTAAGAACGACAAGAAGAAACTAAAGTAAATAAAGATCTGATTTTTTCCAAGGGAGTTTTGTGTGCATTATTTCGCAATACATACAAAATTTCAGAATTTCTATTTCGTGGACTCTAACACATTCGACATAAGGACAGATTAGACGCCCAAAATCATGGTAACAATATTCTTAATTATATTACTAATGTTCATTCCTTTAATCATAAACAATGAACGATTCACGAAAGGTATTTTTTGCTGTGTATATAATATCCTGAGCAAATGCAAAAGAAGAATAAAACGAAAAATGATAAGCCAAAACAACACATTTGATAAAGACATGCATTGTAATAAAAATACTCTCCATTGTTTTAAAATGCAAGAATATTTTCATAACTGCAGAGCAACAACTACCCCAGCAAGCAAATACATTCACTGAAACAAGTTAATCCTGATGTACCACTTGCGCGAATACTACTCCTCTCCTTCGTTAAAAATTCTTAGTTCACCCATTGCAATTTCCATTTGCAATATGATTCTTTCACAAGACCTTCAATCATGTACGACTTATAATCCCAATTTTGTGAGTGTTAATAAAACTACATGACGACCTGGTTCGCCGAGGTGGCTAAGAGCGTGTTCCGATTCAGTGCTTCGGTCCGAAGGGTCACGGGATTGAATCCCCGCATGGTTGTTTGTTCCTTGTACCTCTGATTGTGGAGGAATGTCGCGTTTCTCCGAGCCAAGAAAATAATAAAATTACATTCTGTTTAATTGATAGATTGCCAATCTTATATAAATATGCGTGTGTCCTCCCTTACTCGCTGTTATACCTCTTCGTCTTCACAATTCGGAGCATGTGAGGCGTCGCGATCTTCAAGTACGGAACTGAACATTTTCCCTCAGATCTTTCCAGCGCAAAGAGAATTCTGAAAGAAAAAGATAGAGGTGGGTTGTAAGCATCTTAAACGCTTTTTGAGGATTTTAAGCCATCAGCAGAAATAATCAGTAACTCATTCCATACTACTCCAGTCGTTTGGAATAACTTTTTCGTTGTATCCTGGAAGAATATTCAGGAAAAATGTTGAAAAAACCTTTCTTGGAGGGTTTCGGGACACTAACACAATGATTTGGAAAATTTTAATTGATATTGTATTTAGTGTCGATTGTTACAGACTAAGTAGGAAATATATGTTCGCGGTCTTCGTTTACTGGATAAAATTCTGTATAAGATGTAACAGTTTACATTTGGTGGATGTCAAAACATACTGCCATTACTTCGTCTTTAAATTCCGTAATGCGTTTAAATTAAAAGCGTCGAATAAGACAATCTCGACTGAAAGCCATCAAGCAGAAAACAATAATTACAGTTCTAAAAGTTCAGATACATCTGTCCTTTGCCACTTCGTCAAAAAGACACGAGCTGTGGGCGTGTAATACGAATCCGAGTAGTTTCAGCAACTACCAATCAACGAAAACAAGAACTGGGTTATCTGCAGCTCTTGCTCCACCCACGGTACATCCTCTTCGCAGGTTAGCGACCGAACAAAAAAAATCAACTCTCATTGCGTCCTGCGCTCAGTCTACACAGCGATTACGGCTGCCGGGGTCTGCATGGAGGCCGGGGCGGAGCGGCGACCGCAGGTATTACGCCAAGCGAGTGCAGCCCGGTGCGGAGCGCACCTGCAACCGACGGCGGCGGCGGCGGCGGTGGTGACGCGACCGCCCACTCCAATAACTGCGCACGCCTGGCGCAACGCGACACGCCGGGCGGGCGGCGCG
>BOPP01000148.1:255633-290488 GCA_017312745.1 Gryllus bimaculatus | reverse complement strand
GCCCGCTCGACCGAACCTAATCCCCTTTCCATGTCAGCCTTTCAGATCGTTTTCTTCAAATGCCATCTGCCAACGTCTCGGCTTTTACAATGTCATCCGCCTATTCGAATTTCGCCTTGTCTAATTTGCTGTCTGTTCTTATTTATCGTCTGTCCATTTACCGTCTGTCCAATTTCAGAGTGTCCATTGCCAGTCTGTCTCCAAATTCCTGGCTTTTCCAATTTCCGCTGCGTCCAATTCTGCGTCGACTCTAATTCCTCGTGCTCTGTAATCCTAAGTCTGGCGTCTTAATCGTCGCGTCCATCTAAACCTCGCCACATCTTAAACATTCGTTCCATGCTAATCGTCGTTCGTCTAATTCCTCGCCCGCGCTAATCCTCGCGTCGTCTACTACGCCACCGGTCTAATCCTCGCCCGGTTAATCCTCGCGCGGTTAGTTTCCTTCGCCGGGTCTTAATCCTCGCCAGTCTAATCTTTCACTCGGTCTAATAACTCTCTCAATATTAATCCTCGTGCACTGTAATTCCGCCCAATGCTAATCCCACCCTATACTTTGGCTTCCCTTCCCCTCTCACTCTAATCTCGTCCGCTTAAATCCCTAGACTGTGCCTAATACGACAAACGAATCAAATCGTCGTGCACTCAAATTCCGCGATATGCTAATATCGCCTGCCCCATTTTCAATAATGCCACCCTCCCCGCGCAAGATGCCCTTACAAACTTCCGGCGCCAGTACTGCCTGTATATTCCTGCCTCCTGTCGATATCCCACACCCAGATGTTTTCAGTCAACTTCATATTGAAATGTCGCTTCCTCCGCGTTTCACCTGCTCATTGCTGCATTTGTTCCGACTAGTTTTCAGCACAGCCACTGTCAATTTTTTAAAAGTTATATTTCATTCTAGACAGTTCACATGCCACTGGAACCCTTCATCCTTGACTCGTAACTACTCTCCTGCTTGCCCTCCTCCAGTATTGCCCGCAGACATTCACGTCACTAATTCAAAACCGCCATCTGTCATAACTATTCTACCTTTTTGGTACATTCTGCCGTTGCCCAGCGCTTCACCAGTCTATTTCCCCGCATGCAGGCCGCTCCAGCAGTCTGTTTGACCACTAACGCTATCAATTGCCAGCCTTTCATTTCGTTCTGTCCTTGCCAGCCTTCATTCGTTGCTGCTACGGCCACGCGTCTTTACCTCCATGGGCGCTATATCCACCTCCGCCTGGCGCATATTTTAATTTCCACCAATCCCAAGACAGAAAGACTTAAAATCATTTGCCAAACTCCCAGAGCATTATCAACTGTCAAATCTTTGTTATTTCCACCACTTGTTGTCACTCCGCAGAGAATGCTGAAATTTTGTCGTCCGGCGATTTCCTATAACGCCTCCAATGACTCCTGGTACTGAATTGGTTTTCAGAATTGATTTTGAGGTTAGGCGTCAATTCTAAATTAATGTTCCGCAACAAATTGTTAAGCAGCAACTGAACATTGAAATTTTCCCTATCAAATTTTTCATTTTACCTAAGCTTTCGTGTTTACAATCTTCGTAACGTTTTCACTTCCCGTATCATACGGCAATAGACACAGATTACTTTTCATGATATTATTGTGTCGCCTTTTTCTCTTTCTCTCTGCCTGTGTCGTCCGCTTGTCGCTCTCCAGACTCGACTCGCGACCACACGACGCCATTCAGCGTCGGCCTCGTTCAGCGTTTCGCTTTTGTCCGTGCGGTCGAATTCGCGCTGCGCTGGAGATAAATTTTCCCTGGAGCGCTGTCCCTTTCACGGTCATCAAATCGGAAAGACAGAGCGAAAGCATTGAAGGGAAAAACCCTGTCTAGAAATAAAAGGTCCGAAATAGGACTGAAACTTAGTGATTTAAATCTCTACGGGCGCATGAATGAATGTTTATGTCAAAATTTCTCCCAACGTTGCATACTGCTTGTAAAACTCTTCCATTTTGTAATTACAGTGATTCCCTCATCTTTGGTAATGGTGATAATTTTCTCCATTTTGACCAACTTTTTTCCGATTTTGTTCAATCCTCATTTTTTTTGCATAACTTTGCAATGCTTTGAAAGTCGTGCTCTGATAAAAAGGAACATTTTTCTTTACATTTTATTTCACTTCCTATAATCAGCAAATATAGCTTTCTTAGGTAAAACAGGAAGCAACAATCAGGAAAAAATTACGGTTTTTTTTAAAAACTAAATAATGGTATAAATTAATTTTTTAAACTTACGGGAAACAAGATTTTTCTATTTAACTCGTATGGGGATGATATTTTTCTTTATGACGAACAAAAGTAAAAGACAATAACTTCTTTGATTCGTCTAACTTTAGCAAAGATCAAGGACATTGACCAAATATTTTTAAAAATGTAGATAATTGTTGGAAATCTGAAAATTATAATTTTATACTAGAGGAATGCTATCTATTCAATCTAAACAACTATCATGGTATCACTCTACCTCATTTTCAATGTTACTTTGAGGCAGAGAATCAGTCAATGATTTTATTTTCACTTCTTACACTTCTTACATATTTAATTCACGGCCTTCTACCCCAAAGAATTGCCTTTTTCATTTTATCTCAGCAATGAGTTTTAAAATTAGCTCTTTTCAAATTTGAATCAATCATCCCGCATACATTATCAGTTACTGACTCAATGAGGGTCACTAAGTTGTGTTATACAATTGAGGTAAAGCAGTAAAGCCCCAGATGTACTTAAATATTTAAGTCACACTGGCAGGTAAAAGAAATTGTTACATCCATGTCAATGTTCGATGTTTGCAATTTAGTTTTCCATTCGTGTGCATAATGCATAATAACTTTAGCCAATGAATGTGCAGTAGACCTAGTATTGTCTAGCTTCGGACCCACTAGAAGTAATTTAGTATGTTTTAGAGGCTCATATAACTATAACATTCCAATATAAACCACAGGCCCTCAAATTGTGCAGTTTTATTCGTTGATAATGCTCGCCCCAAGAAAAGACATCCCGTCACGACCATCTCCCACCGAATTGCTGCAAAGGATGACGAAGAGCTCGGAATTGCAGGAAAAGAATTCGGTCGTGGCGGCCGTCGTCGCAGGGCGGGGCCGCAGAAGCCCCCGCTTCGAGGACGGCGTGTTCTTCCTCTAAAACTGAAGGGGGCAGGCGTGTCGCGCCGGCGAGGAAGCCTCGGAGGCGAAGGATTCAGCGATTCCGCATTCTTGCCCTGCACGTCTTCAAAGGACGTTTGTCACAGGGCGCTTTGAACTCGCCTCCAAAATCGCGCACACAAAGCTGGAGAGCGCTACTACGGGAGGCGCTAGTGTCGCCGAGTAGTGATAACGGGCACGTCAACGGCTGAAGGTCATTACTCCTGGTATAGTGGGAGTGCATGTTTTTATTCGTGATGTGGGGGAGGATCTTCTGCGTCTGGATTGGTTGAGCATTAGGGCACTGAAACCTACCGTCGCCTAGCGTGGGTTTTCCCTAACCAGTTATTTCCCAACAACATAGGAAACTGCCCCAGCCGGGACGAGCGTCTAAAGGCCCCGATCGCTCTTCGGCATTGTGTGGTAGTGTAGCTGGCAAATAGCAAGTGTAAGGGTTTACAAATAAGGGGGGTGAGGATAAGGACAAGAACAATGGAAGAGGGGAAGGAAGAGATTCGCGCGCGGAGGCCTGTTGCCGCGACCAGTCACCAGGCCGCGCTCGCTTCGCACCGCCGCGCTTGGTTCAGATGCACGGGCGAGCGCGCCTTTCGCCACATCCGGCGTGGCTTCGATTGCTTGCTTCTAATGGCCCTGGACTAAAGCGGCTCCACGACATTCGGTATTCACCGAGCAGCAATACTGTCGCGCTCAATTCGAACACGATGATGTGTTTCGGCGAGTGTTCGCTCCTTTTGATTGAGTCCTAAAGACAGTACACGCGGGTGGGTAAGGGCGTATACCGATGATCGGCGCTCGCGATGTCCTAAAATTTTGAAAAAACCTTGGTATAAGACTCAACCCCGGAATGCGCTTAACAAAAGTAATGTTTTTAGTATTAGACAGGAGCATTTAATTAGTCGCCCTTGTTACGTGCTTTCTGTGTAGTGGACCTCCACTTAACCGGGGACATAAAATAAAAATAAAAGTAATTAATGTAAATTGGGTTCCCTTGCACGTTTTAGGTCTACAGCCTACCCTTTCAGCCAAGTTTTTAGAGACATGATAAGACTTTTCATGTATGTCTGAACTGATTGCCCATTGGCTTTCTTCTCTCTCACATTCATATCGCCCTTTGACATATGTAACGAGCATAATATAAGAACAATTGCCGGTTTTTGAAAGTCTTATTGAGAAATGCTGAATTGTGCAAAATACTACTGGTTATAATACGAAAATATAAACATGATTTTAGGGGAGCAAAATCTATGTTAAATATATTTGTAGAAAAATATCAATATTTCCATGTCTATGGGAACGTTTATTTAAGTACTATATTACTAATCGTTTGCCTTACTGCTGCTGGTGATACGCCTGGAATAATCGTCCAGGTGGGTAACAATACAGTTCTTAAGCAAGTCTATTATTGAGATTCTTTGCCTCGGAAACTTTTTTTTAGTGGATATAGGTGTTGTGGTGTGATAGTCTTTGACATTTTTCATAGAATAATTAAAAGACGTTGTCATTGCCGAACATATTATTTAATGCAAGAGGCAGCTTTCGATGGCTTAATTTTTATTTTTTAGTGGACTTTTAATCCTTGAATAGGGCGTTTGAAAGGAACCCTGTACGCATCGTGGAAGTAACTAAGTATTTGAGGCAGTAAATAAGAAATTGATACTAAGTAGAAAATGAAGATAAATCCTTCGACAGGTTATAATTATTAAAAAATGTTACATTTGAGAAAAGTGCTTGTTTTATATATCTTATTTCATTTTGGCCTTTCTTATGTCTTGGAATTGCTGGAAACTCATTTAGTGTAGACATCCAGTAAATGGGTTTTCCAGAAGCAATAGTAAGAAACATCGTTGAAGCGCAGCAGCAACTACTCCAGCTCTTTATTGGTTTCCGTGGCAGCAATCCCAATCCTTTTTTGCTGAATGTGGATGTCAGGAACTTTCAACTGGTGAAGTGGTATCAGTGTGAAGAATGCTGTGCCCCGATTGATAATAATTCTCGATATCGTTTCTAATTATTTATTAACTCATTCTTAATTTATTCCACAATTTGGGGACCGAATACGTTTTTGTAAATTATATTTCGGTGTAATATTAAATATTGTTCATTTTTAACCTTTCTCGCGCTTACATTATAGATAGAGAACGTATTATAATCGTGCCTACGGACAAAAGCGAATGTTGGATAGCAGAAAGGAACTTTTTTGCTGGGCCGGGGTAGCGTAAAATGTGGATAAATATGGTTTGCCTATATATAGTAACTTACTAGGTTGCAACGCTTCTGTGGTCGGGGATAACATGGTTTTGTTTGATCCTTGATATCGCGGGAAAAGTCGATTGATGACAAAATGTAATCCTTAAATACCTTATTTTTTGAATACAATCAGAAGCTATTGTTCCCCCTTCCCACAGCTAAAATATTGAAATGAAAATGATTTCTTAAATGAGTATATTCTTTAGCAACAGATCTTAAAATATCACGTACAACATTCTTGAAACTATGAAGTAGTTTTTTTTGCAAGAATTTTGCATGATAGTAAGGCAGTTTCCTTATTTTTATAATCATTTTTTTTTCGAAATTCAAATCAATCCTCAGAACAGCTCCAAAATTTTTTTCGGGATAAATTTTCTGCCTCGGCACGTACCAAAGAAACGGTAAAAATATGCTGCTAGTCTAATTGCCTGGCGAATATCTATTTTTCGAAAATTGAAATATTTTAAAATTCAAAAATACAAAATTGGAAGATGTAGATTCTGGCGCTTTGAAAATCTGTTTAAAAAAACCCTATCTCATTAAAAAAGTATATCAGATACATTTTTTTGAAAAAATGCGAAAATTTTTTTTTTTTTTTTTTTTTGCAATAATTAATGCTTGAGATTTATTTCAATCTTATTTAAAAAAAGAATTGTTTCAATGCAGCTCAATTTTATTCTTCAATTTTGTTCACCAATGAGAACAAGACACGCCTAAAAGAATGCCCAGGTCTCAATTGTGTTTAACTCTGAATATTCGAAAATTGTAATTTTAAAAATAATGCAGGAAACGGTGTGCTGTTGTAAGCTCCAATTGTTTAGTGAATTTCTGTTATTGCTTTTGTAAATCGCATTTCTTTTTAAATACTCCTCTGTTGTTTTATATACAGTTTAAAGTTAGATTTTCGCTAAAGCTGTTTTACGAACTATTTATATATCTTAATAGTAACTGGCTATTAGTTCAAAACTTGGTGAGCTTCCAAAAAAACCCACTGTTTAGAACGTCGAAATATAGATAGTTCCATAATTCATTGAGTTTTAGAAATCTTGCTACATTTTAGTATTAACGAAGAAGGGCATAGTATTTTATTGAAAATGGCTGACCTGGCTGCCAACCGTGGCTAAGGGCATAGTATAGTTCTGCAGGCAATTTGGTTCCGCAAGGGTCGAGGGTTCGAGTTCGGCCTTGGGCATGGTTTGTGTTCCTTTGTATCTCATGTAATGTGTTGTGTGGAGGGCTTTATCGCGTCGGCTGACCCCAGTTCGGAGGAGCCTCTAAGTTAGTGGCCTATAATTTTTTTACATGTTATGGTCGAGCATACGTCCCATCGGGAGCGAAAAGAGTAACTTGGCTGGCGGTCTGTAAGTAAGCCTAGGTAAAGCATATTGAAATCTTCCATCTGCTTGCATTTTATTGTTTGTAAAGGGACGAAGCATAAACATTATTGCCTTTCACGTACGTAATATATGTTTGGTACCTGAACTTATGCAGGCACTGAACTTACAATTTACAAAAATTGGCTTTAGACATAACAGAGGTACAAATTCTTAGTTGCTAAGGATTTTAAACAGAACTTTTCGGACGAAAATCAATACAACAGACCACCCTCCCATCTATACACACACCGAGTCGGCGATTATGGAAACTGAAAAAGTTGGCTTGCTCTTTAAAAGACGGCTGCTTAAAACCAGAATCAATGACCATCGAATTTCATAATTAACCATAAAAAATACGCGATCGTTTAAAGCTGAACTCTTGTTGCAACTATGGCACTTTATTTTAGCTGGTAATACTATCTGAATGTCATTCACCGTTGCCAAGCTATTAATGAATGACGTCATTGAAACCAATGTATATAAATGATTACTACGCAATCAGTTTTCTTAGATATTAGCTTTGGAATAAACGTAAGAACCTCTCTAATCTTGTAACGGCAAAGTGAAAGCCTTAAAAAATGTCAATTTTTCAGAACGATTTTATCCTGAGCGAAGCCGAATTATTTCAGTATAAAAATTGTGAACTGTGTACTAACAAATTGGAAATTTCACTACACACATGTTACTCTTTTTTATTTAATTTTTTTCGCAAACGCTTGGGGGTAATTTTTAAGCTTCTTATATTGGTAGTCTTGTTGAACTATCTTATGGAATTTTTTAACAGTAAAAATATAAAATGTTTTTTTTTAAAGCATACTTCTTCACTAACTAGACAATGAGTGAGCGTGAGTCTATTTTCTTGTCTCGACGAAAAATATATCTTCCCTTCGTAGCAAGGAAAATAATTCACCTAGAGCAGCTATTTTGTTAAAAAAAGAGCAACAATAAAAAAACAACAATAAGATTAAAGCAAGGCAGGAGGCCACGTAATCCTAAAGCAATGTGTTAGCTGGCGACATCTTCAAGGCCCCGGTCCACGGCAAAGAAAGGTAGTGCATTAGCGCGATCGTAATCGTGCGCCTGGCGCGGACAGGACAGAGTGTGCGTGGTCGCTGACGGACGTGAATTAGGCAACGCATGTAGAGCGTCATCCGAACTTCCTCAGTAGCTTATTTTTTAGTCGCAGCGGTCTACCAGTTATACGGGAGTTGCTGAGTAAACGCCGGTTTTTTCAAACTCCTACTGTGAGCTACGCAAATTGAATGACTATTAGGGATTCCTAGCGTGTCTGGTTAAGGTCACCTGGATCTCGTAAGTGTAGCGCATAGTTTATTGGCGGGGTGGTTGTTAAGCCTCCCCGGCTGCATGGCGAGATCCCGCGCGCAGAACCTACGTTGTCTTGCGAGGTTTTAACGCCGAACGTTAAAGGTTTTAATCCATCAGCGAGGTACCGCCCAGCGCGGGACACCTCTAAGCTTCCCGACAGGTGCCAATTGTATTGCACTGCATGAGTGGAAGTGAGGACGGACATTGAGGGAAGGAAGGATGGCGCGCGGTCCGTGGCCGTCTGTTAGGGTACTGCTACGTCATATCGTTAGAGTTGATCGGAGAAACCACAAGAAAACCATTGAATCAGAGCAACTAGGCACATATTGATCCCGCCCCAGACATGCGGGTGAACTCGACCTCATAGTTGACATTGTAGCGTGCGAAAAGTACTCCCGTTTCAGATGGCAGTGAAATCAGTTGTCGTGAGCACGGTACCAATAATAAATCGGGCAGATAAGAGTTTTTTGTTTCAAATAATTATGAATTTATTTGATAAGATTATTTTAATACACTACTATGGTAAAAAAATGAAAACCTTGAATTGTACATAAGGAAAAAAACATTTAAGTTTCGCTTAGTTAATACAGTACAGTAAGAAGAAAATTTTTATCAGCTATAAACTGGTATTATTGAAATTACAGCACTTTTTTGATCAATCACAACGTTTAATGTTGGCGAGATCGGGTAATGGCTTACATATCGAAACCCAGTTTTTCCTATGTTTAATTGCTCATATTTTGTTTCACTACTTTTTTTTTAGTAAATATCATACCTGGAAAAAGGAAACGTGAGCTGAAGACGAAGCTTTGGAAGTAACTTACGTGCATTCCCTTTCTTTGCAACTGATCCATTTGCATTACTAGTAAACCACAGATAACATGTCTTGTATGCTGGAGTAAAAGGAATTTATGCGTTTTCCGCATTCTGCTGGAGAAACATTTTCGCATTTTTTTTTTTGCTTGTAACTTGTCATCGTTAGCACAAGCTTTGTTTTACGTAATCAATGAGTAAATCACGATATTATCACAATGAGTATCAACAGCAAGGCAAATGTCTGTGTTCCGTACATAACAGAACATATTCGCCCAAGCTCAACACATCAATTATGAGACCATAGAGATAGTGCGCGCGGGAGTTGCAAGCGCTCATTTTCGTGAGTCATCTGGTCTGACCTTAGTGAATAAACCTTCACATTAGGCAATTCTAAAGCGGTAACTATTGCGATCAACGCAGATTTTCCTACGAGTTGTTAGTCGAACAACTAGAGCTTTCGAGTAGTAGAAGTCTCGGCGAAGGTAAGTTTGGCGAACCTATCTTGTAGGCTACCGATATAAGAAGTAAAAAAAAAAAATAATATATATCAAAAAAAAAACAAAGTAATAAAAATACAAAAAAAAAAAAAAAGTTTTAGTGGAAAAGAAGAAGAAAAAAAATGGGGAAAAAATAAAACATTAAAAAAAAAATGAGAAAGAATAGATTAACAAAACAAAAAAAATAGATTAAAAGAGGACAAAAATAATGAATAAAAAAAATTTAGTTAAAAAAAGTATGAAAATAAAGGGGGCAAAAAAAAACAACGAATGAAGTAGTTTGTGTTTGGTAAAGAAAAAAGAAAAAAAGGGTGTTAAGAAGGAAAGAAAAAGAGATAAAAAAAGGGAAATAGAAGAAAAAGTAAAAATTGAAAAAAAAAAAGAGAGTAGGGCCGTTTTGAAAACGGTTTTCGGAGCTAATGAAACCTTCCTTTACAATATAAGGAATGAAATAGAGATCATCATTTAATGGTAAAATAGTCATACTGTAACTACATTTTTGTAAAATGGGTCGATTAGCATGCCCAGGGTTTCTGGGATTTTATTTGTGATCACCTTACCTCAAACGTTGTGGTCACTGCTGATTTATTAAATTTCTTGCCTTACCTTATCGCTCAATGTGGATTCTTAAAGGTAACAGTAAAAGTGTTATACAGACATTCGTAGCGTGATAAACCTATTTGAATCTAAATGTTGGGTGGAAAATCCACCTTTAAATTGAGCCGTTTAAAAGGAAAACCATTGTACCCGAACAGAAATAAAGTGTATTCACATGTGGCCACGTGTGTACGGTATCTGGCCAGTGGATTCTTTTTAAGTTAACGATAAATGTCAGTACAAAACATATTTATCGCGAAAACCTATTTAATCAAATGTTGGTGAAAATTCCCCTTTAAGCGACTGTTCAAAAGAAAACATTGGTATGCGAGCAGAACATAGAAACGTATCCACGTGGTTACGATAATCGCCAAGTGGATTCTTTTAAGTAAGCATAAAATGTCACAAAATTCTTATGTGAAACCTATTTTAATCAATGTTTCATACAAAATTCCCCCTTTAAGCTGACCGTTTAAAAAGAAACATAGGTACCGAGCATAAAAAAAAAAAAAAAGAAACATAAAGTGTATCCACTGTTTACGTGAATTCGGATCAATTGAATTTTCTTGAAAGTTAACATAAAATGTCTTGCAAAATCTCGTATCGTGAAAACCTATTTATTCAAATGTAGGTGAAAAATTCCCCTTTAATTGACGCGTTTAAAAAAAACATTGGGTAACGCGAAGCAGAACATAAAGAGTATCCGCACGTTGTGGCCACTGTGTTACGTATCTGCAAGTGGCTTCTGGAAGTTTAAATAATTGTCTACAAATTTCTTATTGTGAAAACCTATTTAATCAAATGATTGGCTGGAAAAAATCCCCTTATAATTGACCATTTACAAGAATAACATTGGTACGCGAGCATCAGAACATAAATGGTATCCACGTGTGGGCCGGGCGGCGGATCAGTGGCGTCGCAGAATACGACGAACGCCAAAGGCCGGGCAGGCTAGGCTGGGCTGGGGGTTGGGTGGTCGGGCGTTTGCGTGGCGCTGACGGACGTGAGTTAGGCCCCGCGCGGCAAGAAGCTATCTTCCGGGCCGGGCGAGCGGGTGTGGGCGGCCGCCCGGCGGGGGGCCCCCGAAAAAAAGCCCCCGGAGCGGACGACAAATGCGCCGCAACTCAGCGCTCGCGGCCCCCCCCCCCCCCCCCCCCGGGCCCGGGCCCTCCGGCCCCCCCCCCCCGCCCGGGGGGCTCAGCTGGGCGTGGCCGCGGAGAGCTGGCCGGCACGCCGCGCTGCGGACGGATGGGTGGCGTGACTAGAGGCCGGATTCTTTTGTTGTTGTTTTTTCTTTCTCCTAGGGCTTTATTCCTCGTCGGCAGCCGGTTACCCTGTAGCGTTCGGTGGCGATGCATATTCGACCAGCAACTAGCCACCAACACAGCTCGCGGGCTCGTCTGATCTACGGCCAGCAGAACGCGAGCCTATCTGCGACGCGCATTAGAGATATATTCAAGGCGGACTCGAACGCCGCGAGCTTCTCCGGACTGGACGTGCAGTCGCTATACGCTCTAGATCACAATTATTCGCGGGCTATCAGATTCGGATCGGGATTCTTGTTTATTTACATATTGTTTTTCTTTTATGTTCAGATATTAAAGCTTGTGATTTTTGGAGAATCATGACAATCCTAAACACGGATCCATTTTTTCTCCATTTTTTTATATTTTTTCTTCCAGATATTTCCTCGCGGTCTGTTTGGATGTGAAATTGCAAACGAGTGCACGTTAGTGCCTGAGAATGTTTATCTTAGGTGTATAAAATTTCATTGCCGTCGGTTTCTTGATATTTGATCCAATTTTCGATAAAATATTGGTTTTTAGCAAGAGTGTAGCAACTACCAAGACATGCTACATTATTTTGTTTTTAGAGTTTGCGGGTTTCACGATTGTATGCTGGCTATCCTTTATTCTAAAAAAAAGGTTAATCCAGTACGCGACTACTATTTATTTTTAAAACTATTTAATGAAATTGTTTTATTAATGGGTAATAACTTGGTGTACTTTTTTTGTTTGTAAATAGAATATACTAAGAGAGTGTTGTTGATATACATATTAATCAGTTTTTTCTATCCTGCAGATTCTATGTCGTTTTTCAGTACATTAATTATGCGTTTACGCATATATTTTGGCCTTTTTCATACTACATGTTTTACATGTTTTTTTCGGGGAATCTAACGGATGACACATTGCAGGCAGCGCTGATGCTGGCGGTTATAAGAGCTGATTACTGCTGTAACAATGCTGTTCCAACCCTGAGGTGGTATGCATGACAGATTAATTGCATGCTTTATAAATGTACTATTTTTATTGAGAATAGAACTTGAGTAATGCCTACGAATGGAATATAACTTTCCCAAAAACGAAGAAACTCTTTCTGTGTTTTCCAGAGTTTAAGGATAGTTTATAACCTGAAATCGAATGCGTGGAGGCTGTATAGTTTTTCTTTCACTTCTGCGCCATAGAAATTTACGTAGTAATATAAATTGAGGTGATGGATGGAAGTAAAAATAGTGGGGAGTGGTCGCGGGAGGGGGTTATAGGTTGCAATGATTTTCGATATAGCGGCGACGAGCACTTGTAGAATGAGCTCAGGTCCGATAAGAGTAGTATTTCAGAGGCGGAACTGTATTACGCTAGGCAGTAAATGTGCCCAAGGCCTGGGCACTCAGGAGCAACTATTGAGTTAGCAATGGCAAAGGCTCAGGAGGTTATTGATTAGAGAAAAAGACATCAGCATGTTTGCATCGCCATTGTTTGTATAGCTAGTGAGTAACGATAGATATATTTTGCGTTGGAAATGCCGAAGGTCGGCAAACGATATCGATGGAAATGATGGGCAAGGAGCAGTGACGATGGAAACAAGACGATGAGGTTTATAAAAAACACATGCAAAATTATGCTGGAAATTCCTATCAACGAAATAACTTTTGATATATCACAGAAGCGGCCTCCACTCTGCATGAATTATACGTGTCAGAAAGACTGTTCAGCAATTGACCATGTCGGTATTGGCGTTGTGTAAGTTGCAGGGGTGTCGATGTCGGTGTGTGATTTTGGAGGGCAGGAAACGCCTTGTTGGCATCGGCAGTGACGAAGAACACTGTCTGGCGGTTGAGACCGTCA
The DNA here is from genome assembly GCA_017312745.1 of Gryllus bimaculatus. Taxonomy (NCBI): domain Eukaryota; kingdom Metazoa; phylum Arthropoda; class Insecta; order Orthoptera; family Gryllidae; genus Gryllus; species Gryllus bimaculatus. The sequence goes on along the minus strand of BOPP01000148.1, from coordinate 277,331 downwards.
TTTGTGGTTAAGGCATAAGGTTGGAGGCAATATTCTTTGTTCAGTTATGTGAGCGATTCTTTTACACTCCTAACTACCAACAAAATTTAATGCTTACGTAGACATGATTCACCTTTATTTCGCAAAAGTTTGCTACTTAAGCTTCAGCCGGTTTTACCTCCTATTACTTTTGACATTGCGCTAAATATTAGAGAATGTTCCGCTTGATGCAATGTATTTATATGTAGCTAGATTGCAAATTAATACTTGCCAATTTTAAAACCTCCATTTCAAGAATTATTCTTCCAGTGTAAAATATGTAGTAAAAAATTTAATGTTTGATACGGTTAAATGGAAGGGTAATGATGATAAGTAACAACACATGTACTTTGAATACGGTTATTTATGGGCTGACTGTTTAGATCGTTTGATTGCTTTATTCACATGGCACAAATATGTACATCAGCTTTTCGTCACCCTCATGAGGGTCATTTTCTGCAATATCATTTTTTAGTTACATCAATGCAACAAGTAAATCAGTGTAAACTGATTTAGAAACTGCGCAATAAAAAATCGTCCACTTTCGCGCAGCAGACCATATGAGGGCATACCTAGCAGTTGTTTGGCGAGACGGTAGCAATGATTGAGACGGCTGGCCCTGTCTGAATGGTGATGCCGGTGGCATGGTAAATAATGGTAGCGGAAAGAAGGGCAGCATGAGAGAAGGCCATTTCATTGAGTGTATTGGAACAGTGGGTAATAATGATAGCGGCTTGGCGTTAAGAAAACGCATTTGGCTACCAACGGCGGCCGGTGTAAGCAATGACGGTGGTGACGGGGGGAACCAGGGTAGGGGGGCGAGGTGGTCGAGGCGTAGGCGGAGTGGATAGAAATTCTGATTGAAACAAGTAGCAGTTGTCGCTCTGAATATGAATAATGATGCAATACTTCAGCTCCGGAACCGATTGGGTGCTCAGACTAAGGGTACCCTTACAAACGGGGCTACGGGCGCGCATGAATCTTTCCTTCGCTCTTCTTGTTCTGTCGGAGCCCTTATTATACCACGTACAATTATCATCCACTACAACATTGCACATGTCGGGAGACCCGATCGCTTAGAGTTTGTCACGGCTGAGCGCGTGCCTGGCTGGTGGGAGATGCCCTGGTATGTTAAAAAATCGGCTAGCTGACGTGTAGTGCGGTGCCGGATTCTCGCCATCCGGTGAATGAAAGATCCTTCCCACAGACTCAAGGAAAGCATGCCTTACACTTACGGGACTAATAGACATAGTAGTTAACGCGCCGGATCACAATCAATCGATCATCATCAATCTCAGCGCGTACAATATACTCGTTACCAGCGACAAACACCTTTACGAGAATGATTCGCAATGAAAGGGAAATTCCATAGAGATGGGATATATTAGCTACGACGGAGCAACGAATTTTTCTACTGGGAAGGTCGACGGCAGCGATGACAAATATGGCATACGAAGTGCCTTTACTAGCTGCCAAAAGGAACACTTGCAGTTGATTTGATGAGATGCATTGACGTAATCATCGTAGCGGAGGGCTACACGGTATTGCGTTAGCTATCTTGAAGCATGCGACAGTAAAATAGTAATACAATGGCGAAAAGGGACAGCCGTATGATATTGATAAAGATGCTTTGGCACTGAGTATAACAGACACAATTTTTAGAAGTAATGATAGCGGCCATTTGATGTTGGCGAAATGCCGAATGAATTAGCAGCGGTAGCGGAGGTGAAAATGACGATGTCTATTGCTTTAATAAAACGTCGGCAGCTTGACAGAACTAGGAACAACGTAATATTGAGACACGAATTGTCTTGATTTTAACTTCTCTTTTATTGTAAATTACATTATTAGGCAAATAATCCCTTATGTAGTTTTGCTGGCTTTGGAACACTATTTTACGAACAAAGATAATTCTTCTTCTCCATCTTCCCATTCTCTTTATCCTCTTCTCCCATTTTCTTTTTTTCGCTGTTTCCGACCTTCTCTTTTCTTCTATTCAGTTTCTTTTCGTTTCAACCTTCTCCGCGCACAATTTCTCTATTTACTTCTTCCTCTCCCTTTTTCGTTTTTGTTCTCCTTCATCATCTTCTTTCATCTACCCTCGTTCTTCTTTCTTAATACTCCTCTTCCACCTTATTGTCTTCCTTCTACTGCCTTTTCTTCTCCTTCGCTTTCTTCGTATCCATTTTTTCTGTCCTTTTGTTTTTCCTAATTGTTATTGTGGCACAATTACGTATGCGTATGCACTATAATATAACGCTTTTTAATTTTAACTTCCTCTTTCTCTGTATTTTCAATTTTCGCGCTTTTGGATCTCTGTGAAGTAATTTATTTCTGTAAGTGCCCTAATAAATAGCTCCTCGCTTCGGGCGAGCATGGGATTTATCGCAATTTTCCCAAACACTCGTGGTGTTACTATGAATAACTTCGGAAGCAACTCGCGATTCTTTCTATAAGGCGCGCGTCGTTCCGACGGCAGTGTGGCAACGCGTGAGGGCGTGGGGCCTGGAGAGTTCCTTAATAAATAACCACTTCGTGCTGTTGAAAATTCTCTGATAAATCCCCTTCTATGCTTCGCGAGTCGGGGATTTAGTCGGCATTTCCCAAACACTCGGTGTGTTACCTATGATAACTTGCGGAACACCTTGGGATCCCGCTATGAGGCCGCCGTGTTTCGCCGCGTGTGGGCACGCGTGCGGGTGTGAAGTGTGGCCCTGCAGCGTGGCGCGTGCGAGGTCACTCCGTTCCCGCCGCCAGTGAAGAGCATGTCGCCTAGCCGAGCAAGTGCGGCGCGAACGCCCAGCGTGAGTGACGGCGGAGGGGCGGGCGAGTGGGCGGGGCGGCGGACCGCCCGTGGAGGGGCGGGGCGCGCACACCGGGCGCGATGTTTATGCGCTTAAGTGCGCGGAAAGTTAGTCACTTGGGATGCAAGCATGGTTGGTCCATTTGCGTGAGCTGAATGCTTAAGGGGGCGAGGGCGCGCGCTCAAGGTTGTGCACTAACACGGAGGGCGACGACCGTGGAGTTCAACACAGGAGATTCTACAAATAATTGGGTAGTAATGACATGTTAAACAGTCCTATGAAATATGGTAATTAAACTTGGCAGTTACGGCGAAATATTTTGGAATCCATAGGGATTGTGTACAATACAATATTATATAAATATACATTTACGAAGTTTCCTTATTTTCCTATTGATTACGTTACTTGAGCATCATCTTCAAATAATTCTTACAATCATGTACCTCGTGAATGCGCTGTCAGTGGCTTCATACGCTTGCAAAACTCACTGGGAGAGGAGCAACGCAAAGAATGGCGAAAGAAAGACAGTTTTTACGAAAATGATCCATTCTATAATTTGATTCAGAAAGACGAAAGTGAAATATAATGGCGATAAGCGCTTGATTTTACACATTTGTGGCATTGAGCCATAAATTCGCTTCCTTTCTTTTTAGCGTGAATTGAAAGCACCTTACAAATTAACCCAAATGATTTCGTAAAATTATTCTGGACATTTTTATAATATATTTATTAAATTAAGCCTAAAAGACTCATTGGAAAATTTTCGCAGACAATTTAAGACATTTTTCTCTCTACTCTTCCATATTAATTACTTATGTAAAAAATGTAAAACGCAATAGATATATTGTGCGAATAATAAAAAGAAACAAAACAGAAATATAATCGCTGCACGCTCTTTTCATTTTTTAAATAAAATTTTTTTTAAAACAAATGCTTCCCCCCCTCCTTCCTCGGGGGTTTCCCCAAGAAATAATTAGATGTGGTTTCATTTCGTTGCTCATGTACTTGCAACATTGGTGATTTTCTTTAATTATTTGACTAATTGGCTAATTTTCCAATTATTTTGGCTTAAATTACCTTGAACAGTGCAATCTGAGCCTGAAGTTTAATTCGTGTTTAGCCGAACTAAGGGTTTTGAAAATACTTTATACCACACTCTACATCCTATGGTCAGAAAATACAGAAAAGAGAAATAGTTGTAAAGTTGTTGTAATAATAAATTAAATTCTTAGATCGTACAGCAGTAGTTAATAGACAAATTGGAAATGTGTCCATTCATTCGAAGACGTTATATTGCATTGATTAATATAATGAACAAATATTTAAAAATTACTTAGTTTTAGGTTTGATAGTTGTCTGTCCGATTTATCGTCTGTCCGATTTATCGTCTGTCCGATTTATCGTCTGTCCGATTTATCGTCCGTCCGATTTATCGTCCGTCCGATTTATCGTCTGTTCAATTTACTGTCATCCCAAATTTCAGTCTGTGTGATTTATCGTCTGTCCAATTTCCAGTCTTTCCAATTTCCAGTCTTTCCAATTTACTGTCTTTCCAATTTCCATTCTGTCCTATTACCAGTGTCTCCAATTTCCAGTCTGTCCAAATTCTCGGCTTTCTAAATTCCCCCTGAACCCCCTCGTGCGAATTCTCGTCGACTCTAATCATCTTCTCTGTAATTCTAGCTCGTCTATTCGTCTCCCATCAAAACCTCGTCCGTCTAATCGTCGTCTGTCTAATCCACGCCTGTCTAATCCTCACCGGTCTAATTTTTGCCGGTCTAATCCTCGCCAGTCTAATCCTCACTCTTCTACTCCTCTCTCAATGTAATCCTCGTGCACTGTAATCCCCACCCACTGTAATCCCCTCTCACTCTAATCTCCGTCCGCTTAAATCCTAGTCTGCCTAAACGACCAACGAATCAAATCTTCTTGCACTCAAATTCCTTATATGCTAATATCGCTGCCCATTTATCAATGATGCCACCTCCCCGCTAAGATGTCTTACAAACTTCCCGCCAAACGGCCCCTTATTCCTGCCTTCCTGCTCGATAGTCCCCACACCCGGATGTCCATTCCACTTTATATGAACTGTCGCTTCCTCCCGTATTCGCTTGCTCATTATTCCGCCCAAAAGCTAGCAGACCAGTCAGTTTTCAGCTCAGCCACTATCTAATTCTAGAAGGTCTATTTAATTCTAGTCTACAGAAGACAGTTCACATGCCGTAGAATCTTTCATCCTTGACTCTGTAAATACTCTCCTGCTTGTCCATCCTCCAGATTGCCCGACATCCTACACACCATTCATCCCGCTATCCCAAATACCGATCTACCCTTAGACATTCTTAGACTGCTTGCCGTGCTCACCAATCTATTTGCCCGCATGCAGCTCGCTCCAGCTTGACCACAACCTATCCACTAGCACTTGTCTTGCCAGCCTTCATTCGTTGCTGCTTCCGGCCTCGCGTCATACCTCTATACGCGACATTCCACCTCCCGCTAGCCCATATTGCGATTTACACCAATCCCAAGAATAAAGTCTTCAAATCAATTTGCACACTCCCAATAGCATTAATCGATCGCCACACCACTCGTCATTCACCACACTCAATCACATTCATCCATTGTTGGAGCATCGGAATTCTTCCTGTTAGATTTGCTGGCGGGGAGTGCTGGAATTTTGTCGTCGGCGATTTCTAAACCGCTTCCAATGGTTATGGTAATGAAACAATTCTGAAAATGAAACAATTGGGCTGTCATCACACGCTGCGTTATATGATGTCCAATACTAAGCATTTCATTAAAAGTATTGTGTCTCCTGATGTAGGAGTTATTTTCACATTTCTTCCAATTATTCACGTGCACCCATGCATGTGTCTATCTCCTATTTGCCGCGGATTCGCTCGCTCACGGAAAAAATACGTATCCGCCAAGGAGTTTCGATAAACCGAGCGTCAATAAACAATAAGAACTTCTGATAATTTTTTTTGATTTTTTTTTCAAATTTAATATTTATCATAATAAAGAAGGCATATACCTCATCAGCGATCTAATTAATTAAGAGCGTCTTCAAGATATACCAGAATGTCTTCTGCTTCATATGCGACGCGATCCGCCACACTTGATCTGGCTGTTCATTTGAGCAATGTTTGAAAACGCCTCCTTAAATAGAAATTAACAGTCCATTCTTGGAAAATACGATGTTGAAAACAAAGAACTTATGTAGGCAAGTTCTCTTTTCTGAATCGCACTATAGTGGATTGGAATAACCTGTAAAAGCACTAGAGGCTCTTCCTTCTAATGTAGTCAAATTTAAAATTATGCTTAATTCTATCATCACTACTAATACTGAGACATTTATCTTTATTTTTAATTTCATCACTATTATTATGGCCATGTCCCTTATGCAGAGAAGTGCAGTGTAGTGAAGTGCAGTGCTAGATAACCCAGAAGGAGATTTAGAGATATCTAGAAATTAATTAGAACTAGTATATCAACCTCTAATTCTATTAGTAAATGTTTGTAATAGTTTTGTAATTGTTCTAATTCTAATTATGTTTGCCATCGAGAATTAGCTCCAAGCGAAATTTACTAAATCTCTCTTGGACGCGGCATGTTTGAAATGCATACTCTTAGATCTTAATTTATGCCAAAGAAAGTTTATAATTGTTTTATTTGAGGTTAGGAGTCAAAGTTAAATAAATATCAGCGTATATGTGTTAACAGCTCTTAAACACTTATTTTCCCTATCGATTGTTTATTTTACCTAAGCTTCGTGCACTCAAGTTCCTTATATGCTAATATCGCTGCCCATTTATCAATGATGCCACCTCCCCGCTAAGATGTTTTACAAACTTCCCGCCAAATGGCCCCTTATTCCTGCCTTCCTGCTCGATAGACCTCACACCCGGATGTCCATTCCACTTTATATGAACTGTCTCTTCCTCCCGTTCGAAACGTTTCTCCCTTCCATATCCTACGGCTTAGACAAAGATTTCTTTTCACAGAGATGATTTTTGCCTCTTTTGCTCTTTTTCTGCCCTGTGTCGTCCGCTTGTTCTCTCCAGACCTCGTCTCGCGACCACACGACGCCCATTCAGCGTCGGCCTCGTTCAGGGTTCGCTTCGTCCGTGCGGTCGAATTCGCGCTGCGCTGGGAGATAAATTTCCCTGGAGCGCGACACTTTCACGGCACAAATCGGAAAGACAGAGAGAAAGCATGAAAGGAAAAAAAAAAACACACCAGAAATAAAAATGCCGAAATGAGACTTGAACTTAGCGATTTAAATCTATATACGCAGTAAATGAATGTTTAAGTCAAAATTCGCAACGTTGCAGTCCTGTTTGTTACTCTTTTCATTTGTAATTACAGTGGTTTCCATCTTTGTAATGGTGGGAAATATTCCCCATATTACCAACTTTTTGATGTATGTTAAATTCTCAATATTTTCCCAACTGTGCAATCTTGAAGGTCGTGTCCTGAATAAAGAGAAATTTTACCTAACCTTTTATTCACTGCATATACAGAAATTTAACTTCTTAGGTAAAACAGGAAGCAACAATCAGGAAAAAATACGGTTTTTTAAAACTAAAATTATGGTAAAATAATTTTAAACTTACGCAAACAAGATTTCTTATTTAACTCGTATGGATGATATTTCTTATGACGGACAAAAGTAAAAGAACAATACACTTCTTTTGATTCGTCTAACTTTAGAAAAAGATCATGACATAGGCCAAATATTTTAAAAAATTTAGATAATTTTGGAAATCTGAAGAATTATAATATGATATTAGAGGAATCTATCTATTAATTAACAAATATCATGCATCACTTACTACATTTTCAATGTTACTTTGAGGCAGAGAAATCCAGCAATGATTGATTTCAACCTCTTACACTTCTTTACATATTTCATTCCCCCTTCTACCCGAAGAATTGCTTTGTCAACTTATCATAGCAATGAGTTTTAGAATTAGCGCTTTAAATTTGCATCAATCATTCCGATGCTTTGTCAGTTAATGACTCCAGGAGGGACACTAGTTTTCTGTGCATTTGAGCTAAACGGTAAAGCCCAGCTGTACTTAAATATTGAAGTCTCTCTGGCAGGTAAAAGAAATTGATTAGACCATGTATGGTTGAGTCTGCAAATTAAGGTTTCCCATTCGTGTGAATCATCAAAATAACTTTACCAAAAATATTCAGGAGACTTAGATTTCTAAATGCCAGCAACTAGAAATAATTTTAGGTATTTTGAGAGGCTCATAAATATGATAACTATAAAATTTCAATAATAAACGACAAGACTATCAAATCGTACAGTTTATTTCTTTGATAATGCTCAACCCAAAGAAAAGACATCCCGGCACGACCATCTCCACTGAATTGCTGAAAGGACGACGAAGAGCTCGGAAAGAATTCGGTCGTGGGCGGGCATCGTCCAGGGCGGGGCCGCAGGAGCCCCCCGCGTCGAAGGACCGTGTCTTCCTCTAAAAACTGAAGGGTGCAGGCGTGTCGCGCCGGCGAGGAAGCCTCGGGAGGCGAAGGATCACGATTCCGCATTCTGCCGCACGTCTTCACAGGACGTTGTCACCAGGGCCTTTGAACTCGCCATCAAAATGCGACACAAAGCTGGAGAGCGCTACTACGGGAGGCGCTAGTGTCGCTGGGAACATTGATTCCGGGCGATGATGTTACAACAGGAGGCGCTAGTGTCGCATAGCAGTGATTCCGGGCACGTCAACGTTTAAGGTCATTATTCCTGTAAGTGTAGTGCATGCTTTCTTCGGGATGTGGGGAGGATCGTCTGCCACTGGATGGTAAGATTAGGTGCTGACCTACCGTTACAGTTACGTACCGGCTAGCAGGGTTTTTCCTAACCAGGTATCTCCCAACAACAAGGAACTGCCCCAGCCGGGTCAAGCTCTAAGCCCCCGATCGCTCTTCCGGCATGTGTGGTAGTGTACTGCATCCGAGTGTAAGGGTTTGCAAATAAGGGGTGAGGATAGGACAAGAACAAGGAAGAGGAAGGAAAGATCGCGCGCGGTCCGTGGTCCATTTGTTAGGGTACTTCTTCCGCATTTGCCTGGTGTTGATCAGAAAACCCACGGAAAACTGCCGACCAGAGCAGCCGGATTCTAGAATTCTCCTTCAGACAGCGACTGAATTCGACCAAGATGACAAGCTAGTGTCGAAAAACTGCCCCCGTCGGGACTCGATCCTAGGACCTGCCGGTCAGAGGCACTGCACTGAGATCATTTGAAGCCCTTAGCCACCTCTCCCAGTCGTCAGGTACAGGAGGCTCACCATCTTCTGCGCGTCAAAACTGTCTAATTTGTGGGATATACGAAAAGTGTTTTCTAAAAGTTCAATTATCCATAATATATACTTGTAAGAAACCTCTAAAGAAAAAGCGAACATCGGCGCTATCGTTTGTAACATTAGCGCCTGCTTGCATCCCGCGACCCTACGCAGAAGCCACGCACGTTGTGTCGAACGCAGTTCGTATTTTTTGTTCCTGGAAGAAAATAATAGAGGAGATGGTCTTCTTCAAGTTCTATGAGAGTTCAAAGACCCTGGTTGGCACTGCCGCGCTAGCCACGAGGCGCCCTCGAGTTTTCTACTTTGTTCGTTACCAGGACCCGGCAATAAGCCGAAAGATTGCCGTTTTCCGTCGCATGATTACAAAAATTTTCTCTTCTTACACAGTCAGGCGAGAAAGTAAAAATGTGCTATGGGCTTTGATTTTTAGAAGCTTTGCTACTAGAAATAAGGCGGGGGCTTCGTCGCTGTCCTTTTTTGGCCAGCCACGAGGCGCGCTTGTATCGCTCACGAGCAGTAAGTAGGTATCGAAAAATCGCCGTTTTTCGGCACGATTACAATATTTCTTCCTCTTACGCAGAAAGACGAGAAAGTAATTATTCCAATATACGATGCTATTGGATGTCGCCGTTAAGTGCGCGGAGCCTGTTGCCGCGACCAGTCACCAGGCGCGCTCGCCGCGCCGTTCAGATGCACGGGCGAGCTCGCCTTCGCCACTTCCGGCGTGCTTCGATGCCGCATTCTAAAGGGTCCTGGCCTAAGGCGGCTCCATACATTCGGCATTCGCCGAGCAGCGAGCTACTACTCGCCCAATCCCGAACAGATGATATATGTTCGGCGAGTGTTCGCTCCCTTTGATGTGTCCTACAGACCGACACGCGGTGGGTAGGGCGTTTACCGAATGACCGGCGCTCGGCGATGTCTAAAAGTTGAAAAACCTTGGTATACGCAACCTGGAATCGCGCTTAACGAAAGTATGTTTTAGTATTATCAGAAGCATTCACCAAACCTCAGTAAACCCATTAGTATCATCAGAAGCATTCATTTCATCCTTGTAGCGCTTTTTGTTGTAGTGACCTCATCATTAGGCGGGAACATAAAAAATAAAAATAAAAAACAACTGAAATGTAAATTGGTTTAGATCTACAGCCTACCTTTGGCAATGCGTTTTTAGATACATGATGATAGAATTTCATGTATTTCCGACTGAATGAATGATTGCCATTGCCTTTCTTCTCTTCCCCCTTCTCATTATTTCCCTTAGACCTAGTAACGATCATAACGAAGAAAAATTGCCGGTTTTGAAAGTCTTATGAGATGCTGAGCATTCTGCAAAAAACGACTGTTATAACGGAAATATAGACATGCTTTTTAGGGAGAAAATCATGTAAATATATTTGTAGAAAAATATCAATATTTTCGCGTCTATGAATTTCATTTAAGTACATATTATCCTAATTGTTTGCCCTGTTCTCTATGATACGCCTGGCATATCGTCCAGGCGGTAACCATGCTGTTTTACAAGTAATAATTATTGAGAATTATTTTCTCGTAAACATTTTTAGTGGACTTTTATTCCCTGAATAGGGCGTTTGAAACGAACCCTGTACCATAGTAGAAGTAACTAGGTATTGAGCAGTAAATAAGAAATTGATACTAATAGAAAATAAGATAAATCTTTCGAAGGTTATAATTATTAAAATTGTTATATGAGAAAGTCTTAGTTTTATAAATCTTATTTCGTTTGCCTTCTTATGTCTTGGAATGCATGAAACTCATTTAGTGTAGACATCCAGTAAATGGTTTCCAGAAACAATAGTAGAAACATCGTTGAACCAGCACAACTACTCCAGCTCTTTATTGGTTTCCGTGCAGCAATCCCATCCTTTTTGCTGAATGTGGATGTCAGGAACTTTCACTGTGAAGTGTACAGTGTGAAGAATCTGTGCCCCGATTGATAATAATTCTCGATATCGTTTCTAATTATTTATTAACTCTTCTATTTATCCACAATTGGAAGAATAGTTTTTGTAAATTATATTTCGTGTAATATTAAATATTGTTCATTTTTACTCTTCCGCCCTTACATTATAGATAGAGAACGTATTATAATCGTGCACCGGAAAACAGCGAATGTTGGACAGAAAGAACTCTTTTTGCTGGGCCGGGGTAGCGAAAATGTGAATAAATATGGTTGCTATATATAGTAACTTACTACCGCTTGCACCTTCTGTGGTCGGAATACATGTTTTGTTGATCCTTGATATCGAAAAGTCGATTGATGACAAAATGTATCCTTAAATACCTTATTTTTTGAATACATCAGAAGCTATTGTTCCCCCTTCCCACAGCTAAAATATTGAAAATGAAAATGATTTCTTAAATGAAGTATATTCTTTAGCACAGATCTTAAAATACTCACGTACACATTCTTGAAACTATGAGTAGTTTTTGCAGAATTTTGCATGAAGTACAGGCAGTTTCCTTATTTTTATAAATCATTTTTTTCGAATTCAAATCAATCTCAGAAACAGCTCCAAATTTTTTCGATAATTTTCTCCTCGCACGTACCAAAGAACGGTAAAAAATGCTGCTAGTCTAATTGCCGGCGTAATATCTAATTTTTCGAAAATTGAAATATTTTAAAATTTCAAAAATACAAAATTGAAGATGTAGATTCTGGCCTTGAAAATCTGTTTTAAAAAAACCTATCTCATTAAAAAAGATCAATTACATTTTTTGAAAAAATGCGAAATTTTGCATAATTAATGCTTGAGATTTATTCAATCTATTAAAAAAGAATTGTTTCAATCAGCTTCAATTTTATTCTTCAAATTTGTTCCACCAATAGAACAAGACACGCCTAAAAGAATGCCACAGGTCTCAATTGTGTTTAACTCTGAATATTCGAAAATTGTAATTTTAAAAATAATGCAGGAACGTGTGCTGTTGTAGCTCCAATTGTTTAGGAATTCTGTATTGCTTTTGTAAATCCATTTCTTTTAAATATACCTATGTTGTTTAAATAAATTTAAAGTTAGATTTTCCTAAACTGTTTTACGAATATTTATATATCTAATAGTAACTGCTATTAGTTTCAAAAACTTGTGAGCTTCAAAAACCCACTGTCGCGATAAAGCCCTCCACACAACACATTACATGAGATACAAAGGAACACAAACCATGCCCAAGGCCGAACTCGAACCCTCGACCCTTGCGGAACCAAATTGCCTGCAGAACTATACTATGCCCTTAGCCACGGTTGGCAGCCAGGTCAGCCATTTTCAATAAAATACTATGCCCTTCTTCGTTAATACTAAAATGTAGCAAGATTTCTAAAACTCAATGAATTATGGAACTATCTATATTTCGACGTTCTAAACAGTGGGTTTTTTTGGAAGCTCACCAAGTTTTGAACTAATAGCCAGTTACTATTAAGATATATAAATAGTTCGTAAAACAGCTTTAGCGAAAATCTAACTTTAAACTGTATATAAAACAACAGAGGAGTATTTAAAAAGAAATGCGATTTACAAAAGCAATAACAGAAATTCACTAAACAATTGGAGCTTACAACAGCACACCGTTTCCTGCATTATTTTTAAAATTACAATTTTCGAATATTCAGAGTTAAACACAATTGAGACCTGGGCATTCTTTTAGGCGTGTCTTGTTCTCATTGGTGAACAAAATTGAAGAATAAAATTGAGCTGCATTGAAACAATTCTTTTTTTAAATAAGATTGAAATAAATCTCAAGCATTAATTATTGCAAAAAAAAAAAAAAAAAAAAATTTTCGCATTTTTTCAAAAAAATGTATCTGATATACTTTTTTAATGAGATAGGGTTTTTTTAAACAGATTTTCAAAGCGCCAGAATCTACATCTTCCAATTTTGTATTTTTGAATTTTAAAATATTTCAATTTTCGAAAAATAGATATTCGCCAGGCAATTAGACTAGCAGCATATTTTTACCGTTTCTTTGGTACGTGCCGAGGCAGAAAATTTATCCCGAAAAAAATTTTGGAGCTGTTCTGAGGATTGATTTGAATTTCGAAAAAAAAATGATTATAAAAATAAGGAAACTGCCTTACTATCATGCAAAATTCTTGCAAAAAAAACTACTTCATAGTTTCAAGAATGTTGTACGTGATATTTTAAGATCTGTTGCTAAAGAATATACTCATTTAAGAAATCATTTTCATTTCAATATTTTAGCTGTGGGAAGGGGGAACAATAGCTTCTGATTGTATTCAAAAAATAAGGTATTTAAGGATTACATTTTGTCATCAATCGACTTTTCCCGCGATATCAAGGATCAAACAAAACCATGTTATCCCCGACCACAGAAGCGTTGCAACCTAGTAAGTTACTATATATAGGCAAACCATATTTATCCACATTTTACGCTACCCCGGCCCAGCAAAAAAGTTCCTTTCTGCTATCCAACATTCGCTTTTGTCCGTAGGCACGATTATAATACGTTCTCTATCTATAATGTAAGCGCGAGAAAGGTTAAAAATGAACAATATTTAATATTACACCGAAATATAATTTACAAAAACGTATTCGGTCCCCAAATTGTGGAATAAATTAAGAATGAGTTAATAAATAATTAGAAACGATATCGAGAATTATTATCAATCGGGGCACAGCATTCTTCACACTGATACCACTTCACCAGTTGAAAGTTCCTGACATCCACATTCAGCAAAAAAGGATTGGGATTGCTGCCACGGAAACCAATAAAGAGCTGGAGTAGTTGCTGCTGCGCTTCAACGATGTTTCTTACTATTGCTTCTGGAAAACCCATTTACTGGATGTCTACACTAAATGAGTTTCCAGCAATTCCAAGACATAAGAAAGGCCAAAATGAAATAAGATATATAAAACAAGCACTTTTCTCAAATGTAACATTTTTTAATAATTATAACCTGTCGAAGGATTTATCTTCATTTTCTACTTAGTATCAATTTCTTATTTACTGCCTCAAATACTTAGTTACTTCCACGATGCGTACAGGGTTCCTTTCAAACGCCCTATTCAAGGATTAAAAGTCCACTAAAAAATAAAAATTAAGCCATCGAAAGCTGCCTCTTGCATTAAATAATATGTTCGGCAATGACAACGTCTTTTAATTATTCTATGAAAAATGTCAAAGACTATCACACCACAACACCTATATCCACTAAAAAAAAGTTTCCGAGGCAAAGAATCTCAATAATAGACTTGCTTAAGAACTGTATTGTTACCCACCTGGACGATTATTCCAGGCGTATCACCAGCAGCAGTAAGGCAAACGATTAGTAATATAGTACTTAAATAAACGTTCCCATAGACATGGAAATATTGATATTTTTCTACAAATATATTTAACATAGATTTTGCTCCCCTAAAATCATGTTTATATTTTCGTATTATAACCAGTAGTATTTTGCACAATTCAGCATTTCTCAATAAGACTTTCAAAAACCGGCAATTGTTCTTATATTATGCTCGTTACATATGTCAAAGGGCGATATGAATGTGAGAGAGAAGAAAGCCAATGGGCAATCAGTTCAGACATACATGAAAAGTCTTATCATGTCTCTAAAAACTTGGCTGAAAGGGTAGGCTGTAGACCTAAAACGTGCAAGGGAACCCAATTTACATTAATTACTTTTATTTTTATTTTATGTCCCCGGTTAAGTGGAGGTCCACTACACAGAAAGCACGTAACAAGGGCGACTAATTAAATGCTCCTGTCTAATACTAAAAACATTACTTTTGTTAAGCGCATTCCGGGGTTGAGTCTTATACCAAGGTTTTTTCAAAATTTTAGGACATCGCGAGCGCCGATCATCGGTATACGCCCTTACCCACCCGCGTGTACTGTCTTTAGGACTCAATCAAAAGGAGCGAACACTCGCCGAAACACATCATCGTGTTCGAATTGAGCGCGACAGTATTGCTGCTCGGTGAATACCGAATGTCGTGGAGCCGCTTTAGTCCAGGGCCATTAGAAGCAAGCAATCGAAGCCACGCCGGATGTGGCGAAAGGCGCGCTCGCCCGTGCATCTGAACCAAGCGCGGCGGTGCGAAGCGAGCGCGGCCTGGTGACTGGTCGCGGCAACAGGCCTCCGCGCGCGAATCTCTTCCTTCCCCTCTTCCATTGTTCTTGTCCTTATCCTCACCCCCCTTATTTGTAAACCCTTACACTTGCTATTTGCCAGCTACACTACCACACAATGCCGAAGAGCGATCGGGGCCTTTAGACGCTCGTCCCGGCTGGGGCAGTTTCCTATGTTGTTGGGAAATAACTGGTTAGGGAAAACCCACGCTAGGCGACGGTAGGTTTCAGTGCCCTAATGCTCAACCAATCCAGACGCAGAAGATCCTCCCCCACATCACGAATAAAAACATGCACTCCCACTATACCAGGAGTAATGACCTTCAGCCGTTGACGTGCCCGTTATCACTACTCGGCGACACTAGCGCCTCCCGTAGTAGCGCTCTCCAGCTTTGTGTGCGCGATTTTGGAGGCGAGTTCAAAGCGCCCTGTGACAAACGTCCTTTGAAGACGTGCAGGGCAAGAATGCGGAATCGCTGAATCCTTCGCCTCCGAGGCTTCCTCGCCGGCGCGACACGCCTGCCCCCTTCAGTTTTAGAGGAAGAACACGCCGTCCTCGAAGCGGGGGCTTCTGCGGCCCCGCCCTGCGACGACGGCCGCCACGACCGAATTCTTTTCCTGCAATTCCGAGCTCTTCGTCATCCTTTGCAGCAATTCGGTGGGAGATGGTCGTGACGGGATGTCTTTTCTTGGGGCGAGCATTATCAACGAATAAAACTGCACAATTTGAGGGCCTGTGGTTTATATTGGAATGTTATAGTTATATGAGCCTCTAAAACATACTAAATTACTTCTAGTGGGTCCGAAGCTAGACAATACTAGGTCTACTGCACATTCATTGGCTAAAGTTATTATGCATTATGCACACGAATGGAAAACTAAATTGCAAACATCGAACATTGACATGGATGTAACAATTTCTTTTACCTGCCAGTGTGACTTAAATATTTAAGTACATCTGGGGCTTTACTGCTTTACCTCAATTGTATAACACAACTTAGTGACCCTCATTGAGTCAGTAACTGATAATGTATGCGGGATGATTGATTCAAATTTGAAAAGAGCTAATTTTAAAACTCATTGCTGAGATAAAATGAAAAAGGCAATTCTTTGGGGTAGAAGGCCGTGAATTAAATATGTAAGAAGTGTAAGAAGTGAAAATAAAATCATTGACTGATTCTCTGCCTCAAAGTAACATTGAAAATGAGGTAGAGTGATACCATGATAGTTGTTTAGATTGAATAGATAGCATTCCTCTAGTATAAAATTATAATTTTCAGATTTCCAACAATTATCTACATTTTTAAAAATATTTGGTCAATGTCCTTGATCTTTGCTAAAGTTAGACGAATCAAAGAAGTTATTGTCTTTTACTTTTGTTCGTCATAAAGAAAAATATCATCCCCATACGAGTTAAATAGAAAAATCTTGTTTCCCGTAAGTTTAAAAAATTAATTTATACCATTATTTAGTTTTTAAAAAAAACCGTAATTTTTTCCTGATTGTTGCTTCCTGTTTTACCTAAGAAAGCTATATTTGCTGATTATAGGAAGTGAAATAAAATGTAAAGAAAAATGTTCCTTTTTATCAGAGCACGACTTTCAAAGCATTGCAAAGTTATGCAAAAAAAATGAGGATTGAACAAAATCGGAAAAAAGTTGGTCAAAATGGAGAAAATTATCACCATTACCAAAGATGAGGGAATCACTGTAATTACAAAATGGAAGAGTTTTACAAGCAGTATGCAACGTTGGGAGAAATTTTGACATAAACATTCATTCATGCGCCCGTAGAGATTTAAATCACTAAGTTTCAGTCCTATTTCGGACCTTTTATTTCTAGACAGGGTTTTTCCCTTCAATGCTTTCGCTCTGTCTTTCCGATTTGATGACCGTGAAAGGGACAGCGCTCCAGGGAAAATTTATCTCCAGCGCAGCGCGAATTCGACCGCACGGACAAAAGCGAAACGCTGAACGAGGCCGACGCTGAATGGCGTCGTGTGGTCGCGAGTCGAGTCTGGAGAGCGACAAGCGGACGACACAGGCAGAGAGAAAGAGAAAAAGGCGACACAATAATATCATGAAAAGTAATCTGTGTCTATTGCCGTATGATACGGGAAGTGAAAACGTTACGAAGATTGTAAACACGAAAGCTTAGGTAAAATGAAAAATTTGATAGGGAAAATTTCAATGTTCAGTTGCTGCTTAACAATTTGTTGCGGAACATTAATTTAGAATTGACGCCTAACCTCAAAATCAATTCTGAAAACCAATTCAGTACCAGGAGTCATTGGAGGCGTTATAGGAAATCGCCGGACGACAAAATTTCAGCATTCTCTGCGGAGTGACAACAAGTGGTGGAAATAACAAAGATTTGACAGTTGATAATGCTCTGGGAGTTTGGCAAATGATTTTAAGTCTTTCTGTCTTGGGATTGGTGGAAATTAAAATATGCGCCAGGCGGAGGTGGATATAGCGCCCATGGAGGTAAAGACGCGTGGCCGTAGCAGCAACGAATGAAGGCTGGCAAGGACAGAACGAAATGAAAGGCTGGCAATTGATAGCGTTAGTGGTCAAACAGACTGCTGGAGCGGCCTGCATGCGGGGAAATAGACTGGTGAAGCGCTGGGCAACGGCAGAATGTACCAAAAAGGTAGAATAGTTATGACAGATGGCGGTTTTGAATTAGTGACGTGAATGTCTGCGGGCAATACTGGAGGAGGGCAAGCAGGAGAGTAGTTACGAGTCAAGGATGAAGGGTTCCAGTGGCATGTGAACTGTCTAGAATGAAATATAACTTTTAAAAAATTGACAGTGGCTGTGCTGAAAACTAGTCGGAACAAATGCAGCAATGAGCAGGTGAAACGCGGAGGAAGCGACATTTCAATATGAAGTTGACTGAAAACATCTGGGTGTGGGATATCGACAGGAGGCAGGAATATACAGGCAGTACTGGCGCCGGAAGTTTGTAAGGGCATCTTGCGCGGGGAGGGTGGCATTATTGAAAATGGGGCAGGCGATATTAGCATATCGCGGAATTTGAGTGCACGACGATTTGATTCGTTTGTCGTATTAGGCACAGTCTAGGGATTTAAGCGGACGAGATTAGAGTGAGAGGGGAAGGGAAGCCAAAGTATAGGGTGGGATTAGCATTGGGCGGAATTACAGTGCACGAGGATTAATATTGAGAGAGTTATTAGACCGAGTGAAAGATTAGACTGGCGAGGATTAAGACCCGGCGAAGGAAACTAACCGCGCGAGGATTAACCGGGCGAGGATTAGACCGGTGGCGTAGTAGACGACGCGAGGATTAGCGCGGGCGAGGAATTAGACGAACGACGATTAGCATGGAACGAATGTTTAAGATGTGGCGAGGTTTAGATGGACGCGACGATTAAGACGCCAGACTTAGGATTACAGAGCACGAGGAATTAGAGTCGACGCAGAATTGGACGCAGCGGAAA
The DNA here is from genome assembly GCA_017312745.1 of Gryllus bimaculatus. NCBI lineage: Eukaryota > Metazoa > Arthropoda > Insecta > Orthoptera > Gryllidae > Gryllus > Gryllus bimaculatus. Next base: position 258,619 of record BOPP01000148.1, on the reverse strand, counting down.
TTGGAAAAGCCAGGAATTTGGAGACAGACTGGCAATGGACACTCTGAAATTGGACAGACGGTAAATGGACAGACGATAAATAAGAACAGACAGCAAATTAGACAAGGCGAAATTCGAATAGGCGGATGACATTGTAAAAGCCGAGACGTTGGCAGATGGCATTTGAAGAAAACGATCTGAAAGGCTGACATGGAAAGGGGATTAGGTTCGGTCGAGCGGGCGGGCGGCTGGGCAGGAGGCGACCGCATTCGTTCGGGGCGATTCGCCGCGCGTGCGCGTTGAGGCGCAGGCGAGGCGAGCGCGAGGCGAGGCGAGGCGGGCGAGGTGTCGCGGGCGTCGCAGTGCCGTTGGGAAAGGCCGAGGGCGTCGCGGCGGCCATTACCGCGGGGGGCGCAACCTCGCTTGGCAGTGCCTCCTCCTCCGCGCCGCCGCCCACGACCGGCCGCCCGCGTCCGCGACCGCCATTCGATTTACCCCACTCGCGGACGCGGTGTCGAAACGTCGGCGGTTGAGGGAAGTTTGCGGCGATCCGCCATGCGTTACCTTGCTACATTCGTGTTCGCATTCTGGATGCAGGAGCTTGAACGAGCTGGGTGCGTTAATCGGTAGGTAATCGATTAGTGTGGTGCAACATGAAATTGGAACACGCGCAAGGCGATATTGGATCAAAATTTATTATCGTTTTCTCGGCACTTGACAACAAGCAGGGTTGAAGAATTTCACGTCAATCGTTCGAAGGTACCTTTATTATTATATATATTATATATTATTATTTATTATTATTAATATTATTATTATTATTATTATTATATATTATTATTATTATTATTTATTATATGCCATTTAACTTATATAATCTAGTATACTGTATTGCATATTAGGAGCATTGGATTAATCAGGCAAGATGTAGGCGTAGCGGCTTTCAGGAATTAGCTGATGAGAGTCGGAGAAAATGCAAAGGAGAGCTTAGAGCTTCTCAACATTCAGTCTTCTCTTCATTCCTCTACTATCACGATCCAAATCGTCTCTGTTTCAAATCGAGAGAATAGAGACCTTAGTGAAACGAGTAAATGGGTGCTGTTGCGACGTTTGAGCATTTGCGAACATTCAGAAAGAAATATTTCGTACGATTCAGAGAAAAAAGTTTGCATATACAATATTTTTTATTGTTTTTCTAATTACTCTAATTTGTCATTGAGTGCTTCTAATAAAAAGTCTACCAATAATATACAATTCTAAGTTACTCTGTTTTTACTAGAATATCATTGACAAAAAGTGTTCTATCTAGCCAAATGGGCTATTAAGATTTTCTTTAAACCTGTTAACTCCCAGTATATGTTGCTGTGTGACGATAATAAAAATTCACTTCGCAGATTGCAATGTCCGAATACAGCGTGGAATGTCTACGTGCATAAACCCCCCTTAAAACCCCATGCGGGAGGCAGGGACGTCACCGTAGGCGTAGTGCATACATTACAGTACAACATACATTACATTATTGTTTATAAACTACAATGCAAATTGATGCATTACTTCATTGTTCTTTTGAGTAGCATCGGTATCTTTCTTTTGTCCTGTGAATTTGATGTTTCTTGTCCATCCATTTTACAAATTCGTTTTATATGAAAAGCATAAACAATCTGGAATATGTGTGATTTAGAGAATTCCGGTCATACATTTTATAAGTAGTTTTTAGTTTCTTCATTTATTGACAATAGATTTAGTCATAAATATTACGAGTATTCTACATTGAATATTATCATCATATAATTTTTACATTCATTATCGACTTATAGTATGCGACCAAGCATTAACATCTGTCTTTGAACTTTGTTTGCGCGTTTTCAGAAATATTAAATGCGAGCATAACCGATTATTTAACAAATATTACAAATAACATGAACGCATTTTGTTTACATAAAATTTGATTGTTTAAAAAATATATTTACTGTAAAAGTATATATTGAACAGAATGTTTGCAGGCCTACAAAAAATAATGTGAAAAATACTTGTAGAGAAAAAAAGAGAAGAAAATATTCTGAAACAACAAAGAAGAAAAATACAAAATGTAAAAGCAGAAAGCAGAAGAGAAGAATGCGAGGTAACTATTGAAAATTGAAAAACGCAGAGGTCGTTGAAGGAATAAATTTAAATTTTGTACATTGCATACAACGATTTCATTCACTATTTATCTTTAACAAAACTTAAAAAATCCGAACGCGTTTAATGTTTTGTGAGATGATGGATTTAGTTAGACACAGTCATTGGAATGTTCTGTTAGGCCAGGAAACGGGACCGCCTTACATCCATTTAGGCTGATGTTCCAAGAACAGAAGGAAGAGCATTCGATTTCTTTTTGATCGTTTTGAATTATCGTGTTTACCAAGGCGTGGTCGATTTAATGCTCATACATCAGATCTTTAATGCATATTATATATCGGGAGGGTGGCTTTGTTCTTCAATGGAACGGTTGATATTCCGAAAGCCCCATCTACAAAGTCGGCTTCCCCAAAGGGGTTTCCACCAGCGAGCACCGCTCCATGTGTTCCCAAAACTTTTCCGGACCTAGTCTCCCTAAACATCTATGATTTAGTGTAATTGGTATTGTGTTTCTACCCTGTGTTAAGGAGAGAGAAGAAAGACTAAGATAACCAAATGAAAGGATTGAACGCGGTTTCATGGCCCCATATTTTAAGCTAATGGCGGGGGGAAACAGATTTAAAAACTTTAATATTGGACAGAAGGGAAAACCCCAATGGAAAAAACTACGGAATCAGAGGCAGACTTTTACCGCTTAGAAAATTTCTCCCCTCGAGATAAAGCGGGCGAATTCCGGATCTAGCTTATCCAAGAAAAGCTAGGTATTCAAAAAATACGCACGGTAAAAAACTCAATCCTCTAGAAACTCCCGCGTCAAAGCCGTGAATGACCTGTGATCACTGAAACTTTCCTACCTACTTGTTACAAAGTAGAAATCTCTCTTCTT
>BOPP01000148.1:238514-255608 GCA_017312745.1 Gryllus bimaculatus | reverse complement strand
TCGGCTGACCCCAGTTCGGAGGAGCCTCTAAGTTAGTGCCTATAATTTTTTTAAATGTATGGTCGAGCATACGTCCCATCGGGACGAAAAGAGTAACTGGCTGGCGGCTGTAAGAAGCCCTAGGAAAGCAATTTGAAATCTTCCATCTCTCAATTTTATTGTTTGAAAGGGACGAACATAAACATTATTGCCTTTTCACGGTACGTACAATATGTTGGTACCGAACTTATGCAGCACTAACTTACAATTACACAAATGGTTAGACATAACAGAGGTACAATTCTTAGATTGCTAAGATTTTAAACAGAACTTTCGCGAAAAATAAATACACAACCACCCCTCCATCTATACACACACACGATCGTCGAATTATGGAAACTGAAAAGTTCTGGCTTGCTCATTTAAAGACCTGCTTAAAACCAGAATCAATGAACATCGAATTTCATAATTAACCATAAAAAATACGCGATCGTTTAAAGCTGAACTCTTTTGCAACTATGGCACTTATTTTACTGTATACTATCTGAAATGTCATTCACCGTTGCCAGCTATTAATGAATGGACGTCATCTGAAACCAATGTAATAAATGATTACTACCAAATCAGTTTTCTTAGATATTAGCTTTGGAATAAACGTAGACTCTCTAATCTGAACGCAAAAGTGAAGCCTTAAAAATGTCATTTTTCAGAACGATTTTATCCTGAGCGAGCCGATTATTTCAGTACTAAAATTGTGAACTGTGTACTAAAATTGTGAAATTTCACTACACAAAATGTTACTCTTTTTTATTTAATTTTTTTACAACGCTGTATTTTACTTCTTACATTGGTAGTCTTGTGAACTATCTTTATGGAATTTTTTTACAGTAAAAATATAATGTTTTTTAAACATACTTCTTCACTTAACTAGACAATGAGTGAGGTGAGTCTATTTTCTTGTCTCGACGAAAATATATTCTTCGTAGCAAGAAAATAATTCAACTAGAGCAGCTATTTTGTTAAAAAAAGAGCAACAATAAAAAAACACAATAAGATTAAAGAAGGCAGGAGGCCACGTAATCCTAAAGCAATGTGTTAGCTGCGAATCTCAAGGCCCCGTCCAGCGGCAGAAGGTAGTGCCACTTAGCGCGTTCGTAAATCGGCGCTGGGCGCGGACAGGACAGAGTGTGCGTGGTCGCTGACGGACGTGAATTAGGCAACGCATGTAGAGCGTCACCGACTTCTCAGTACTTATTTTAGTCCAGCGGTCACCAGTTATACGGAGTTGCTGAGTAAACGCGCGGTTTTTCAAACTCCTACTGTGAGCTACCAATTGAATGACTGATTAGGGATTCCTAGCGTGTCTGGTAAGGTCACTGATATCGTAAGTGTAGCGCATAGTTTATTTTGGCGGGTGGTTGTAAGCTCCCCCGGCTGCATGGCGAGATCCGGCGCAGACCTACGTTGTCTTGCGAGGTTTTAACCCGAACAGTTAAAGGTTTTAATCCATCAGCGAGGTACCGCCCTAGCCGGGACAACCTCTAAGCTCCCGACAGGTGCATTGTATGCACTGCATGAGTGGAAGTGAGGACAGGACATGGAAGGGGAAGGAAGGATGGCGCGCGGTCCGTGGCCCGTCTGTTAGGGTACTGCTACGTCATTCGCTTAGAGTTGATCGGAGAAACCACAGAAAACCATTGATCAGAGCAACTAGCCACTATGATCCCCCCCCAGACAGCGGGTGAACTCGACCTAATAGTTGACTTGTAGCGTCGAAAAGTACCTCCCGTTCAGAGGCAGTGAAATCAGTTGTCGTGAGCTACGGTACCAATAAAAATCGGGCAGAATAAGAGTTTTGTTTCAAATAATTATGAAATTTATTTGATAAGATTATTTTAATAACACTCTATGTAAAAAAATAAAACCTGAATTGTACATAAGAAAAACATTTAAGTTTCGTTAGTAATACAGTACAGTAAGAAGAAACATTTTATCAAGCTTATAAACTGTATTATGAAATACAGCACTTTTTTGATCATCACACGTTTAATGTTGCGAGATCGGGTAATGGCTTACAATCGAAACCCAGTTTTCCATATGTTTAATTCTCAATTTGTTTCACTACTTTTTTTTAGTAAATATCATACTGGAAAAAGGAACGTGAGCGAAGACGAAGCTTTTTGAAGTAACTTACCCCATTCCCTTTCTTTGCAACTGATCCATTTGCATTACCTAGTAAACACAGATACATGTCCTTTATCTGGATAAAGAATTTATCGTTTTCCCATTCTGCATGGAAAACATTTTCGCATTTTTTTTTTGCTTGAACTTGTCATCGTTAGCACAAGCTTTGTTTAGTATCAATGAGTAAATCACATATTCACACAATGAGTATCAACACAAGCAAATGTCTGATGTTCACGTACATAACGAACATATCCCCAAGCTCACACAATCAATTATGAGACCAATAGAGATAGTCGCGCGGGAGTTGCAAGCCGCTCATTTTCGTGAGTCATCTGTCTGACCTTAGTGAATAAACTTCACATTAGGCATTCTAAGCGTGACATTGCGATCAACCAAATATTTCCCTACGAGTTGTTAGTGAACAACTAGTAGCTCGAGCTAGTAGAAGCTCGCGAAGGAAGTTTGGCGAACTCTCTTGTAGGCTAACGATAATAAGAAAAAGTAGCCCGTTTTGAAAACGGTTTTCCGAGCTAATGAACCTTCTTTACAAATAAGGAATGAAATAGAGACATCATTTAATGGAAATAGTCATACTGTAACTACATTTTTGTAAAATGTCGATACATCCGGGTTTCTGGATTTTATTTGTGATCACCTTACCTCAAACGTTTTGTCAACGTGATTTTTAATTTCTGCCTTACTTATCGGCCAAGTGGATTCTTAAAGGTAACAAAAGTGTATACAGAATTCGTAGCGTGAAAACCTATTGAATCAAATGTTGGTGGAAAATCCACCTTTAAATTGACCGTTTAAAAGAAAACATTGGTACCGAACAGAACATAAAGTGTATTCACATGTGGCCACGTGTTACGTATCGGCCAAGTGGATTCTTTTAAGTAACATAAATGTCTACAAAATTCTTATCGCGAAAACCTATTTAATCAAATGTTGGTGGAAAATTCCCCTTTAAGCTGACTGTTCAAAAGAAAACATTGGTACCGAGCAGAACATAAAACGTATCCACGTGTTACGTATCGGCCAAGTGGATTCTTTTAAGTAACATAAATGTCTACAAAATTCTTATCGTGAAAACCTATTTAATCAAATGTTCATAAAAAATTCCCCTTTAAGCTGACCGTTTAAAAGAAAACATTGGTACCGAGCAGAACATAAAGTGTATCCACGTGTTACGTATCGGACAATTGAATTTCTTGAAAGTAACATAAATGTCTGCAAAATTCGTATCGTGAAAACCTATTTAATCAAATGTAGGTGAAAAATTCCCCTTTAAATTGACCGTTTAAAAGAAAACATTGGTACCGAGCAGAACATAAAGAGTATCCACGTGTGGCCACTTGTTACGTATCGGCCAAGTGGATTCTTGGAAGTAACATAATTGTCTACAAAATTCTTATTGTGAAAACCTATTTAATCAAATGTTGGTGGAAAATCCACCTTATAATTGACCATTTACAAGAAAACATTGGTACCGAGCAGAACATAAAGTGTATCCACGTGTGGCCGGGCGCGGACAGGGCGTCGCAGAATACGACGACGCCAAAGGCGCAGGCTAGGCTGGGCTGGGTCGGGCGTTTGCGTGGCCGCTGACGGACGTGAGTTAGGCCCCGCGCGCAGAGCTTCTCCGGGCGGGCGAGCGGGTGTGGGCGGCGCCCCGCGGCGAGCCACGACGCACAATGCGCCACAACTCAGCGCTCGCGGGCTCAGCTGGGCGGTGGCGGCGGAGGAGCTGGCCGGCACGCCGCGCTGCGGACGGATGGGTGCGATGACTAGAGGCCGGATTCTTTTGTTGTTGTTTTTTCTTCTCCTAGGGCTTTTATCCAGTCGGCAGCCGGTTACCCTGTACGTCTCGGTGCGATGCATATTCGACCACACACTAGCCACCAACACACTCGCGGGCTCGTCTGATCTACGGCCAGCAGAACGCGAGGCCATCTGCGACAGCGCATTAGAGATATATTCAAGGCGGGACTCGAACCCGCGACTTCTCGGACTGAAGCGTGCAGTCGCTATACGCTCTTAGACACAATTATTCCCGGGCTATCAGATCGGATCGGATTCTTGTTTATTTACATATTGTTTGTCTTTATGTTCAGATATTAAACTTGTGATTTTGGAGTATCATGACAATCCTAACACAGAATCCATTTTTTCTACATTTTTATATTTTTTCTTCAGATAGATGCTCGCGGTCTGTTTGGATGTGAATTGCAACGAGTGCACGTTAGTGCCGAGAATATTATCTTTAGGTGTGAAAAAATCATTGACGTCGGTGTCTTGATATTTGATCCCAATTTTTGATAAATATTGGTTTTAGCAAGAGTGTAGCACTACCAAGACAATGTTACATTATTTGTTTTTATGAGTTTGAGTTTCCACGATTGTATGCTGGCTATCCTTATTGTAAAAAATAAAAGGTTAATCCAGTACGCCGACAAAAATTATTTTTAAAATTAGTTAATGAAATGTTTTATTAATGGGTAATAAATTGGTGTACTTTTTTGTTTGTAAATGAGAATTTAAGAGAGTGTTTTGATATTACATATTATATCAGTTTTTATATATCCCTTGCAGATTCTAGTCGTTTTCAGTACATAATTATGCGTTTACGCGTATATTTTGCCTTTTCATACTACATGTTTTACATGTTTTCCGGTATCTAACGATGACACATTCCAGGCAGCGCTGATGTGGCGGTTAGAGCTGATTACTCTCTGACGATGCTTTCCACCCTGAGGTAGTATTCTGAAAGATTATTGCATGCTTTATAATGTACTATTTTTATTGAGAATAGAATTAGTAATGCTAAAGAATGGCACATAATTTCCCCAAAACGAAGAAACTGTTTCTGTGTTTTCCAGAGTTTAAGGATATTTTATAACCTGAAATCATGCGTGGAGGCTGTATACTTTTCTTTCACTTCTGCGCCCATAGAAATTTACGTAGTAATATAAATTGTGGTGATGGATAAAGTAAAAATAAGTGGGGAGTGGTCGGCGGAGGGGGGTTATAGGTTGCAATGATTTTCGATATAGCGGCGACGAGCACTTGTAGAATGAGCTCAGGCGATAAGAGTAGTATTTCAGAGGCAGGAACTGTATACGCTACAGTAAATGTGCCCAAGGCCTGGGCACTAGGAGCAACTATTGAGTTAGCAATGGCAAAGGCTCAAGGAGTTATGATAGAGAAAAAGACATCAGCATGTTTCACGCCATTGTTTGTAACTAGGAGTAACGATAGATATATTTGCGTTGGAAATGCCGAAGGTCGCAAACGATATCGATGGAAATGATGGGCAAGGAGCAGTGACGATGGAAAAAAGACGATGAGGTTATAAAAACACATGCAACAATTATGCTGGAATTCCTATCAACGAAATAACTTTGATAATATCACAGAAGCGGCCTCCACTCTGCCATGAATATAACGTGCAGAAAGACTGTTCACAATATGACCATGTCGGTATGGCGTTGTGTAAGTGCAGGGGTGTGCCGATGTCGGTGTGTGATTGTGGAGGACAGGAAACGCCTTGTTGGCATCGGCAGTGACGATGACACTGTCTGGCGGTTGAGACAGTAATTTGTGGTGTAAGGATAGTTGGAGGCAATATTCTTTGTTCAGTTATGTGAGCGATTCTTTTACACTCCTAACTACCAAACAAAATTGAATGCTTAACGTAGACATGATTCACCTTTATTTCGCAAAAGTTGGCTAACTTAAGCTTCAGCCGGTTTACCTCCTATTACTTTTGACATTGCGCCAAATAGAGAATGTTCGCTTGATGCCAATGTATTTAAGTAGCTAGATTGCAAATAAACTTGCAATTTTAAAACCTCCATTTCAAGAATTATTCTTCAAGTGTAAATATGTAGTAAAAATTTAATGTATTGAACGTTAAATGAAGGGTATGATGAAAGTAAACAACACATGTACTTTGAAATACGGTATTTATGGGCTGACTGTTTAGATCCGTTTGATTGCTTTATTCACATGCACAAATATGTACATCAGCTTTTCGTCATCATGAGGGTCAATTTTCTGCAATATCATTTTTAGTTACCATAATGCAACAATGTAAATCACTGTAAACTGATTTAGAAACTGCCATAAAAAATCGTCCACTTTCGCGCACAGACCATATGAGGGCAGACCTAGCAGTTGTGTTGGCGAGACGGTAGCAATGATTGAGACGGCTGCCCCTGTCTGTAATGGTGATGCCGGTGGCATGGTAATAATGGTAGCGAAAGGAAGGGCAGCATGAGAGAGGCCATTTCATTGAGTGTATTGGGAACAGTGGTAATAATGATAGCGGCTTGGCGTTAGAAACGCCTTTGGCACCAACGGCGGCGGTGTTAACAATGACGGTGGCGACTGGGGGAACCAGGGTAGGGGGGGCGAGGTGTCGAGGCGTAGGCGGAGTGGATAGAAATGTCTGATGAAACAAGTAGCAGTTGTCGCTTCTGAATATGAATAATGATGAATACTTCAGCTCCGGAACCGGATTGGGTGGCTCAGACCTAAGGGTACCCTTACAAACGGGGCTACGGGCCGCGCGTGATCTTTCCTTCCTCTTCCTTGTTCTGTTGGCACCCCTTACTTATACACACGTACAATTATATCCACTACAACATTGCACATGTCGGGAGACCGATCGCTTAGAGTTTGTCACGGCTGGAGCGGTGCCTGGCTGGTGGGAGATGCCTGGTAGGTTAAAACTCGCTAGCTGACGTGTAGTGCGGTGCCGGATCTCGCCATCCGGTGGGGAAAGATCCTTCCCACAGCTCAAGGAAAGCATGCACTACACTTACGGGACTAATAACCATAGTAGTTAACGCGCCCGGAATCACAATCAATCAATCAATCAATCAATCTCAGCGCCGGTACATATACTCGTACCAGCGACAAACACCTTACGAGAAATGATTCGCAATGAAGGGAAATTCCATAGAGATGGATATATTCACTACGACGGAGCAACGAATTTGCTACTGGGAAGGTCGACGGCAGCGATGACAAATATGGCTACGAAAGTGCCTTTTACTACTGCCCAAAAAGGAACACTTGCAGTTGATTTGATGATGATGGCATTGACGTAATATCAGTACCGGAGCTACTACGAGTATTGCGTTAGCTATCTTGAAAGCATCGACAGTAATAGTAATACAATGGCGAAAGGGACAGCCGTATGATATTGATAAAGATCTTTGCACTGAGTATAACAGACACAATTTTAGAAGTAATGATAGCGGCATTGATGTTGCGAATGCCGATGAATACAGCGGTAGCGGAGGTGAAAATGACGATGTCTATTGCTTTAATAAAACGTCGGCAGCTTGACAGAACTAGGAACAAACGTAATATTGAGACACGAATTGTGCTTGTTAACTTATCTTTTTATTTGTAATTAACAATTATTAGGCAAATATCCTTATGTAGTTTTGCTGCTGTGGAACATTATTTTACGAACAAAGATAATTCTTCTTCTCCACCTTCCCATTCTCTTCATCCTCCTTCTCCATTTTCTTTTTTTTCGCTGTTTCCGATCTTCTCCTTATTCTTCTATTCAGTTTCTTTTTCGTTTCACCTTCTTCCGCGCCACATTTCCTCTATTTACTTCTTCCTCTCCACTTTTTCGTTTTTTGTTCTCCTTCATCATCTTCTTCATTCTACCCTCGTTCTTCTTTCCTTAATACTCCTCTTCCACCTTATTGTCTTCCTTCTACTCCTTTTCTTCTTCCTTCGCTTCTTCGTATCCCTTTTCTTTCTGTCCTTTTGTTTTCCTAATTGTTATTGTGGCACATTACGTATGCGTATGCACTATAATATAACGCTTTTAATTTTAACCCTCTTTCTCTTATTTTCAATATTTCGCGCTTTTTGGATCTCTGTTGGAAGTAATTTTATTCTTGTAAGTGCCCTAATAAATAGCCTCCTCGCTTCGCGAGCATGGGATTTATCGGCATTTTCCAAAACACTCGTGGTGTTACCTATGATAACTTCGGAAGCACTCGCGATTCTTTCTATAAGGGCGCCGTGTTCCGACGGCAGTGTGGCAACGCGTGAGGGCGTGGGGCTGGGAGTAGTCCTAATAAATACCACTCGTGCTTTGAAAATTCTCTGATAAATCCCCTCTTTGCTTCGCGAGTCGGGGATTTATCGGCAATTTCCCAAACACTCGTGGTGTTACCTATGATAACTTCGGAAACACTTGGGATCCCGCTATGAGGCCGCCGTGTTTCGCCGGCGGTGTGGCAACGCGTGCGGGTGTGAGTGTGGCCTGCAGGCGTGGCCGCGTGCGAGGTCCTCGTTCCGCCGCCAGTGAAGAGCATTCGCCAGCCGAGCAAGTGCGCGGCGAACGCCCAGCGTGAGTGACGGCGGAGGGGCGGGCGAGTGGGCGGGGCGGCGACCGCCCGTGGAGGGCGGGCGGGGCGCGCACACCGGGCGCGATGTTATTGCGCTTAAGTCGCGGAAAGTTAGTCACTTGGGATGAAGCATGTTGGTCATTTGCGTGAGGCTGAATGCTTTAAGGGGGCGAGGGAGCGCGCTCAAGGTTGTGCACTACACGGAGCGACGACCGTGGATTCAACACAGGAGATCTCTACAAATAATTGTGTAGTAATGACATTTAAACAGTCCTATGAAATATGTAATTAAACTTGGCAGTTACCGCAGAAATATTTTGGAAATCCATAGGGATGTGTACAATACAATATTATATAAATATACATTTACGAAGTTTCCTTATTTCTATTGATTACGTTAACTTGAAGCATCATCTCAAATAATTCTTACCATCATGTACCTCGTGAATGCTGTCAGTGCCTTCATACGCTTGCAAAACTCAACTGGGAGAGGAGCAACGCAAAGAATGGCGAACAAGAAAGAACAGTTTTTACGAAATATCCCATTCTATAATTTGATTCAGAAAGACGAAGTGAAAATAATATGGCAGAAAGCGCTTGATTTTAACATTTGTGCATTTGAGCAAAATTCGCTCCTTTCTTTTTACGTGAATTGAAACACCTTACAAATTAATCCCAAATGATTTGTAAAATTATTCTGACCGTTTTTATAATATATTTCTTTAAATTAAGCCTAAAAGACTCATTGGAAAATTTCGCAGACAAAATTTCAGACATTTTCTCTCTACTCTCCAATATAATTACTTATGTGAAAAAAGTAAAACGCAATAGAATATTGTGCAATAATAAAAAGAAACAAAACAGAAATATCGCTGCACCTCTTTTCATTTATAATTTTTACACTCTCTCGTTCAGATAATTAGATGTGTTTCATTTGTTGCTCATGTACTTGCAACATTGTGATTTTCTAATTATTTGACTAATTGGCTAATTTTCCAATTATTTGCTTAATTGACTTTGAACAGTGCATCTGAGCCGAATTTAATTCCTGTTAGCCGAACTAAGGGTTTGAAAATACTTTATACCATCTACATCCTATGGTCAAAAATACAGAAAAGAGAAAGAGTTGTAAAAGTTGTGTAAAAATAAATTAAATTCTTAGATCGTACAGCAGTAGTTAATAGACAATGACAATGTGTCATTCATTCGAAGACGTTTATTTTGATATTGAATTAATATAATGAACAAAAATATTAAAATAATTACTTAGTTTGGTTGATAGTTAACCACCTGCTATTCACACATCGATGCCCAATAAATGGGGTATTTCGGAAATTGTGATTTTGCGCATGATGTGAAATTGTGATTTGTATTGAGCACAACCATTTACATCAGTTCATAACTCGGCTGCGAACTACCTTTACAGAACTCTTAGTAGACAAAATGTACTATTTTCTAAACCTACAAATATTTATTCCCTTTACTCGAAAACGCATTTTGTGATGTCTCATTTTTTGTGCCGCGAGAATCAATGTATTAGAATGGAATTCGTCTTCTCCAATGATTTGTTCGCCTATCTTGAATTTCGAACCATGCAAATTTTTCCACTACACACAAGAAATACGTTATTGCATAGGCACCGCCTCAAGCGCCCCATTATCGTCTTGGCCGCCCATTACCAACTCGCCCGCGCGCCGCCGACGCGCCGTAAGGCGGTGCGCCCTGCCGTCCTACGCCACGCCGTTCCTTCCTTCGGAGCGGCGGCGGCAGCGGTCGTCCGTGGCATTCTGCCACGCGACCTCGGCCTCGCGCGACGAATCCCAGGCGCAGTCCCGCCGTTGGGGCCTCCGCCCGCAGCCGCCTCGCTCCCCACAACTACACACTACCACCACCACTACCACTACACTACTGCAACACACCGCCGCCGCCACCGACCACAGCCACCACAGCGCACCACCACAGCCACCACGCACAGCCACCTACCACAGCCACCACCACAGCCACCACCTTTACAGCCACCACACACCACCACCACGCACCACCACATGCCAGCCACCACAGCCACCACCACCACCACAGCCACACCACTGCCACTACTAGCTGCTGTACTTCTCCTCTGTACCAGTTTCACCCATCACACCACTGCTTTTTCTCCTCCTCCTCGTCTTCTCCTACTTTCGACCCTGCCATCGCCCCCAGCACACGCCGCCACCATTACACCACTGCCTACACACTACTCCTCGCGACCAGCTCCACTCCCTTCTTTCCTTCTACTACTACTCCTTGTACTTCGCTCCGCCGTAGCGAAACACACCATCGCCGCAAAAGCGTGTCCATTCCTGTCTCCACCCTGCGCCAACTCCTAACACACCCTCTTCACCACCAACACCACCTCGCTGCAAACACATCAACACCATCACAGCTACCACCACACACCATCACCAAAACCCACACCAACACTATATTAAATTTCCTCACCATTCTACAAAAAAAGGGAAACACGCCACCCCCCACACCCGCTCCCCGCCCCCGCTCAAGCCCCCCCCCCACCCCCCCCCCCCACCAACTACCATTAATCACACCACTATTTTAGCACTCCTCCACCACTGTTAGCCTTACCAAACCACCACCGGTCACCCATTATCAGTCAACGCTACCTGCACCTTCCGCTGTCACCACCAACTTCCACCCACCGCCACCGCCGCCCGGCCGCCCGCCGCCGCCGCGCCGCCGCGCCGCGTCCGCCGCGCCGCCGCCACCAGGCCGCCGCCACCGCCACGCCACCGCCACCGACCGCCGCCGCCGCCACAACCACCAGCCACCAAAGCCACCGCCACCGGCACCGCCACCGCCACGCTCCACCGGGCCACCGCCAGCCGCCGCCGCCGCCGCCGGCCGCCGGCCGCGTCCGCATCCAACCTCGGCCGCATCCCTCGCGGCGGCGGCTCGCAGAAGCGGCGTCGTCGGGGGCGGCGGTTCTAATAGGAGCGGCGGTACGACCGGGCCGGCTACGCGGCGCGCGCCACGCGCTGCGCTCGTCGATAGGCCGCTCCCGGCCGCCCCCACCGCACGCCCCCGCCCCTCGCCGCGCCGGCGTGCTCGGCGCAGATCGCGTGCGGCATCGTATCACTCGACGCCGCCGCGGCCGCACAGTGGTTCGACTGGAAGAAGAAAGACGCGTTCGAAAGGTATCCAAGCGTTTCCTGCCCCGATGCTCAAAATAAAAAAAATAAAAAAATAAATAAAAGAATATCGTCGTTTGATGATGGCCTCCAAGATGTAACAGAATTGGACAAATTTTTTACATCTTCATATCATTGATTCCGATTGGGCTTATTCTTTTAGTTTGTAAGAAGTTGCCGAAAAAAATTTGAAATCGTGGTCTTAAATAGAAAATTTAAAAAAAAACTCCTATAGGATCTTTACTTTTTTGGGGGGAAAGAATATATGTATTGCGGTAAGAGCCAGAAAGGGAGAATTGTCGAAAGGTGCTATCAGAAAAAAATTACACATAAAATAAAATGTAATAACTATTATATAGAAAGTGTAGATTTGCTTAAACTTAGTCAACTGTTATTATTAACATAAAAAAGTGTTGGTTTGTTCCCCTGTAAAATTGTCCTTTTTTTCTCTTTGGAGGTTGCCTGTAATGAACCACGATATTCAAATTGGCAAAATAGTTATAGTATTTTATTTTTAAAATAATTGCGATAAATAAGTTATAGACTTGCGTTGAGAAATTTTACTTTTGAGAACTATGTATTTTCCTACAGAAACGGTACGTTAAAGTAAATTACTTACACACACTTATACTAACTGCACTATCACTACAACCATACTTGCGTGTGTCCCGGTCGGGGAGCTTAGAGCGTATCCCGTGGTAGCGCTGTCACACATGGTCGGAGATTACCTGTAGAGGAAACCCCGCTAGCAACGGTAGTTCGGCGCCCGGATCTCGCCATCCAGCGGGGCAAGACCACCCGCCCACATCCAGAGGGAAAAACATGCACTACTCTTACGCGTACTAATGACCTTAGCAGCTGAAAGGTGGCTAGAGGTCCGAATCAACTTTATAAATCAATAAATATTTTAGTTGTTCATTTGAACTGTTTTGATCAAACTGTTTTACATTTTTATATGCTTTTAAGCATATTTTAAAAACGTTTTATGAGCATTTCTCGATCATTTTTGGCGATGTTTTGGGTGCATCAAAATCCGCCTCCCAGATCATTAGCAAGTGAGCGATAACGTTAGGGCCCGTTTAATTTGCGCCCGTTTACTTGAGTGGCGGGCCCACTGTTTAATCGCGCCGCGCCGCCGCAGCCGCGAGCGTGCGCGTCCGCGCGGCGCAGCGCCCAGCGCCGGGTGGCCGTCGCCGCCGCCGCCGTCGCCCCTCGACGCCCGCCTCATTAGACGCGGCTATTCCGCCGCGTAGGGACGTAGCGCAGGACACGGCCTCCCGGGGACCCTCCGCCCGAGCGAGACACTAGACCAGGAGAGAGCGCGCCACTTGGTAAATTGGGCTCGTACACGTCGCCAGATAGTGCGAGTAGTCGCTCGTTTTTTGTCCCCGCCGGGACGCAGATTGTGCGGATGTGTCAAAAGATACCGCGCATTAAAAGCGTGAAGAGCTCAATAACGTACGACAAGTAGATAGGTTGTACACTGTATTCATCGTGGCGGTTGTTTACGAAAATGAAGAGCGCTCTTGTGAAGTGCACGCGCCGGAATGCCACATTTACTAATTGTGTTCTCTTCTGTTCTTGGTCTTCGTAATTCTATTCGTGCATTAAGCATGCGGTATTCAAATCACATGAGTCTATTGTTTACGCGAGTAATTTCCGACCGGTGGTAGGCGGTTCATAACAGTCGCATAGCACTGCCATTGATTTGCCAGCGTTTCTCGTTTAATAAACAATGTATGTCAGTCGGAAGCAGTAAGATCAGTACTTTATTACCAAGGGGCAAAAAGTGTTCCTTTTATTTTTGAGTCACCCAACAAATGCCTTGTTTAGTCATTATTACTTGTCACTGAATTATTTGAGAATCTACCTCAATTTACACTACGAGACAGGTTAATACAATTTCAGTAATGGCAGAGGTGAGATTCTTTCAATAATAATTCCCATTAGTGTGTTCCCATTAGTTTGTGCAATTGTCATGCCAAGAATTTCCATTCCAAGAACTTTTAGACAACGAAACAAGATTCGCAATTGCTGACATACAACGAAGACTATTCCTTTCGTAAACCTATACTGTCATCATATTCTGCCCGGGGGAATGTTATTATTCGGAAGATTAGTATGAGTTGGTTGATTCGTCCTCAAGCTTCACCGTGAGAACTCTCTTTTCAGTTTTTAGGTTTTTGCAACAAGCATTTCCAACACAAACAAAACGTCCCTTTTTCGTTTTGAATATAATGGCCATCAATAAATTATTGTTGACGATAAACATGAAAATTTTACGATAATCGTTATTCACATTACTTGAAGACGAGAGTGAAGGATTTTAACTTTGTATTTTGAACATGCGGTGAACCAAAATATTTTATTTTGGAGAGAGTTTAAAAAATATCTGTATGATATTAATGCTGATTTTCATTCACAAGAATGAATTACTTATAACACACAGATATGACACATACGGGAAAATGTTTCAAGAAAAGATTGATATGGAAGTGAACCTTTCAGAATCAATTACTTTTTGGGGGGGGGGGGCAGATGATCAAAGATTTGAAGTTTTCTGACACGTATCCACTCAGTTTAACTTTTACTTCTCAAAATCGGACACTTCCTCAAACACTGGTAAAGGTGGTCCAGGGCATCAACTGATGTCACTGCAGTGCCTCTGATTGGGAGGCCCTAAGGTTCAAATCCGACGGCGCGGGCCAATTTTCAACACTAACATGGGAGTTAGGTCGAGTACAGCCGCTGTCTGGAGAATAAATTTAGCAGCCATCTGCTCTGATCGGTAGTTTTCCGCGGTTTCTCTGGTCAACACCAGACAAATGCCAGAGAAGTACTCTAACAACGGTCCGCGGATCGCGCTTGATCTTTCCTTCCTCTTCCGTGTTCCATCCTCTCTTACATTCACTTTCACTTTCATGCTCTATGCTATCACACATGCCGGGAGGTCAGTTGGAAACATAAAGCTTGTGACGGCTGAAGGAGTGCCTCACTGGTGGGAGATACCTGGTTGTGGAAAATCCCCGCAAGCCCATCCATATTGGCGCCGGATCTCACCAACCAGTGGGGGACGATCACCGCCACCTCTCACGAGTGAACAAGTCCTACACTTACGGGACGTTAGAAATTGACGCGCCCAGATTTACTAATCAGTCAATCAATCAATCTATCAACCAATGCTCAAACATGATTATCTTCATAGGGCTTCACTGAATCGTATCGATTTGTGATGAAAGTCTTATCGATATTGAAAATGAACGTAGAATGTTCTCGTACGTACGTGGATGTGTTGCTGTCTGCATTTCGCGGTTGAGCAACGGGGCCGGCCTGGTGATTGCAGCTCGTCTGTTGTTGCAGCAGCAGACTTTTTACCGCAGTTCCTGTTTTATTATGAGTCGTCGCTCCAGTGAGCAGAGTAGGTCACATGTGGATCGCAGCGGCGTTCGTACACGCACGTGAGAAGCCTTGAGACGGTCTTCACCATGGTGAATGAAAAAAAAAACCTTACGCGAAGAACACGGAACTTTTATGCGGCACAATAATATTAATTGCGTATCGTATATGTTTGCTTAAAAAAATGTAAGACCAAAAAAAGTCATAACATATACAGATCGTTTTACTGCAAAAACGAGAGGTTCTGCTAGAGACAGAAACTTGATTTTGTTGCGTGCTTCACCACGAATTGAACGAAACTGTAATATAAGTTTGTAGCATCTCTAGTGACACATTCACACTCAATAAGTAAGTCTGAACTTAAGGGCAACACAGAGGATATTATCATCGCTGCAACCTTTTTTAGAACTATTTTTGATTCACACAATGTAGACTGAGCATTTCCCACCTGTAGGACTCGAAGGCCACATTGAAAGTCTTAGGCAAGATTGCGGAGGGCACTTTAATATTAGGTCAATTTTTTTGTTATATTATTCAAACGGAAAATCGGTACTAGAATGAAACCCAAATTAATATTGTAAACAAAGCAAAACTTGAAAAAGTCAATTTAGTGAGAGTACTGTGTACGATCAGCTCTGTCTACCAATGTACGAATTTATATCTCTGGTTTTGTTATTCCTAATTTCAAAAACTGCTGCAAGGAAGAATTCTCTCGACTTCTCTCTTGATTTTTAGTAAATTTTATAGACGAAAACTCAATTTTACATAAATATATTTGTCCAAAACATTTAAGTCATTTTTAGTGCAAATTGTCTTGGTTTTCCGTCGCAGGATACAAGGTAGACAAAATACGATTTTTTCTTCGACCTAATAATATATCCGCTTGTAAATCGCTCAGCTCAAGTTATAGGTGTGGTTCTTGTTCCTCAAACAAGTTCCTCTTGACTGGTAATTTCTTTTTTCACATTCGATTTCTTATTTTTGCCATATTAAAATAAATACATCCTTTGAATCAGCTATAAATATTTTTCTGATTTCTCTTGCAAAATTTTTTTTGTTTTTCAAAAATCTTTATGAATTGTAGATTTGTAATGGAGAGATATGACACCATAGAGCATCTATTATATTGATTTCAGAATGCATCGTTCCATGATTTGAAGTGTATTTTAAGTGATAACTGTCTGAAGTCCGAATTGGAAATACACTCAAGTCAAAGAGTGTCGACATTCAAAACGGCTCTACACATGGCGGAAGTGCATTTTTGAATGAGTGATTGATTATTTATTCTGGGCGCGTTGACTAATAAGGTCACTAGCATTAGCATTAGTTCCGAAAGTGTACTGCACATTTTATGGCCGGTGGTAGAATCTTACCACTTACTATTGTCTTATCCTACTGCTTACTATTGTCCTATTCCTACCCCTGACGATTGTCCTGATTTCCGGGGTTACCCCCTTAGCTAGTTGCTTTCCTATTCTGCACCCCTTACTATTGTCCTATTCCTACCCCTTACTATTGTCCTATTCCTACCCCTTACTATTGTCGCTAATTCCTACCGCTACTATTGTCCTATTCCTACCCTTCTATTTATTCTACTTCTCTTCCTACCTTACTGCTATCCACCCTTACTATTGTCCTACTCGCTACCCTTACTATTGTGTCCTATCCTACCCCTTATATTGTCCTATTCCTACCTCTTAGCTATTGTCCTATTCTACCTCTTACTATGTCTATTCTCCTCTTACTATTGTCCTCTTCCTACCTCATTCTATTGTCTATTCCTTACCTCTTACTATTGTCCTCTTCCTACCTCTTACTATTGTCCTATTCCTACCTCTTACTATTGGTCCTCTTCCTACCTTTACTATTGTCCGTATTCTTAACCCCTTACTATTGTCCTATTCCTACCTCTACTAATGTCTCTCTCTACCTCTACTAAGTGGGGGGGATGATGTGCTCGGTCTGCGTGC
>BOPP01000148.1:208184-238489 GCA_017312745.1 Gryllus bimaculatus | reverse complement strand
AAAACAGGGAAAAGGAAAAGCATGCGCGAGGTCCGTGGCCCGTTTGTCCGTGTACTGCAGCGGCGTGCGCCTGGTGTTGATCGGAGAATCCCCGCTAACTACCGAGCAGCCGTCCGCTAGGATTCTCCTCCAGACCGAGACTGAATTCAACGTAGCTATGCAACTAGCGTGGAAAATCCTTATCGAACCCTAGGGCCCACCCGTCATAGATACTGCAGTGACACCAGCTGATGCCCTGAGACACAAGTCTGTATTTGAAGTGAAACTGATGTAAGGATGTCAGAAGTTTGAAATGAAAAAAAAAACCCTGTCAAGTCGAAGGGCGAGGACAATGGAAAGTACCCTACATGTGACAGAAGTGAACCACATAGATGTGGATGGATGTGGAGTGGGCTGAGAGCGTGGATGGCGTATGTGCACAGCGGGGCGCCTCACGCAGCTGCTCGGTTGTTCGTCATGGGACGTTGCTTTGCTGCTCGACAACGCACTTCGTCGAACCTCCTGAGGCAACGCCTTCCGCCACATTCCGCGAACGAGAGCTACACGCTCTGAGAAATGCTGCTCCCATTACTTTATATTTTATTAGTGGATGATTTTTTTAATAGTTTACGTGGATATTCGAGAGATTGTTTTCATTCTAATTAAAAGATCAAACACTTGTAAGTGCAGCGTTACTTCATTATAAGTTTTTAACGAAAGAAAACCAAACAAATTAATACTTTCATTAAATTAAGGTAAACTGAATACTTAAACGCCACTTTACATAATAGTCATACTATATATAGAGAGAGAAATGTTGATGGGTGCA
Organism: Gryllus bimaculatus; assembly: GCA_017312745.1. Taxonomy (NCBI): domain Eukaryota; kingdom Metazoa; phylum Arthropoda; class Insecta; order Orthoptera; family Gryllidae; genus Gryllus; species Gryllus bimaculatus. The sequence continues at coordinate 237,681 of BOPP01000148.1, read as the reverse complement.
GCATTGCTGCATTTCATTTGCATGCCTCCTCAACGTCCATGAGTTTTATTACATTTTACAGTCCTTATCTTCTTTCGTTATATTCATTTAATGAAAATACACTTTTGATTATCACAGGAATCTTTTTAGAAAGCTCATTTTTGTAAATGGGCGTTTGTAAATGATTATACTTCTTTTAAACAACCTTAAATTTCTTTACATTTTCCGGAGTATGATTAATATTAAGCTTCCTTTGTTTTGTTTAAAAATCGCGCATAAACATGTTCTTCAGTTGAGTATTTCTCACGCACGCCATTTTTGCTAGGAAGAATATTTTTCGATATTCATGTATGTTGTTTGAGTAGAATTATCTATTATAACTTTTAATTTACAAGAAGTACTTTAGTATGGAGGTTAAATTCCTGATTATAATAACATCATTATAAACTTTTTTTCACAAAATTTATTTACCTCGCCTTGTTCGCAAACGCAAATTTTGTCTGCTTTATGCACATCATTGGCAAGACAACTGTAGAACGTTTTAATTTAGAGGATTTTGTGGTAATATAGAATGGATAAAATATCTACCCATCCTTGGAATCGAAGCAGCCACTCCCCCAGTTCTGGAAACACACTTAGTGGATGATACTTAGTCATCCATTCGTTGTACTAGCTCTTCTCTTATAACGACACATTTTATCTCAACGAAAGTTGAAAGTAATATTACGTGTTCAAAAATTAATGTCAAATTAGGGGTCAGGAATCACGGAAGTTTCTTACATCTGTACTAGAACAACTATTAGCTCTCAATGGACGATAAAGTATTCTATACTCGCACCAATTAAATAAATTTTATCATCATAGTTCGGTGTAGAGAGCGTAGTTTTCAAACTTATCGTTACATATTGCTGTCGGCAGGCCAGGAAGTCCATCGCCATCAACCTCTCGGGCCAATGAATTTTCGACGCGAAATCTAATATTTCCACGGGTGTACAATATGATCGGGTAACTTACATTATAAAACGCCTCTAAAGGCTGACATATTCGCAAGTTTAGACAATATTATACGTAAGTGATGTAGACTGTGGCTCCGTTAGAATTTACTTCTAATATGGTCAAGCCAGAGTAGCAATTCTATTACATTACTTTCCAAATAATTTGCATATGAACCAAAATGTTCCAAACCTACAACAAGTCTCTTATATCAATACATACTGAGAGGTCGAAGTATTGTTTATTTATTTTAAATATCTGAGCCATTCGAAACTTCTAGGCCCTTTTCTCCTTCCAGGTAGGGAATTTTCAAAGATCGTAAGCTATATTATCGTAGCTGAGGGAGAGTAAGAGTAGTGGGCGATTACGTGATGACCAAACGACTGCCCCCTCGGAGACCTGGGGTGAACACGTGACCGCCAGGATATATGCGGGCCCAGCAGCCTGCAAGGCGGGCTTCGGTTCTTGGAACCCCCAGCTTTTACGCGAAAAACTGCTCGTCCAGGGAGGCGAAAACGTGTTCTGCACCGGCGACAAGTGATGCCCTCGGGAGTCGGTGAATCATTCCTCGTTGATTGAGCGTCACGATTAGCGGCGCGGCAAAGAGCCTGCAATAGCCCCGGGGAAAGGTGATCAATAGGCGTATGGGTACTGTGAGGCAGGGGTAGCCTTTTAACCTCGGAGATTGTAAATAATTGATGTCGTACGCTACCGCGGCCAGTCATGATCTGGGCTGTTCGGGAGAAGCCGCGTAGAAGGCTGAGCTCATAACGTGTTTTTCGTTAGTGCTGTACTGCTCATCCCTAAAGATGACGTGTGTCACTAGAGCCCTGACGAAGACCACCACATGATGGTTCAAACGCCGGGGCCCTCAGTCTTCGACGCGATGTAACCCAGACAGCTTAGATCATTGTGAATAATTGTATAGTTTTACAAGTAGCCCCTCTGGTGACTCGTGGACAGCGTGTTAGCTTTCCGTGTTGTGATCCCGGGTACGATTCATGTTCGGAACAAAAACAGAGATGTAGCTTTCCATTAAAATCGCCTCGGTTTCTGTAGATAGGGGACGAAAGAAAAGTCTCAAACAGGCCAAGTATACGAGTGATTGTGTTGAGAATACGTCATGTCTTCCTTATCTCCAGGCGTGGATAATCAATAAAACCCGGGCCTGGTTTGAGAACATCGTTAGCTGACAAATCGGATTAATCCGACCTTAAAATGCTAAATACATACGTACATAGAAGTCTTGTAAGTAAACCTATGTATATGGAAGCTCAGCCTACGTATGTAATTTCCCTTCAATACACTACATTACTTTCTCGTAAAGAAAGTTCAGTTAAAATCCACGTTTTGGGATTTTCTAAAGCCGAAAAAGTGTTGTTTTTCTTTAAAAATAATTGTCATTCAACCTATGAGCAACACTAGCGCCAAAACTACAATGACTGTTTAAAAAAATGTATATAACCGGGTCCATCTCACTGATTTTTCAGCCTCTTGATTTTAAAAGAGTACTTCATATAAAGCCCTAGGAATAAAAAAACCTCTAAAATGACCCCAAAATTACCTTTAAATTTCTTGACCGCCCACAGCAAAATACGCTTATAAACATTTCGCAGGTCAGATATTAAGTGAAACCTCTGAATGTTTAAAAACTACCAAAGTTAAAACATTTTTTCACGACCTCTTAAAACTAAATGACTGAAGACAGATTTTTCTTAATAAAATTTCGTTTGCAACTTTGTATCGTTGAATAATGAAGTACCAATATTTTCTCAAAATATGAGTTCATAGTTTTGGTGAAATTTGAAATAGTTTTAAAAATGTATATATAACATGCGGGGCTTCCTTTTTTTATTTCCGAAATAGACGAATGTTAACTAAGAAAACGGCAAAGGTACAATTTTCGTTAAAATGTGTAAAATTTTGAAAAGTGTAAAAGTTTTTTATAATCTGTCACCTTGAATATTCAACCTTGATATTCGTTACTGTATGCAATCGAATTCGAAATAATAGATCTTTAAACCATTTCTGTACACTTTTTTTTCCAAAATACTGATAGTTTTAGCGTACTTTTTAGTTATATTGTTTCAGATTCACCATTGTGAATTCATGATATTTCAAATCTAGTGTTTTGACATCATCCCGTAATACATCTTGCCTTGCACTCGAGTTCGGTCTGCTTTAGTGTTGGAGTTCAAATCCCAGCCTGGGAAAACATGTTGTTTTTGTTTCTATTCACTTGTTCTGTCAGAAAAGAGCGCGTACACTCGATGACACATAGTCATTTTTATTTTGACTATTGAATTTTCAAACAAATAATATTTCGTGTCTTCCGCGTTTTGATTAGGAGTTTTTAGCAGAAGTGTTCGTAGAATCTACTTCCGTTCCAAGTACGTACGTACAGTAGCAGTAAGATAATGTTTGTGTTGTTGTAACAATCAGAGATAAATTTTAAATTAATAATACCGTTATGTAATAAAAACCTTGCCTTTTAGGGTTAAGGTGTCTGTTACCTATGCATGTGACAATCCAAGTAACGTAGAATGTGTAAAAATTTATTATTGCTGTATGTAAAAATAAAATCATTGTGCTGCTTCTGTTACAATGTATATACAAATTTTGGTGTACAAACGCCCTTTTAACAACAAAAGAAATCAAACACGCTACTTCAGTAGGCGATTATTACAATGTTGAAAACATTCGCTCAAACCTCATGCGAAAAAACAACGAAATAACGCGAAGCGGCTAATTGTCGTAATGAGCGCCATCCTCGGCGGCCGGTCCCAGGCGCGGGGGTCGTCGCTTGGCGGCGCGGCGCGCAGTTCTGTCACGGGCGGCGCGGCTTCTTTCTTTCGCATCCGGCGCGCGCCTCCCGACGCCTGCAGATGACGCGGAGCCCCCCAACATCCACCTCCACCTCCCTCCCTCCTCCCTCCTCCCCTCGCCTCCCCTTCCCTTCCCTCCGCGGACACTCCGCTTTAGGCGCTCTCCGCTCATTACGCGCACGACGAGCGCACAAAGCGCTTCAGCATCTCCCCGGCCCCGCAGCGAGCTTCTCGGTGGGCTGGAATGGGTGGTCCTAAGGTTCGAGCCCCGATGCCGCCCGTGGGCCAAATTTAGCCGCTGTCTGGAGGAGAATTCTAGCAGCTGCCTGGTCTGATGGGTAGATTTCCGTGTCGATTTTTTTTCGAGGAGTACATACTAAATGAGACCGACAAGGTTTTTTTCCCTCTTCCATCCCCTACTCTCTGTCTTTTTACACACTAATATTTTCATGCGCCACATGTGTCAGGAGCTTGGAGCTTGTCCCAGCCGGTGCAATGCTCTACTGGGGGAAATACCTGGAAGATACCTGGTCGCGTTAAGGATGCGGTCTCCGCTGCTCCCTGACGTCCGCTCACAGGCAGACCCTTTCTCCCTAGGAGATTTGTTGGGGGGGGGGGCTCGTTGCCTGATTAGCAGATGTTTTCTCCATAGTGGCTGAAAGTCTGGCCAACTGGTAGAGGGGAAACATCGTACTGTATATACCCATGCCTAGTGTATCTAAGCGCATTTCAGGCCAAAACGTTCGTATCTCTATCTATGATGCGGAGTCTCCCGGGGAGCCAAATTTATTCTGACATTCCCATCGCTTTCGATGACGCATTCACCGTTGTCGGAATTCTTACCAGAACCTTTGAAATCCCATAAAACGTGGTGGAGACCTTTACAGAGTCGCGTTCTCCTCTACCACCTTCTTACACGAACTACTGCCTACGATACTTAAAAAGTGCAGGGCTGCTGCGTGGGTTTGCGGAACGCAAGCTGGCGCGTATGTTACGAAAGATAGAGCCGATGCTTGACGCCTTCAGCGGTTTATTATTTGTACATATTGTAAACAATTGAACGTTTAGAAGAAACTTTTTGTATTTCTCATAACTTTGCCAATTTTTATGTGCGGAAGTTGGCGTGCCTAACTTGTACCTGAACCCGGCGACACTAGCCCCTCTTGTAGTAAGTATCCTTCGACTTTGTCTCCGATTTTGATGAAGAGTTCAAAGGCCCTGATTCTTACTATCATCCTCGCTGTCGTCGTTGCCGTCGCCAATGTGAAAGCCATTGCCATTACAGTTGCCGTCTCCTCCGCGTGAGCCATTGTGCCATTGTGTGACTTGCCTGCCCGCCCCTGTGACAAGAGGCCGCCAATAAAATACGTAACGCAAGTTTGGAGTATTTAAAATACCCGCTTCTCCCCCTTGTAACGCACCTGTAACTCGCTCTTCAACCCCCCTCTAACAATTACGTAACGCTAGCGAAATACTCCCCCCCCAATTCCATTAAGTAAAACTCAATTATAAACACAACCGAGTTGCATTAATTGTATTTTATTATACATTAAAACTTATAATTAACGTGAGAATTAGTCTGCGCATGGAAATAAGTTTGGGGAAATGTTTTAATGAAATAACGACGCCTAGGCGAGAAAATTTCTGATAAGCCGTGTACACGCCGTCGTGGATGACGCATAGACTCCGAATCTACTGCGCCAACTAATTGGATTCTAGTATACTATACATCAGTTTTGAATATTTTCTTTCTAATATAAAAGATTCAATCAATACATCATTGATAAAAAATATTTTCATGTATTGAAACAATTTATTAGTTTGTTAGTATGGTAAAGTTTCAGTATAGGCGTGAATAAAAGGAAATATTCCAGAAAATATTGAAAGATTTTAAAACTCAATATCAGCTTTACGTAACACTAAACTACGACCCCACACCTCTATGTAACGTACCGTAACGCTCCCTCAACTCCCATCCCCCCTCCTCAGCGTTACGTATTTTATGGACGACCCCCAAGAGCGCACCCCCGTCGCCGTATCCGCTGCGACTCGTCGCGAATCATTCATCAGACGAGCGTTTTTCCCCGCCGGCAGCGCTGTGGGCGAGTGCGGACAGCTCACCTCACTCGTGGGAGGCAGTCGGCATCGCTCAGGAACAGACGGCCGTCTTGGGACATCATTTCCACGTACCTTGTGCGTCACCGTATAACGTACTGATGCGTCTCCTGTTTGGTGAAGTGTACCAAGTACATTTGAGTCGACGTAATTTTTTATTTGGTACCGTAAATGGAAAAAAGAGAATGAAGACGTCCATGAATATATTTTTGATGGGATTAAAAAGTAAGTATAGAGTTCCCAACATGTATTTATAAGGTACCAAGATTCAAACGGACCGCAGAAAAATGAAATTGACCATCAATCAATCCCGAGATTGAAAGAGAGGGGGAAAGGAAGAAAGAGAGAGCAAAGAAGGACAACACGTTTTTGAAATTCGAAGGTGTGAAAATGTGTAGTAATCTAGGTTTACAAACAGTTGTAGCAAACACTTTAAGTCAACAGATGATTTGCAATTGTCACAATATGCAAGGTATAATTTTCAAAATAAGTAAACTGAAAAAAATATGAATATCAAAGATATTAAATAATAAATAATAAACTAATTGTATATACAATATACATTTTTTTATAATATAAAATTTATAAATACGACTGTTTAAGAGTGTTTTTTTTTGTTTTGTCATGCCCTATAATGAGAAAACATAACAATGAGAAAAACACGTTCATAATCATTAGTTGATTGGTAGTCAATTAAAATATTTTGCTACAACGTTTACAAATTTATTCAACACCTTAATTGTTCATGTCGCAAAGTACTGATGAAACTGGTTTTCACAATCTTGTTAAATCTACTACAAAGTATATACTTTAAAGAATTTTAATGGCAAAGAAAACTGTACTTTGCACTTCAAAGGCTTATTAAATTCATTTCGCATCATCTTGTCTATTATTTTCAAATAAGTTGGTTCATTGAATTATATATCTTTAAACACTCAAAAATTCAGTTTTCCTTATCTATCTATAAAATAAAATTTGACCCGTTGTTTTTCTCTTGAAAATTACAATTGTCGGGTTTCTTCAAAATATTCTGTGGGGACTGAAAATATATTTATTCCAAATTTCTCTCCTGCTTAAGTTTGGTTTATGAGGAGGACACTTCATATGAAAATTATTGACAGAAGATATATCTTAGTTCCTTAACATAGTACTCGTTGCCATTCCACAACACCATTCTAGATTACAATAATTTCCACGAGGTGGACACCTATGATGTATGAATGACTTCAACACAGCGCCAAACCGACGTCTCCACTTCATTGAATGGTTGTTGGGAGGACTGATGCACGATACCGCACTAACGTAGAAAAACGTGCCACTAACCAGTGAATATCGAATGAAATGGTTAGTCGGACGTCGCCCATTGCAAATCTCGTGTAAAGAATCGTCCCACACAAAACGAACGGCGATTTCATTTCAATCCAATTCAATCCGAACGTGTGAAACAGTCTCCCGCAAGTGATACTTTGAAATCGTTCCCTGATTGAAGACCACCTCCGCACCACGATGCCACGCTACGGCTCCACCCTCTTCTTACTCGTTCGACTTCCGCATCTTCCTTGCCTCCCGCCGCGCCCCGCCCCGTCCCGCTCCGCGCCGCCCGCCCTTATCGCGCATCGCCTCCGCCTAATTAAAGTGTCAATTAAGAGGTGTACTCGTAATTGGCACTTAATGCTCTTTATGTCGCCCCGATAAGCGCGAGACAGGGCGGGGCGTCGCCGGACTGCCGCGCACGCCGTCGCCGCCGCTCTGCATATCGCGGCATCGAGATATCGATAGTTGCCACCACGGTCGCCGCCGCATTAGGATGACCTTCGACCACGCTGTATGTAAACCGGATGTGACCGGGGAGATTCTCGAGTAGGATATCGCGAAAACTTCAATCAAGTGCTACTTTTTTTTCACTACTGTACTTGAAAGCTCGCCTGTTTCTTAACTTGTGTTTAATAAGATCTAAATTCAGAAACCTACTACAGAAAAAAGACTTATTTTTCTGCCTTACTGTTTCGTTTCAAATTGAAAGGGAACGAAAGATAATTAGTGCGCAATTATCCCTTGCCATTCAAAGTGTTGAATTGAAGTTACTGCCGAACGATTGTTTTAAAATACCAATTGAAGATTTCCAGTTAGTTAATTAAACATGCCCCTAAAAATGTGCGTAATGAATTAATACTGTAACGTAAAAATCTTAAAAGCAACATCTAAAATCACGTTTCAATATGAATCCTGAATTAGTATTTCTGAAAGAAATGCAAAGGAATTCAATTTCTAAAACAATAAATTGCGGCATATGTCAGACGGAAGAAGGGACATTGGTAGACCAAGAAGAAAAATGGATTCCGGAACAGGTCACATGTCGTAAAACTTGTTGAGAAGAAGATGAAGATGAAGACGAAGATTTGTTTGAACACAAACTTCATTCCAGCCCATTTTTTTCGAATTATACGTTCTGTAAAGAGATCTTTCTTCATTAATATCAATCAATATTAATATTATTTGGTTAATTCGATAGTATATCTCTGGTATTTACTTTCAAACAGAGACTTGCTGAAAAAACTAAATTTGAAAATTCGACTTCTGCCAAAGTTGTTCATTATGTAGTCTTTGTTTAAATAGTACAAAACTGCAAATGTTACAGAAATCCCATTTGATTGATACTAAAAAAATTACATGATTTGCCAAATCATTTTAGAAATTAAACGTTGCAATGATATATGAATTAAATGTTCTTGCAATTACACATGTTGCAAAGAAATACTACATTAACTTGAAAATAAATTACATGCTTGAAAGATATTATTATTTCTATTTTTAATGTTTTTACATTAAGTATTGCTGAATCGATGTATTTTTTTAAGTCAAAGATTACAAATCCGCAAAAAGGACGTGAAAACTGTAAATAGATCTCCTTCATAAGAGCAGGACGAACACACGAAGAAATATTTTGTTTGACGTACAGGTTATTTTTTAGAAACAAGAGAACAATGCATAGCGAATTGCATTACTTTGACATGTTGTCTACTAACTCTGAAAGGAATGCAGTTCCCTTGAGAGAGTTACTATTTGAAACTCAATTACTAGCCGTGGGCACCACACCCTGTGCCACTTTGTGGTTGGTGTTGGTAACATTTCCTGGCACTATTCCGCATACACATCTCTTGACATAACAACAGACAACACATTGTGAGTTCTGAATGTGACTTGACGTAGTACTCACAATATATTTTAAGCATAAATTAACTGATTAAAAACTTCAAGGTTTCAAGCTCTTTTTAAATTGCACAATTGCAGGATAAATTTGTGCATTATGTTAGCCGTTCTTCTTAATTATATTGTCAGTTAGAAATAGTGCTGGAGGTAGCAAATCGAGAATTATGACATTGCTTCAGTCCGTTGACTGTTTTTGTAAATGGAAGGAAGTAATTCTGAAATTTATCAGATTGGAGTTGTGCTGTTTAATATTTGCCAAAAATATTGAATAATAAGATTACCAATGTGACTACTAGTTTTAAAAGCACGGGCATGTCAAATAAAGGCGTTCATCGTTTTCGAATTCGAAAATGTATCCTTTCGAATTTGAAAGGATAACGAAAGCGATGGGCCCTACGCCGCAGACCACACCATCTGTTTCGTCTATAGTTTCACTTACGATCGCGTCTTCTTCCATGTCTCCTTCTGCCTTTACCATCAACGGCTTTACCAACACCAGGGCCTTGCAACTCTCCATCAAAACAGGGGACAAAGCTCGTGGGTGCTACTCTAGCATGCGGTAGTGTAGACAAATGCAGTCACTGGTTAGGATCGCCAACTTCCGCACATACATATTGGCTAATTTGTGAGAAATAAGAAAAGAGTCTTTTAAATGTTCAATTATTCATAATATACACATATAAGAAACCCCTGAAGAAAGCGCGAACGTAGACGTTATCTTTTGTAACATTATGGGCTTGCTTGCGACCCGCAAACTCACGCAATAGCCACACACGTTTTAAGTAACGTTGGCAGCAGTTCATATTTTTGTTCCGGTAAGAAAGTGATGCAGCAGAGCGCGCCATCGTAATGGTTTGCACCACGATATATGGGAGATATAAGGCCCTTGGCAACACCATCGTCAGTGTTACGGTCTCCCCACGTCTTCCTCCCTTCCACTGATACCGCAACCACTGCCAATCGCATCCCGATTACATGGATCTGTCAATTTTTTCTAAGCTTCTTTCTCTTGTACCGCAAAAAACATGGCCCGATTTCATCCCACACGGTTTTCTCCGTGAGTGCAAGAGAGAGCTCGCACAGGCATCAATGCTTTGAAGATCGCTTTGCGCAAATGTTCCTTTCAATATTGTTCAATGTGTGTCGCATTGCAACGGTCTGATAGAGAGTTAGGCAAGCTTGATATTTAGGAATTAAAGTCCATTGAATCTGCTTAATTTATTGAAACTGATTTGTATGTGTGCATTCAATTTCTTTCGCGTACACTCTGGCTGGGATGCAATCGGGCTCTACCATTTGATGTACAAAAAGTGAAAGGGTATTAACTTGGTACAGAGTGTGTGAGAAAACTGAAGCCGGGCGATTTCTTTCTGGCTACAGCAATCGAGATGGTATACCGTGACGTAGACCCCGCCACGCAAACCTGCGTATAAACCCTCCACCGCCATCTCCGCTACCACCACTACGCTTCAACCACCAGCACCACTACCAACATCGCACATGCCTCTCCCACAGGTTGGGATGGCACAGGGCATCAGCTGTTGCCACTGCTGTGTCTCTGACAGAGGGGGTCCTATGGTTTAAGTCATGACGGCTGCATGATTCAGCTAGCGAGCACTAGCTTTTTATAGCTGGATCGAATTTAGCAGCTATCTGGAGGAGAGCCCACAAGCGATCTTTCTCTCAACATTGTACCCCCGTGTCACCTTACGCGCTCACAAACACACACACGCACACACTATTTTATCGCACATGCCGAGACCAATGGGAAGTTAAGAGGTTGCGCCGATTGGGGTAGTTGCCCTGATTGGAGACATCTAAAAAAGGGAAACCCTACGAACCCACATGTAGGTCGGGTCTCACGTTCTGACGTGTTAGGAGCGTACGCACCTCTCTGGATATAACATGCTCGACACTTACACATCTAATTAAAGTGGAAGTTGAGGCACTGGGAATCAAAAAAGACAATTAATCAATCCACCTTCTGTTGCACTGGGAGAGGTGGCTCATGGCATTAACTGATATCACTGCAATCCCGGGAAGTCCTATGTCTGAATCCCGACGGTAGCAGGATTTTCGACACTAACTAGATAGCTAGGACGAGTTCTGTCATTGTCTAGAGGAACATCCTAAAGGCCGACTGCTCTGATTGGTGGCTTTCCGCGGTTTCTTCGATGAATACCACGCGAATGCTGGATCAGTGTCCTTACCAAACGGACGTAGCGAGTCCGTGCGGCTGAGCTTTCCTTTCCGTGATTCCTTTGCCGTATGCTTCACCACTGAGCTAGCGTTACGTACTTACTGCGACACGACACACACACTCACACACACAGAGTAGTAGTATACATATAGCTGATAAATTAATATAATATATATATATACACATATATATACACGCACCATCAAGCAATACACTACCACACATGTTTGGAGACCGGTCGGGAGCTTCGAGCTTGTCCCGGCTGGGGTGGTTCCCAGGTCGCCACCGGATCTCACCATCTTCCGGGGTAATATCACCACCACATCTCGAACAAAACACATATACTATTTGCATACGGCACTATAAGTACGTAAACTATTAAGTACGTAATAACTATTGAAAGAGGGCTTGAAATCACTAATCAATCAATCCACCATCTGTTGCCATCACCGCCATCCTGTTTCTACCTCTGCCATCCCCCGTGCCCTCCTCTTGCGACCGCGTGTATGTGTTTGCGCCTGGCGTGACGCGGGGCGCACCCCGCGCGCGCGCGCGAGATAGTGGCGCGGCGTGGCCGCCGGCGCAATTAAGCGGCCGCGTGTTTATGCGGCCGCGGCGCCGGGGGGAACCCCCGCCGCCTGATGGACGACGCCTCGCCCGGCGCGCAGGGCGGTCGCCGACTATCGCGCAAACGAGCCAACGAGCCCGGATTTACCCCACGGGGAGTAACGGCCACTCGAATCGAATGGAGACAACTCTCAACTCTGCCGGTTGGAAGTTACGACAATGTAGTATCTCTTATTGCGGTGTCTTCTAGCGTCCTTTGTCAGAAAAGATTACGTATATAGGTGTTGTGGTGCGTTATCGTTGGCATTTTTAATGAAATAATTATAAACGTTGTCATTGCCAACAATAGTGTTGTTTCCAGATATACTTATAGTCAGGTCTAGGAAATTGACAGATTTGTCTTCTTTCTGTAGTTCTGTGGTGAATTGAATGCCAACTATTGTTGGCAATGACAACGTTTATAATTATTTCTTCAAAGATTACGTAGATTCAAATACGATTCGTATTTACCAGAATATGTGTATATGTATGTATGTATGTATATATATGTATATATACACATATATATGTATATATATGTATATATGTATATATATGTATATATGTATATATATGTATATATATGTATATATATATGTTTCTACTAGGTTCCAGAATATTTTACATGCATTAAATCTACATAGGACAACTGGTTTTTTGTCCCCTCCGAACGAAGGCGTATGAATATTTTTTTCGCCTTCACAATTCATGATTTTGATCCAGTTTGGACCCGGGAACTTGGTATAACAGTTCGATTTGCTATCCGTTACATCTGAGAAGCCGCAAAACGAACTCGACATCGATGTTCTGTAGAATAACGTATTACTTTTCACACCGCGTATATTACTTCGCAATGGTAAGTTATTTCAGGGTTTCATTTTTCTATAATTAAAAAAGTAGGCTTGTAAATTCACTGCTCATTTCGAGTTCTCGGCTCATAGAATCTTTATTAGGGGAATTTAAGATTAGTGGACATATATTTTAATTATTACAATAATAATAACACCAACATTTATGCTATTTACTGTAGCACAACAGTACCTCTATCTACTGTCAATAGGGGCAACGTTACCTTCAATCTTAAATTAAACTGACATAACCACATACATAAATATTTACTTCACCGAAAAGACCAAAAAAACTGATACAGCCATGCGTTTTGAAATAAAGGGATCTGGAAACAATCAGAATATGGCGCTCCGGTCAGCAACAACTACATTAGAAGACAATCAGAGTCTGGTACATTTCTTAGATCGGTTACAATGGCAGATTACCACGATTAACTTGAGTTTGAACGTGGTGTCATAGTCGCAAGAGAGATGGAGCATAGCATATCCGATAAATTTGAACTGCATGAGAGAATTGGGCTAATCAATACGAGTATATAAATTAATTTATATTTTATCCCTTGCATTTTAGGAGAACTCAGGTAACTTCGTATTTTCAAATGGAATTATACACATATTTAGTCTATCATTCCGAGTATAACAAGTCGAATCCAATGATGTACGTATTGTCATTGTTAGATAAGACTTTTTGCAGTCGTTTGCAGCGCCGTATGTGAGAACTTATAGTACTGTGCCAGAGCTCGAACTGCGACTGAAAGACGGACGGTGCACGATGGAACGAAAAGCATTGTTGTAAGAAGGAGAACGAAAAAATGTCTCTCTAGTGGTCGGTCGTGCAGATAAAGAGATCGTAGGAAGTTGCCACAGGGAACGGTCACGCTTCGCGAAAAATGGGTTTCTGTCGAAACGTATTGGAGGACTTAAGTACTTTATTTTGATAGAAGTAAGAATGTAAGTGGCCGCAGTGCACAGAATGCAAATTTTCTGTATTAATTAGAAATCCCCCGAGTTCAGAAAACCGGTATTTTAAAAACTTTCGTGTGTGTGAAAAAATGGATGATGTCTGACCCGTGTAAGTGGGTACAGAAATAAAGTCGTCGATGAAACATGATGCGTAATATTCAAAGATGAAAGTGAAATTTTAGAGAGAAAAAGTCATTACAAACCTCTTCAAGGTCTAGGAATAATGTCTAGTAGTGTTTGTAGTAATTGACATCATGAATCCTGCAGGGCTGTCCATATACTCGTAAGATTACGAGGGGGCCGACATCTCTTCAGAACAGCACGTTGCAAGTCATTCCAGATATGCACAATAATGGTCATGTCTGAGGATTTTGGTAGCCAGTAGAAGTGTTTAAATTCAAAAACGTGTTCCTGGAGCCACTCTGTAGAAGTTTTGGACGTTGAGCTGTAGCATTGCCCTGATGGAATTGCCGAAGTACATGTGGGGTGCAGAAGGAGGGGCAATTGTATTACAATTGCTTGTTGAGTTATTGGGAGTGTTGTATTGTGACAAGAGATGGTACATCGTTGCCGATGCTCGCATCAGACCTGACATAAAGTACCAAGATTGTTCCTGACATTGTGGATTCGAGGGTGATTTTGACTCGGCTGATCCTCGTATGTTTGTCGATGTTTCGATCATGGTGGAAAGATGTGGGTGAGCGACTGAGAATCGTATCCGACTTCAGCCAATACGCTTCAGGTATCAGTTTGCATCATAATATTAGCAGGGATTTTAAATGCAGTCAGATACCAAAATTATAACCTTGTTTCAAGTAGTGAAAACATACACAAAGTATTTAAAAAATGCATCTTTTATTTTAATTACACCTTTAAAGTGTTATTTTTGGTTGGTCACAGATGCAAATTGTCACTTTATGGCACTTAAAATGTTTCACAACACTTCTCGCTTTCCATGTAAATGGGGGCAGCGTCTGGTTCGGCTTTTCAAACGAAGTGTTCGAGTTGTGGTCACGTGTTTCGGTACGCAAATTGGGCAGCGCAAAACGGACGAACATCGGAGCGCCGGAGGAGCCTATCCCTGTCTTCCCACCGTGAGTTCAATCATTGGGGATCCTCCACTTCATCCACTCTCGCAAAAACCCCTCGATTTGCTTCTGATTCTCCACCTGGTAGACTAGCTTTAGATCCTTGACTACATTGATTTGCTCAAGAGCTCCTATATTTAATTAATTATCGTTACATTTGATTCAAAAGTGCCAAAGTCGTCTGTATCGCCGTATCCAAGAACTCTGAGATCTGTCCTCAAAACGTTTGTTTTAGACTGAGAGTTGACATAGGTATTCTCTTACACCATGCTGAGGTTACGTAAAAGCGCCGACACGGTTTAATTTCGGAGTTATACTCAATTCCAGTGCAATAGTCATCTATTTGTGTAAACTGAGTTCTGAATCATCCAACATATTTTTAAAAATGTTCATTCTTTTTACTTTAAAACTTACACTTGATGCAGAGTTAACTCTAGGTTTCCATGATTCAGATTTTTGAAAATTTAGGTAAAAGATAGTTGCAGACAAACTGAACAGAAGAACTTGTATGTATTTAGATGCTTTGTGCATTTAGTGCATTATTTAATGTATCTTCCGTGCATTAATTGTAACAATAGTTTGTAGATAAATATTTTAGACAAAAACCGGTGTCAAACCATTAACAAAATGATTAAAACTCATTTTTCATTGTTGCTGTATGGAAGGGAGAGTCCTCATTTCAACATTCTGCACCGGCACCACAGAGAACGTTGCTTTATCTTTACCAGAGCATTCTCTATATTAAGTCCTGAAGCTATTCAGTATCGGGTGTCATTTTGCGTGTCAGTGTTATATCTGATGCAAATTTTTAAATGATGTATGCTGTTACATGTTAATGTAGCTATGATCGATTAATCCCAGCCTCTAACTCGAAATACCAGGATGTTGGTTCTTTTTGAACTGGTATATTTACAGATGTGACAATGGTTCTTAAAATGAAAAAAATCTTTGTAATATTTCAGAAAATCAAAAAAACTATAAAAATGTCTTGCCCTGCACAAAAATTAATTTTAACTCACGATTCTACCACCGTTGAACTAATCATTCTGAGATAGATATGGGAACTTAATAGGGTTGCGAAAGTGAGGTGACACTGGCTTCTTAAGATAACTATGAGGCAGACTTTGCCGCCTAAATGCCAAATATCTCGGTTCTTTTTTTTTTCAGAAGTAAATTATTCCCTACTTCATTTATATTGATTTTGGCTGTGAAGCTATGAGTTCACTACAATGTACGCACATAGAGAAAATTTTGAATTTATTGATTACTATGATATTATAACATCAGTAAAAATAATCATGAGTATCATAACATGAGTATGTCCCTTTCTATGAAACTTCAAGGTTGCTAAATTCTTATAGAAACATTCTCCTTGCAAATATTTCTAAATTAGCGACAAAACGTACTAAAATAATTGATTTTTATTGAAATTAACCATGATAAATATTTTTATATTTTCAATATGAAATATTCTGGAAACGCCTTGCAAAAGTATGACGTCTCACTATCTATCGAGGTCGTGTTATAAGGAACTTCATGTAAGTGAAAAAATTATAATATGCAGAAAATATTATTCGTTTAGGGAACACCCAATATTGGGCTGCGTTAAAACTCTCTTTCTTTTTTCTCTTTTTCTTATACCCTTTTCTTTCTTCCCCTCTTGTTTCTTTTTTTCACTGAATGAAAAGGGGAATAAAATAAAGAAAGAAGCTCTTCATTTTATTCCTCTTTTCATTCCTTCATCAATCTTCTCCTTTTCCCTCCTCCTACTCCATCTTGTTATACTCTTTACTTTTCTTCTCCATCTCGTCTTCTTATTCCACTGTTATTATTATGCCGTCCCACTCACTAGTGCGTGTGTGAGGTCACGTTGTCCCGCTGGCGGTGCATTTCTCCATCGCCACAACTACTCCGCGGTCTAACTACCAAATAGCCGCTCTTGACTCAGGAAGAAAGTGCGAAAAACGGTTTGAACGTAATGTGTCCCTTCGGCAATACAGATGCTACACTTGGTTTCATCTTCCACTCTCCTGAATTTTTACGAGCGAGTTAACATAAACGCCAGTCGTTGGCAACAATTTTGAATAATCCACTTTAGGCACGATTATTCAAATATTGATGCATTTGTGTTTATATAAACTTTTCAAAATATTTCTTTCAATCCAATTATTTGAGTGCAACTTAGCAATTATTCTAAATCCGCAAAGGGCACTTATAAAATCTGTAATCTCCGAAGATTATGGTAGTCTTTGTGAAATGGTTTGTTTTTGCTTTTTTGTCTTCGCGTTTCGGATTAAAAATTGACAAAGTTGCATCTTCCGTTTTCTAACTCAAATGTTATTTTCAACGGTTTATGCTTCACTACA
The DNA here is from genome assembly GCA_017312745.1 of Gryllus bimaculatus. Classification (NCBI taxonomy): domain Eukaryota; kingdom Metazoa; phylum Arthropoda; class Insecta; order Orthoptera; family Gryllidae; genus Gryllus; species Gryllus bimaculatus. The sequence continues at coordinate 220,488 of BOPP01000148.1, read as the reverse complement.
ATCCACTTCTTTAATTTATTGCGAATTTTATTTCTAATTTATATCCTAATTGTCTTCTATCCTAACTTCTGCACCAAAGAGTAATACTTCTCACTACCTCGTATTCAAAAATCTCCTTTAAATTGTTGAGCAACTACCAAAACATCTAATTATACATACCGAACATCGATGCGGAGGGTAAAACATGATAGCCGTGTTGGAGCAGTCATTTACTAACTGACATTCAAAACAGAGTGGCATTTAGGGCGAAAGAGGAAAGAAAAAGTGAACTCATATGTAGGCTAATTATGGCGTTAAAATAAAGGTTGTGATACCAATCACTAAGATATAGAGTAACCTTCATGCTCAATAACCGTCAATACATCGCCATAAAACCAATAAATATTTATAACACGTTTAGAAAAGTGATTGATTCATTGCAAAACTACACGGGAGTACACTGTGTTTATCTAACGACATGACACCGGATTGTAATTATACTTTAAACGACTTACACCATTCACCGACTTCGGACTTAATACGTGTATAATTCTCACATAAGCATTCGAGCGAAGCCAGAGAACGGTTCTCCCTTTGCGTTCCGCACATTCTGAGCCTGAGGCGCAAGAGAAAACATGAAATAGTTGGCTCCTCGCGAGCTAACTGCTGGTAGGAAAGCAGGTAGGGTTTCTTCTTGAGATGTTGAGATGCGCACCGTTCTGTGGCAGTCTTTGTAGTTGCGCTTCAACGAAGTTTTGTACATTTTTTTGGTATTCATCATTTGTATGTTCATATTACATATATAAATGCTGTTTATAATTCTACATACTTTAGTTCGACAGATGCTTTTCACATGTGTGAATATGAGAGCAATGAATATGCAATTTGAGTGGAGATTTGAAAAAATATACAATTCGATGCAGAATATAAGATTGATAATGCTAAAATATTCTGAAGTAAATAAATAGGCATTTTAGAGAAAATAAATTAAGGAGGAAATTTTGTTAGAGTGCTCCAGATTTTGAGAGAGTATCCTTTACAAGCCGCTTTGTAGGCTTTTACATTCCGGTAGAAAACTAGAACATTGAACCAATTTCAGAAATATGGGTCTTTACAACCAGCAATTCCACTTGGGGATTAGAATGCAATGCAATTGCATTAAAATGCAATGAATGGTTCTAAGAATGTGATGTAAAAGGAAGTTCTTTCTTTTACATATTCTTTTGAGTTGGTAGAGATTTCTGTATATTCTGTTCCATTTCATAGGTTTGTTTTTTCCTCAAATACACAAGTATACACTGTTTCTACCTCCTCTCTTTGTTTCTCTCCCCTCTCCCTTTAATATACTCTCAGGCCCTCGCTCACGCACACACCTACACACACATACTCTTACACGTACATAAACACGAATACGTATTGTGACTGCCAATATGCGTGTATATTAGCATATAGCATACTTTTATATGCCATATATACATTTTATCCCTCGCAGTATTTCACCCAGCCTGGAAAAATTCTGAGCTTATCTCACATCATTTTTGACAGTGTAGTGTGTGAAGGAGTGTATGTGTGTAAGGAGGAGAGTAGGAGACAAGGACGAGGATAGAAAGATAATGCGCTGTGCGTCGCTCGTTTGTTAAGGTACTTCTCCGACATTCGTCTAGTGTTCATCGAAAAAACCACGCAGAACTATGGATTGGATAAGCCGGCCGCTATAAGTCTCCTCCAGAGAGGCTGAACTCGAATGAGCCATGTAGCTAGAGACGGAATCTTCCACCTTCCGGACTCGAGCCAGAGGACCTTCTGCTCACTTGACTCTGCAGAGGGAACCGCCTTCGCCCCGAGTCATTGGTTGATGATTCCGACCGTGTCAACTGATAAGGTCACTTGTCCGGTAAGTGTAGTGATATTTTTTCTCGGGAGGTGGCGGTGATTTCTCCCCGTGTATGTAAAGGCTGAGGATAAGACGAGGAGGAGGGAATGATCTCACGCGATTCGTAGCCCGTTTGATAAGGTATTGCTTCGACGTTCAGCTGTTGATTGGACAAACCACGGAAAACTACCGATCAGAGCAGCCGCTGGCTAGAATAAAGGCCGATGCACAATATATACGTAAACATAAGTATAACGCATAGACGTAAGCATTAACATAAGAGATAGACAGAGGTATATATACGTATATGTCTAATATATACGTAAGAAAAATAGTTTCAATTAGAGTTTCAATTGTTTTAAATAGTTTTAATGGAGTGTGAGATATTCTAATTCACTATTGGTTGGATGTGAGAATCGATTTCAAAGTATAGACTGTGTTCGTGGTGTTAGTTCGTATATCGATTTCACTCCTATAACGATTCCCAAATTTTGAGTTAACGAACTGTGATTGGTTTATTTCTTATGTCTTACTTTAGCATAAGCACAGACGCCCGAAGCTTGCAAGCTTTTATGTTAAAGTCTTACGTGTTACGGTTTTGCGAACACATTGTGAATGAGTCCATTTACGGACGTGGTCCTAACTTTTATGTTAACGCCATGCTTATTATGTTTTCACTGTGAATGAGTCTTTATTCACCAGACAGCGACTGAATTCGACCTAGCTGACAAGCTAGCCTCGAAATTCCTATCACCGTCGAACAATCTTATCACTCGAACCTAGGACCTTCCGGTCAGAGGCACCGCAGTGACATCAGTTTATCTCCCCGTCCCCGAGACACCGCAACCGGGTTCCATACATATGCATACGTTACTTTTTTTTCGTTACAAATTCATTATTTACATTCACGTAGATGTTTGTACAAAGTCCCTCAGTCGTATCTAGACCTCATAACGGCCACACTTTCAACCGACTCACATATCCATACCATACGTTTTTCGTGAGCCATTCATTATTTTCATTCATGTAGATATTTGTACAAAGTCCCTCAGTCGAATCCAGACACCACAAAGGCCCCACTTTCACCGTCCAGAGGGCCTCCCGCGGCGTGCCGTGCCGTGCCGTGCCGTGGCCCGCTGGCCGGCCGCGGGCGGAGGGCGCGTGGGTACCGGGGCGGTCGCCACCTGCTCGGCGGCCACATGTCCCTGCTGCGCTGTCTCCTCTTAAAATGTGCGTGACTCGGCACATGTTTCATCGCCTCCAACAACTCCCATTTCTTCTTTTGTAGTCGCGGCTTCGCCGCATTGTTTCGTTGATTCAAGGCGGTGAAATATAACTGTCAAATAACTGGAGATTTCTGTTGCTTTAATACGTCGTTGGGAACGTGTTCGTGTGTGTAAGTGTAATATCATGCACGATTCCATAAGCGTGAGTGGGTACTTTACGGAGTTAATGTATTTCTTTTGTGCCATACGTTTTCGTTTCAAGTGAAATGTAAAAGTACTTATGGAAGCGGACAATCGATTTTGTGTATCCCCTTAGGTAGAATTTCTACGCAATTGTTTTCAGATAAATTTTATGAATTCTCTACCGTAAATGTATAATTGACAATGAAAAACAATATCTCTTTCTCCGGATTTCGATAATCAGTAGTTATGAAGTTTTCATCCTAAAATTTTTAGATTTAAATAATAAAGAATTGACATAATTAGTTTTGTAGATGATACCACACAACGTTGAACATTCCAAGTCCATTGCCTAACACAATATTTCTATGACAATTAGTCAACATCCTGTTTCTCGGCTTCGAGTGTTACAGTAATGACTCATGAAAATGACGAATCATGTCTTGCCTTTAGTCCCTTTATGTGTAATGGAGAGGTAGAAAGTGAGAGAGACATTCAGCTAGTGAATGAGATTGTTAAGACCGTTATTAAAAGAAAATAAGTCCTATAAACATGGAGAGTACAAATGAGAATTTCCATGTCACCGAATAAAAAGTATAAAAACTTAGATATAAAGAATGGCTGAGAATGTTGGTTGTTCTTGCAACATCCTAACATCTGTAGCAGAAAACACGTCTCCCCTATTTATCATGATGTTGGCACTACTTAATTTCACGTTATCATGACTTTAGAAGGAGACCATTAGTCTTCACACGAAGATAAATGACGCAAACATACTGCGTGTGTGTTGAGCCAACTCAACAATGGCGAATCGCTCTCAACCACACGTTTTAAGGCACACATTTTTAATGTTTTGTGGGTAATATACGATGTGTTTATCTAAATGCTCCTTTGCATGTACATGAAAGAAGTATCAAATGCGCTCTACCATCACTAAGAGTTTTATATCCTTCCAACCGTTTTCCATTGTAAAACACATGTACTTGGTATTTTTCCGTTCTCTGCACAAACTTCACTTTAATGTAAAGGGGAGATATTAAGAATTTTCTGCCGTTTTATTGAAATTTTATGGTTTCCCAGATATATTGCTCCTAAGAAGCTGGATAATATTGATAATATTGTGCACAGTTGTACCACCGATACAACGAAAGTCGAATTATTGTCTTAAGGAACACTAAGCATGGCCAGATATTGCCCCCTAATAACATTAAAATATTGAACATATTGAAAATATAATTAAACTCTTACAATTTTAAACTATTGGTGCTACAGAATAACACAGACTTCCTCATAATAGTTTTCTATTTTCTCTGGTCTGGGCTACGCCCATACTCTTGCTGCCATTCATCGCCACGGAAAGAACATTCTTTTCATTCAATTCGTTAGTTTCCCAATAGCAAAACTGAAATATATATTTAATAATATTAAAGACGAGTGAAACTTTGTCCTAAATGCCAATTGTCACTGAAAAATTTGGAGGCGTTTTTAAGAAAATGGCATTAAGGGCAATTTTGAATTAATAATCATGCAAATAAAACTCACCATTCTGCGCAAATCACGGTGTAAAATAGAAGAAAGCGTAAATAGTGTAAGATAAAGTAATCTAAGACTTCGAGGCGAGACGTCACAAAGATGGCTATCATTACCAAGGGTTCAAATCTAGGTGGCTTTGTTTCTATTGATAAGTGCCGAACCAGCAAAAAGAGTAAAATGTCCAATGATATCTCGTCCTGTGGTGTGAATTTGAGGCCTTTCGACTCAAAATTTTAATTATAAAGCCATACAATCCTTCGTTTAGGAGTTATTTAACGATATGGACTGAGTACTGCGGGTTGCATTTGACATGAATATTTAAATGCGTTCTTTAAACAAATCCTTCATATTTTTAAAGTCAAAGTGCAATTCTTTGCGTATCAGTGAAATTTATTTTCTTTAGAGGCCTCATTTATAAAGATCGGTTGTGTGTGCGAACCGTAAATGTTATGCATACTACTGAAATAATAAGACGATAAATTGTTTAAACAATACGATATAATAAAAAAAATATGAAAAAAGTTATAGTCTGACGTGGTGAAGAATGCCTAAAATTTTGAAGTTCGTAGCTGTAATAGGTTAGGAGATAATGTTCCTTCTATTCCAAAAATACAAACTTACGGGAATCAGGCTTCAATGTTTCCCATGTATTTTTAGTATATTTCAGGTCCATATGATGGATTTTCATAATCATTCGACATTTACTCTTTTATTTTATTTATCACTACATACGTAGTATGTCTGGATTTCTTCCCCGTTTCTTTCCCATAGTGTCCTCCTCTAGTTTCTTTATTTCTCTTATTATAAAGTTAAAAATGAAGATAATTCCACGTAGGCAATCGTGCATAGCAAGATCAACGTACAGCATATTATTTAATTTTAAAAAATCTTAGAAACAACGTATAGGTACAATGAATACATAATTAAAAACGGGAACTATTTAAGATTAATAATTCTCTAAACAGTGAAAATCGATATTTCTTTTATTTTTCTCCTTCCGGGTTACAGCGCTACTGTAAATGCGAAATTATAAACTCTTCTTCACAGAAATATTTTTTGTTTTATAAAAAAATAATTTGAAGTCATTTGAAGTACATTCACTTTTGAAGTCATTTGAAGTACAAATGCTATAGTTTTTAAAAATCTCTTAAAATATGCATATTAACTGCGTGAGAGTTATTAAAAAAATACTTTTGTGTAAATGTTGAAAAAAGAAAAGGGTACAACAAAAATAACTTATTAGTATATTAAATATTGCAACTATCACTATTCGGAATTGGAACCATTTTTTTGAAAATAGCTTTTGAGCGTTTCTGAAAATTCAGCTCATTTTGATCTCATATTCATAGAAAACTGCAGTTTTCCAGAAACATTATACAGTATTGAAATAAGATGTACACATAAATACAATAATGTGAAGAAATCGTCGCTACTGTAAATATTAACGACGAATTTTGTAATTTTTGAAAAAACAAAACAATAAGGCAATGTGGCGTTTCTGCATGTTATACAGAGTTTACAATGAAAATAGGACCTATGCCAAGTTTATATTTTATTTTATTATTACAAAACATTAAGAAAAAAATTGAAATCGTTATAGAGAAAATTTTGAAAAAATCTCAGGGGATTCATGTAAAGTACCCCCAAATTTTAAAGAATGTTTTCCATAATTTCAAAGTTTTAATTACAGCCAGATGGACAGATGTTTCTTTAATTTGGAAAAACTCCTATCCTCATGGTTTAGGCGCTAGTTGTGTTCACAGACGGGCAGAGAGACGGATGGACGGATAAACGTTTTGCCGCCAAGCGATGTTTTGATATCAAGGACCCACAGAACAGAGATTTTGGCGATACCACGTATAAGAGGATTTGGATTGTAGTTATTATGAAACTTTAACAAATAAACTTTTGCTTTCTTTTACTTTTGTTATTTTCTGAACCTAATAAGTTTAATGAATTTGTATTGTAATACTACTTATAAATCTGTTACAGTTTTTTTAATTAGTTTTGTTCCCTAAGTAGAAAAATCTTTATTATCGCCAATGAACACGAACAGCATATTAACGGAAAAAGTGAACACGTAACACAAATCAAAGACCGAGAAGAATATATTTTGTTTTATTTTTATTTGGCAAACAACAATGTAAAATGCTATCAAGGAAAATATATTTCTTCTTTACAGATAAAATGAGCAAGGCCTTCGGGTAAAATGAGTATGCTGAAACGTTTTCGGTACTCATGCATGGAAACTGTTTATTGATAGCAAAGTGTCACTTTGTGATATGCGTACGGCAAAACCTCACGTCAATGTAGAGTATCTACTGCACAGTATACAACATTTTGGAACACTTTGAATTCATACAGCTTTCACGTCTATATGATGCGAAAACAATATATATGTAAGTTTCTATGAATTTGTACAGAAAACAATGTTCTCAACTTGCACGGAAGTGTCTTTAACGTACTGTTTCAAATTGCAACCCTTTGTTTTCCAAATGACAGCATTTCATTAGTATGCCAAAGACTAGTTTTCTGAACTAGCTACGTTAATAACAAAAATATTTAACAAAAATACAAATTAATTATGAGGGAGAAATCAGCACATCTTAAAAGAGCAGTATTGTTGGCGATATTGTCTTATTTATGAAAATGTTTTTATTTCATTTCAAATCAATAATTATAAGTATTCTGTATTTTAGTTAGAGTAGGTAAATACTTCTAACAGAAAAAATATTCCTCAAATTGTAATCTAAGCTTAAAACATTAATCTCCTGCAATTTGGTTCCAAATGCAAGATAAGGAGAAACACAATAATTGATTGTTATAGAAGGATATTTATGAATCATGGAATGTAGAATCGTACTGTTCTGTAATATTAATAGCTTAATGGAATGGAAGGTTAAATAAAAAAAGAAGCACCATTTGATAGGATTCTAGTAATTGAAATTTCTACTCCACCCATTGGAGTATCTGATGGGTCGAATATTGAGATCTGGCGGGCCACAAAGTGTCGGTAGGTCCTTTAGCTGGGACGGACCCCTCACCATACAACGCAAACTGCGCGTTCGGACGTGCCACACTCTGCCGCACAACCATTCCACGACGAAGGCCACAGCGGCTCATAGCGTGTCGGAAGCTCCTTAAGCTTGGATGGATCCCTCACCACAGCACGCTAACTGCGCTTGTACCTCCAGCTTCCGACATTCCACGGTCTGCCGCACAATCATTCCACGAGGAAGGCCACGGCGGCTAGCTTTAGACCCATCCAAGCACATGGAACCTCAACACTGTCTCATCGAATTCTAGTTGCTATAGTTTCTTCTGCACTCACTGGGGCACCTGATGGATCGATAATTGAGATCTGGTAGCTCGTAGCGTGCCGGAAGCCCCTTTAGGTGGGGTGGACCCCTCACCACGGCACACAAACTGCGCGTACGTCTCAATCTCCCGATGCACCGCGCTCCGGCGCATAACGTTTCCATGACGAAGGCCACGGCGACCCCACGCCAACCAACGCCCAGCGCGTAGAACGTCAACACTCTCATCGGATTCTTGTTGTTATAGTTTCTTCTCCACTCACTGGGGCATCTGATGAATCGAAAATTGAGGTCTGGCAGCACATAGCGTGTCGGAAGCGCCTTCAGCTGAGGCGGACCCCTGACTACAGCACGCAAACTGCGCGTGCGCCTCTACCTTCCGACGTCCCATGCTCTGACGCACAACCTTTCCATGACGAAGGCCACAGCGGCCGACGCCATCCCACGACTAACGCGTAGAACGACACCTCAGAAACACTGTCTCATGAGATTCTAGTTGCTGTAATTTCTTTTCCACTCACTGGGGCACCTGATGGATCGAAAATTGAGGTTTCGCGGCCCATAGCGTGTCGGAAGTGTCTTCAGTTTGGACGGACCCCTCACCACAGCACGCAAACTGCGCGTCCGCCTTAATCTCCCGACGCAACGTGCTCTGCCGCACAACTTTTCCACGACGAAGGCCACGGTGGCCAACGCCTGCCCTACGTCCAGCACGTAAAACGTCAACACTCTCATCGGATGTTAGTTGTTATAGTTTCTTCTCCACTCACTGGGGCACCTCATGGATCGAAAATTGAGATCTGGCGTGCCATAGCGTGTCGGAAGCTCCTTAATCTGGGGCGGACCCCTCACCACAGCACGCAAACTGCGCGTACGTCTCCACCTTCCGATGTCCCACGTTCTGCCGCACAACCATTCCACGACGAAGGCCACTGCGGCCGACGCCAGCCCTACGCCCAGCACGTAGAACGACGCCTTCACGTGCTCCTCCGTCAGCGGCACCGGGTCCAGATGCATGGCGCCCTTGATGACCGGCACCAGCCCGTAGATGGGCTTGAGCCCCTGCTCCCCGATCCTGTTGAACTTCTTCCACAGCCCGGAGTCCACCGCCTGCAGGATCTTGCGTTGCATCTCCTGCGCGTAGGGGGAGTACTTCTTGAAGACGTAGTTGATGGGCGACGCGGAGAAGACGCACTGCGGGACGCGGTGCAGCAGCATGTAGCCCGCCTGCACGTTGGCGCCGCTGCGGGTGAGGATGGCGTTGCTGTCGTAGACGAGGGCGCCGTAGCTGGCGTCGTGGCGGGCCGCGCGCGTCAGCTCTCGGGCCCACTGCGCGCCGTCCTCCTCGGTGTAGAACTTGCTCACCAGGCGGGTGATGAGGTCTTCCGGGTCGCCGCTGGGCTCTAGTTGGTCCCCCACACCGCCCAACGTCAGGATGCTGGACAGGTGTTCATCCACCTGCACGGAGAAACACGAACCAAGAGAGTTTTTTTGCAGCACGGTAAATCCAAAGTCATGATTCGTAAAAAAATGTCGAAAGGAAATAAATTCTAGAAATCTTAGATCTAGAGCACTAGAAAACTTAGCATTCTAGCATCACTGGAAAACTTAGTTTTTGGAAGTCGAACAATGGAAAACATAAGTAACGTATTTGTATTGTTTATATTAGAAATGGGAAATGTATGGTAAATATATCGTCCAGTAGATAAATAACTATTTTTGTGACAATCAATGTAGCCTTAATATACGTATAACCGCTAAACATATAAACCCTACACAAATATGTTACTTTATTCCTGATATATTCGAGTTAACATGAGTAAAATTTAATCATAAACTTCCTGCCATATTACAATGGTACTATAGCCGTTGATTTTTCTTTTTTCCATTTTTTGGTGAATTAGGGTCGAAATCGTATTGAGTGGTGGCGGCGAAAACTACGTAAACTTGGTCTTAAAGTATATTTGTTGTAGAGGACAAAATAGGGAAAATGCGCAGTAGAATTCCGCTTGAAAGCTAGATTACTGCAAGAAGTAGATACCTCTTCGAGGGTGCTGATGTCGTCGTTGAACGGGGGCGAGGCGAGGCAAGAAGCGACGGAGCTCTGCAGCAACGCCCCCACCACCACTCCGAACACCGACGCGCCCATGGCCGCCGACACCGCCAGCGCTGGGTTTCGGCGGGTGAACATGCCTAGGCAGGCTTATACGCTTATACGAGCTATCTGCTTATACGAGCTCATGCACAAATATAAAGAAGAAGGAGAAGAAGCAGAAGCAGAAGGAGAAGCAGAAGAAGAAGAAGAGGGAAAGGAGAGGAGGGAAAAGAAGAGGAGGGAGAAGAAGAGGAGGGAGAAGAAGAGGAGGGAGATGAAGAGGAGGGAGAAGAAGAAGAGGGAGAATGAGAAGAAGAAGAGGGAGAATGAGAAGAAGAAGAGGGAGAATGAGAGGAAGAAGAGGGAGAATGAGAGGAAGAAGAGGGAGAATGAGAGGAAGAAGAAGAAGAAGAAGAGGAGGGAGAATGAGAAGAAGATGAGGAAGAAGAAGAAGAGGAGGGAGAATGAGAAGAAGATGAGGAAGAAGAAGAAGAGGGAGAATGAGAAGAAGAAGAAGAGGGAGAATGAGAAGAAGATGAGGAAGAAGAAGAAGAAGAAGAAGAAGAAGAAGAAGAAGAGGGAGAATGAGAAGAAGAAGAGGAAGAAGAAGAAGAAGAGGGAGAATGAGAAGAAGAAGAAGAAGAAGAAGAAGAAGAAGAAGAGGAAGAAATGGGAGAATTAGAAGAAGAAGAAGAAGAAGAAGAAGAACAAGAACAAGAACAAGAACAAGGAGAAGAATAAGCGATGGACTCCAGGTGCAGCGCGCCTGCCATCACCCCGAAGATCAACGAGCTGTTGGCCGCCACTAGTGCCAGCGCAGAGTCGCGGTGGGTGAATGCAGGCAGCACAAGCACTCTGCCTGTACGGGCTTTAGCTATAATGTAGTAAACAGCAGGAGGTTTCGCTCAGTCACAGCCCGACAATGACCATTTAGGAGACTGCTTATCATAGCTAGTGGCCACTAGGATAGGAAGATAGTGGATGCTCTTTCCTTGAGTGGGATTATGCTTGAATAAGCGAAATGTAATGGATGAGTGTTTTTATTATTCCGAAAGCCGTTTTGCATCTGTCAGTACCTGAACGTATGCAGGTTGGCGAAAACTATACGTTGTTTTTTTGGCACATGTTTCATTACAAAGACAAAACGGTGACGATCAGTCACAGCATACTGACCGCCCAACACTGTGCAAAATTTTGTACTATATTCTTAATCGTGTACGATAAACATCAATAAAAGTTGTTCCAACTTGTAATAGGAAAGTGAAGTGCTGACGGTTAACTAGTTGCATGTGAACTGAATTAGGATGTGCAAACTTGGAGGATATGACATGAAGAGGGTTTAGAGATTATGGTACTGATAACCTTTACAGTTCAAATCTGCTTACATTAGAGTATCGTCTTGGAAGTGCAATGCTTTGAGCACACAAAATGTTAAATGGTCACGATGTTGCGTATTGTCGGTTTATGATCTGTAGGACACTTTAAATTTTATTTGTTTATTTACCTTTAAAAATCAGTAAAACCTGTTTTATCATGTGCGAGAAATATAACCTGCTCATGGTTGACGTTTCCAAACTAGACATTTCTCTCCATAGTAACAGCGAAAGTGTTCATTGGCAAATTACTACTAAATGAACAACGATTTTATTCTTCAGTGTTGCTAAAAAAATAAGTTCCTCTTCTCCGTTCCATCCGTTCCACTCTTTCTGCAACTCACAGAAGGAGGGTTGAACAAAAAATGCGGAGGCATTAAAGGCTCATTTGCGTTCAAAAGCAAATCAAGAGATCACCTCAGCGTTTGCGAGGACAAGGTAACCCGAGGAACCCGAGGAGCCGCCCTGCGAGTTACCTGTAAAGATGGCGTGAATGACATCGATGAAGTGATTCGGCCCCTCAATTCACATCGAAGAAGGGATCAAAGAAGCGCGTCGACATCTCGGCTCCACCGGTGGCGGTACGAATCCCCAGCAGCACTCACTCACGACGCCCACGCGAGTCCAAGTCCACCCACGCCCGCCCAGGCTCGCTCACACCCGCACACGCCCGCACACGCCCGCACACGCCCGCACACGCCCGCACACGCCCGCACATGCCCGCACAC